>JASDDO010000014.1:337367071-337813293 GCA_030015575.1 Agapanthus africanus
TCACCTCCATGGACAGCCCAAAAAATTTCCCCCCATCATTTTTGCATTAAAAATCATCAAAATTCATCAAAAATTCAATAAAAAATCCACAAAATCCTAATAAATTTCTACCCTCTATTCTTTGCTCATCTTTACATGGATTTTGGAGATGGAAAGCATTCATTTTGGAGGCTTATTTTCATGTTTGGATTTCGTGTTGTGGAGGTATAAATCTTCTTCTTTTGATTTATTATTATTAGATGTTTCATTTAAGCATAATTAGATTTAATAAATAATTTCTATCTACAAGTTTTAAAATTCAAGTTAGGGTTTATAAAATTAAGTTATGGTTTTTATTAATTAACTAGGGTTATAATAACTAGTTTAACATTTTTAGAAGTGGAAAATCTTGTATGGATGATATATTGTAAATTGTTTATCCAAAATTATTTAAATTGATCCATTTTGCAAACTAGATTTCTATATATTGTATATATTGGTGAGATAAAATTCCAATTAATGTTTGTAACACTAGATTGTGGTTTTAATGAGGATATTAACTTGTTGGTGGAATGAAAAACTTAAATTGGTTACTAGTTTCTATTGATAATTCAAAAATAGTAATAAAAATGCGATTTTGCTAACTAGATTTTGGAAATTCTTAAATAAATGAAATTTAAAATATAATTTATGGTTTCATTATATCATTATCATCATGAATTGTAGTTTAAGGAATTAATTCATGCAAAATCCAGTTTAGATGTGATATTGTGAAATTTTCCTTAAAAGTATCGAAATCGGGAAAGTTTGCAAACTAGAATTTTCAAAATAATATAAATTAGGGTGTTAAAAATATAGTGATGGTTTATATAGTCTAGTTATGATAATTAATGAATATTATGACCATTAGTTTCTTTTAAATATAAAGTTTTGAAGTAAAACGGTAAATTGGTGTTTTCAGGTTTTACGGAATCGGACGATTTGATCGATTTTTAGGGTTTCGATGGATTAAATCATGTTTTATATTATAAGTAATGAGTTTTTATACTACAAGTTGTTTGCTGATGTTTATCTCGATCAATCGGCGTTTGTACGCCGACATCGAGCGATATTTGGTTCTTTTGCATTAGCGGGACATAGGTTTTAACCTATGCGCGTTCCGTGCGTCGTTTTGACTTTTGTCCGTGATTCAATTTACGATACTATATATATGTTTGCGTATAGGTACCCCTCACGTGGACTGTGGGCGATGAAGAAGAGGATGGAGACATCATTTACGGCAGACAAGGACCAGGTGAGTAGATGTATATCTACGGGGGGAAGTCGGGTGGATGGCGTTTAGCACCCCCGCAAACGTAGAATAGGGATAGTACTTATTGTCATTAGGAAGCCAGACGTGGCCTTAGATTCTTGATGAGTAGGACCCTATTAATGACCCTAGGTTGGACTAGACTGATTTAGAAAGACCATACCAGAGTATGAATACCTTGGAAGAGATTCGTAGGTTTCAGGTAGATACACACACACGTACACACTGAGACTCAACGTGGTGTATACGTGTATGTATATATATATATAGGACTAGGTGTAGGTATATATATATATATACACACACACACACACACACACACAATACGTATATGTGATATAAGGATGTGATATGATACACGGGGATTAAACAATATAACTGGGTTGATGCCGTGATTCTTGGCTATACAGTCGTGTTAAGATGTTAGCGGATCATTAGAAAATAAGATAATGGATTTGTATACTTGAACAATAATAAAGGGTGGTGATGATATTGAAGTATATGGGACTCTAAAATAGAACACGGACCGTAACCTGTGCCTGAAATTCTGATATGATATCATATAGGTGTGACTTGATTACGACATCATATAGGTGTGACTTGATTTCGATATCATATATGTGTGACTTGAATACGATATCATATAGGTGTGACTTGATTACGATATGATCTAAGTGTGACTTAATCACAATATGATACATATGACATGATATTTCTGAGGATAAATTAACGATGTATATTTATGCTGACAATGATATATGATTGATGTATGCGATTACAGTATAGCACCTTGATCTTGACATGTGTTGATGATGATATTATACGAATGATGAGACACGTAGGAGATACTTGACCCGTACCCCGATATTGGGATACTGTACGATGGATTTTACCGTACGAGGCGTAGATATGATGATTGATCCGCACTCTTGATTCGAGGAAGTCGTACTACGTACGTGACGCTATTGAGGCTGGATCGCCGACTATTAAAGATATGGATTCAGACCATAGGTGGACTCTTATTTCTTATTGACTAGTTTCTTAGGTTTAGTTCCTTAGGAGGTTAGATGGACACTAGTTTAGGCTCGAGTCATATGTTAGTGTATATGCCCTAGAGGCCATTACTGTATCATACTAGCTTGTATATTACTTGATGGAAGCTTGGGATATTCACAGTTGTATAGACAATCTTGCTCAAAATGGTAGTATGCTACTTGGTTTGTCTCTACTTCAATATGTGCATGTGTTTCTTTTAGCATATCGCTTATATACATATTGGTAGAGCCCTTAGGATCTTTGCTTGATTACCAGCGTTGTGATGGCGCTCACACTCGTGGGGGCTGGGTAATCAATAAGCACATCCTTATACAGGTCCCTAGTCATAGGACTATCGATACAGGGCATCGATACTCCGGAGTAAACTAGTGTATGCGCTTCTCATCCCAGCGAGGGAGACAGTCTGTCCCACAGCCGTCAGTACGTCGTACTTGAGATATTATGCGGGTGCTCGTTAGGTTACGAGTACACTGGACAGGACTTGTCGGGAACTGTTGGTTGGTATTATACCTATCGCCAGTTATCAGTTCCCAGGTGACATGAGTACAGCTTAGTCCGTCGACTTGACACTGTCACTTCGCCTCGAGTGTATTCCCACTGTACTTAGATTACTACCCTACCACGGCTCAAAGGAGTCGTGCAAACAGGTAGTAGTTGGGTGCAGTCCCGAAGCACTTGGAGGCAGTGACGGTTAGACAGGATTCGTCTCTCCCAGTATTGGGGGTTGACATCGCGCTGTGTCTAGGAGAGCCATTACACGAGTAGTCCCTGGCCAGGGCAAGCGAGATATACTGGTAGGTTTCCAGTTTTATCTCAGGGTGTTCTGGGCTTCACTCCGACACGACTTGTACCGCTATTAGGGGACTGACGTTTACCGCCCCCCTAGGCCCGCCATGCGATGTATCAGACGAACAGACCGGACTGTACGGAGATTGTCACATACAGGCTCAGTAGGAGTTCGGATGGGTTTATCTTACCGGCCTTCTCGTCGACATCTACCTGGGGACCGTTACGCACAGCTAGTGCCGCTTGCGGTCTGTGGTTAAACCCACTGCCAGCGTAGTGTCGAGTCTTTAGAGTCCCACACAGAGAGTTTCCCTGCACTGGGCAAAACGTGTAGATGCCGTATGGTTTTTACGGCAGGGCTACGATCACTTACGTGCACTTGTGTGCGTATGCTGTTCGGGCAGGCAATACTAGTGGGCTTTGGTTTAAGCCGGATTCTAGTATTGCACAGATGGATTTGTTTTGTCTTCTGTGCATTCGCATTCTACGGAATGCGGATGCGGGTGTGTATGCACAGATTTGCGGAGTGGAGAAGGAGGAGGTGCATCATTAGGGTTTTGACAGTTGGTTCGGTCAAAACCATTATGAGCCGGGGACATTATTTACTAATCCTTTTATTGATAATTATGTTATGGCTAATTACATTGACCATTTGACCATCTTGACTTTGTTGACCGTTTGACCAAAGTTGACTAGGATCTTCTTGAAAGGTCTAAAGTATTCTTTGGTTTTCTTTTTCCTTTTTGTTATGAAAATGGTCATGTCATTAGTGCCATCAACTTTATCATGATAGGATTAGTAATGATGAAAATGAGTATTATTGCAACCATGGTTGTGTTTTCTGTTGGTTAAGCTTTTCATTTGTTCATTCTCATTCTCTCTCATAGAAAAGAAATGAGAAACATTTCCATGGTTGCTCTTCCTTCTTCCTCCTCTTGATTCTTCCTTTGATCTCATGTGTTGAGAGAAAAAGGATTCCACTTGACAAACACATCCATACATCTCCTCTACACATCCTAAGGCTTCTTGACTAGCAATCTCTTTGCCCTAGTTGCCTCGGCTCGAGGTGGAGCTCGGTGTACATCTCTCGGGTGGATCGTCTTCGACTCAAGAAGGCCGCGGAGGTGCCCAAGGTCCGGATCGACACTTGGAGCTTGGATGGACGAGCGGGACAGCGGAATGAAGACCCGAAGGACCGGTTTCGTGAGGTATACTTTCTACAGCATAGTAGTTTTAGCCTCTAGTAGTTTACTAGTTTCTAGTTTAGCAAAGATCCGTGCTTTAAGTCCATGTTGCCTTGCGCCAAAATCATTGTTTTTCGCCGTTTCCGCCTCCCCGTAAGAACCGGGGTGAGCAACGTGGACTTACAGTGGTATCAGAGCCTAGCTAAACATAAACTAGTAAGTTAGCAAAGTGTTTAGAACATCGATCGGAAAAAAGTCGCAAAACACGTCCGCAAAACCTCAAGTTTCTATCGTTTTTCATACTGCTCAAAAAGTGATTTAAAATATATGAAAAATCGTCTCAGGGTTTTGTGAAAACACTGCAGAAAAACGATCCAGTGAATCGATCAAAGGACCGCGGTTCCGCGGCAATGACATGCTCATTGCCGCAGTTCCGCTACGGTTTTGACTCTGCACTGGATCGGGTTTTGTGCAGTGTTTTAGTTTGGCTGTTTTGGGATTTTTAATGCATGTTGTTTCCACCCAGATTTTCCAGAGAGCAAATTGACTTTTGGGGTTGTTAAAAATCCATATTTTGATCGGTATTCCGTACACTTTGGCTAATGGATATTATCTGTGATGTGATATATGTATTGAACGTCTACTAATCGCTATAAGTCGATTAGTGGGGGTTATACATGTCTGTGATCTGTAATGTTGATGGTTTGTGTATATGAACTCGGTGGATTGTCGCGGATGAATAGCCGGGAATGGGTGTGAGATGAGAGTTTCTTTTTCTTTCATTCATTGTAAAATTTATAAATTGATGTAATATTATTTGTATGGCTGCACAACCGGGTCGGGGTTGTAACCGTCATTGTATAATTTCTTTTTACTATTTTTGCTCCTAGGATAGACCCAAGGAGGGGTGCACGAACTACCGGGTATCTCGAAGTTCCGAGTGGCCTACTCACGGTGTTGAGGGAGGTTGCTTCGCTTCGGGTACTTGGCGGGTAGTTTACCGCACCCATAGGGGTCTAGGGTGGGGTTTGGCTATTCATCGCGACCGTGTAATCCGCTTTTCGTTGCAGGCTCGAACGAATCGCGGATTCCTAGTATATCCAAAGTGTTCATCTGTGATCTGTAATGGCTATCATTGCTATATATCTATATATGATATCTATTTAGGCGTTACTTATGTTTTTCAGCCGCGCTAGCCCAGCCCCCGCTCTGTCGTTAGTTAAGTAACCTAACGGGTGACGACGGGGCCCCGTAGCGAATGCGAATGGCATAAGCGTACGTCATATTTTGGTTTGTTTTCTGCAATGGTAGGATTAAATGATGGGACGCATTAAAAGAACTAATGCAAGAAAATAAACCAAGTAAAAGTCGTTTGAACACTTTGAAAACCACTCGGTTCTTTTCAAAAACCAGCATTTTAAACGCGGAGCTTGAACCACTCCTTTTAAAAGCTATCTCGTTCCATCGATTATATCAAGTTCACTACGTTCACGGTTTCGCCAAAACCATTCGTTGCCCTCCGTCATTTTGTATGGATATTCAATAGTATTCAAGCTATGTTTGTTAACCTTCATCAAGGCATAGTGATTGGTAGCTGTTGGGTGTTCATATGTGCATAGATAGATGCGTTGGTTTGGGACAGTCGTATTACCTTGTTGACCTTCGTCAAGGGTATATACGGGTGGGTTCAAATTAACCTGGATAATGACGGGTAGAACTTGACATGTGACTTATGATTTGTTGTCCTTCGTCAAGGTCATAAGAGCATGGGGAAAAAATCCACATCGGGAGTTTCAAAAGTACTGAAACTTGCTAGCGCTGCATACCATTTGGAGTGTGATGATTCTGGTAGGATTCCTTTAGTTTTATCACGCGATGATATTTGGATCCCGATCCTACTGTGAGTATATGCTACTCCTCGGGAACTTTCTCACTTAACGATCAATGCTATAAACCAAGTAGGTGTCTAGAAAGGTGTTAGCGGGGCTACGCCCCCAGGGAAAAGTGGTTCTTAAATTAAGGAACTTCGCGAAAGCGTTGGAAAACCTCCCTCGAAGTACCGACACTGGCCTGGCTGAACGGTTAAGCAAGTATTGTACGGTGAGAAAGATCCCGACTAATTCTTCCTTTGTAGTTTGAGGAGGGATTCGAGAGACAGTGGGAGCCATCCTGTTTAGATAAATTAAAAACCAATCTAAACTTGCAAGAGCATCATGCTGAGTGTTTTCTTCTCTCTCTCTTAATTGCAGCGACCCAGTGACCGCACCTAGGTTACATATAGATAATAAAATGACTGAATCTGACTGTTATGACTGGCAAAGGTCTGTCCAGATGTCCATTGCCCATGACAAGCTAGGACACCTCTTGACTGATCCAACCCCTGCCGTCTCAGGTCCAGTTTCCCCTGTCACGGATATTCATATCCGCAAGACATCGGAAAGGAACTCTGCGAAAGCCAAGTGCCTCGTGTTAGCCTCAGTTGATGGTGCAAACCAGAGGCAGCATGAGAAGATGGACTCAGTTTCTACCTACTACCCAGAAAGAAAACAGGGAAGTAGAAAGAAAGGGAAGGGCAGAAGTTTCGGGACTGGATGTAGTAAAAGAGGGATGTTCCTATTGTTACGGGAATGAACATGGGAAGAAGGATTGCAGGGATTGCAAAGCCAGTAGCCAGAATTCGAAGCATGTTATGGCTTCGGTTTCGGGTGTGTTTGTAATAGAGAACTGTATGTCAGTTAACCCTACTTCCTGGGTATTGGATACCGGATCAGGATCACATATCTGTAATTCGTTACAGGCTCTGAGATACCGTAGGGTTATCAGGAAAGGTGTTATGACTCTCAGGGTTGCTAACGGAATGAGCATGTATGCTGAATCCATAGGGGAATATCATCTAGGACTGACAACTGGGCAGATATTGATTCTGCGTAACTGTTTTTATGTACCAGGTGCGACTTTTAATATCATATCTGTATCCTTAATTTCTAACGAAGGATATGATTTTACTTTTGTAAGCGATGTAGTTAACATCCACCTAAATCAAGTTCTGATTGGGTCAGGTACATTACAAAACGGAATATACGTATTGAATCAAGCTCAGATCTTCAGTGTCCAGAACACACTTAAAAGAAAGTCTCCGGAAACAAATCAGGCTTTCTTATGGCATTGTAGACTGGGTTACATTAATGAGACACGGTTAACAAAGTTACATAGAGAGGGATACTTGAATCCGTTCGAGTATCAGTCTTATGCCACTTGTGAATCTTGTCTCATGGGAAAGATGACAAAGACTCCGTTCACTGGACACGGAGAAAGAACAAGCGAGCTCTTGGGACTCATACACAGTGATGTGTGTGGTCCAATGTCTACACATGCGCGAAGTGGTTATTCATACTTCATTACTTTCACCGATGATTTCTCTAGGTATGGGCATGTCTTCTTGATGAAGCACAAATCCGAGGCCTTTGAGAAATTTCAAGAATTCAAGAATGAAGTTGTAAAACAAACAGGGAAAAGTATCAAGACACTGAGATCTGATCGAGGTGGTGAATACTTGAGTGCCGATTTTCTGGGCTACTTAAAAGAGAATGGAATTCTCTCTCAGCTTACTCCTCCATACACACCACAACACAACGGTGTATCGGAAAGGTGGAATCGAACCCTATTGGATATGGTTCGTTCCATGATGAGTAAGGCTGAGTTGTCGCGATCCTTCTGGGGTTATGCGCTAGAAACAGCTGCATATCTCTTGAACAAGGCTCCAACCAAGACTGTGCCTACCACCCCATATCAGATGTGGAGTGGGAAGAAACCCTGTCTCAAGTACCTTAAGACATGGGGATGTCCAGCTTTTGTAAAAAAGCAGTATGCGGACAAGCTCGAGGCACGCTCAGTACTGTGTAAGTTTGTGGGATACCCAAAGAACTCCAGGAGGTATCTTTTCTATTCCGCAGAGGAACAAAAGGTTTTTATTTCTCAGCATGCCCACTTCTTGGAAACTGAATTTTTAGAAAATCAGATAAGTGGGAGCGCAATAGAACTGGAAGAAATTCCAGAACCACAGGCTATTACTGAAAGCTTGGAAGAACCAGAAGTTTTAAGAGAACCGGACATCCCTGCGCCATTCCGCAGGAATAGTAGGCAGTCTCATCCGCCCGAGAGATACTACGGTTTTCTCATAGACGGGGATAGAGAGGATTGCACCATGGATTATGGTGAGCCTACTAGCTTCCAGCAAGCCATTCAGAGCGGCGACTCGGTAAAATGGCTGGATGCAATGCGGGCCGAGATGGAGTCCATGTACACCAACAAAGTTTGGACTTTGGACTTTGCTCCAGAAGGGGTAAAACCCGTAGGCTGCAAATGGATCTTCAGAAAGAAGATTGGTGTAGATGGGCAGGTTGAGACCTATAAAGCTAGACTTGTTGCAAAGGGTTTTCGTCAAAGATCTGGTTTGGACTATGACGAGACCTTTTCTCCAGTGGCTATACTGAAATCCATTCGGATCCTTCTTGCCATTGCTGCCTTCCACGATTATGAAATCTGGAAGATGGACGTAAAGACGGCTTTCCTAAATGGAAATTTAGAAGAGTGCGTCTATATGGATCAGCCAGAAGGATTCATTCAGAATGGGAGCAGCGGTAAAGTGTGCAAGTTGCTAAAGTCCATCTATGGACTTAAGCAGGCATCGCGGAGTTGGAACATCTGCTTTGATGATACTGTCAGAGAATTCGACTTTATCAAAAACCCAGATGAACCATTCATTTACAGTAAGATTATAGGGAGAACTGTGGTATTCCTCGTCTTGTACGTGGATGACATTCTCCTAATAGGAAATGATATTCCTATGCTACAGTCAGTCAAAGGATTCTTGTCGCAGAGGTTCTCCATGGAGGACCTGGGCGATGCCAACTACATTCTGGGGATCCAGATCTATCGTGATAGATCTAAGAGGATGTTGGGACTTTCACAGTCAAGGTACATCGACACCATACTGAAAAGGTTTAGTATGGAAGATTCCAAGCGCGGTAATCTACCGGCTTGTCACGGGATCACCCTCTCCAAAGAGATGTCTCCCAAGACTGATTTGGAAAGGGATCGCATGTCTATTATACCCTATGCTTCTGCGGAAGGCTCTATATTGTATGCGATGTTGTGTACCAGACCGGATGTAGCATACACATTGAGCGTTGTAAGCCGGTAACAGTCGAACCCAGGGGAGAAACACTGGATAGCGGTAAAGAACATTCTCAAGTACCTGAGAAGGACTAAGGAGATGTTCTTGGTGTATGGCGGAAAAGACCTCCAGCTCGAGGCCTTTGCTGACTCCAGCTTCCAGAGTGACAAGGATGACTCCAAGTCCATGTCGGGTTATGTCTTTACCCTCAATGGAGGGGCGGTTTGCTGGAAGAGTTCCAAGCAGGAGACCGTTGCAGACTTAACCATGGAAGCAGAGTACATAGCTGCTTGCGATGCCGCAAAGGAAGCTTTCTGGATGAAGAAGTTCATCACGGAGCTTCAGGTGGTTCCTACCATTGTTGATCCAATACCGCTGTATTGCGACAACAACGGCTCTATAACTTTAGCGAAGGAACCCAAGTCCCATCAGAAGTCCAGGCACATTTTGAGGCGGTACCACCTGATCAGGGAGATCGTAGATCGCCAGGAGATCGAGGTGAAGAGACTAAATACGGAGAACAACACCACAGATCCACTCACGAAGGCCCTACCCCAGACTCAGTTCGAGCGGCTGATCGAGATGATAGGTCTTCGATACGCCAGTACATGGCTTTAGTGCAAGTGGGAGATTGTTAGTGTATATGCCCTAGAGGCCATTACTGTATCATACTAGCTTGTATATTACTTGATGGAAGCTTGGGATATTCACAGTTGTATAGACAATCTTGCTAAAAATGGTAGTATGCTACTTGGTTTGTCTCTACTTCAATATGTGCATGTATTTCTTTTAGCATATCGCTTATATACATATTGGTAGAGCCCTTAGGATCTTTGCTTGATTACCAGCGTTGTGATGGCGCTCACACTCGTGGGGGCTGGGTAATGATAAGCACATCCTTATACAGGTCCCTAGTCATAGGACTATCGAGACAGGGCATCGATACACCGGAGTAGACTAGCGTATGCGCTTCTCATCCCGGCGGGGGAGACGGTCTGTCCCACAGCCGTCAGTACGTCGTACTTGAGATAGTATGCGGGTGCTCGTTAGGTTACGAGTACACTGGACAGGACTCGTCGGGAACTGTTGGTTGGTATTATACCTATCGTCAGTTATCAGTTCCCAGGTGACATGAGTACAGCTTAGTCCGCCAACTTGACACTGTCACTTCGCCTCGAGTGTGTTCCCACTGTACTTAGATTACTACCCTACCACGGCTCAAAGGAGTCATGCAAACAGGTAGTAGTTGGGTGCAGTCCCGAAGCACTTGGAGGCAGTGATGGTTAGACAGGATTCGTCTCTCCCGGTATTGGGGGTTGACATCGCGTTGTGTCTAGGAGAGTCATTACATGAGTAGTCCCTGGCCAGGGCAAGCGAGATATACTGGTAGGTTTCCAGTGTTATCTCAGGGTGTTCTGGGCTTCACCCCGACACGACTTGTACCGCTATTAGGGGACTGACATTTACCGCCCCCTAGGCCCGCCATGCGATGTATCAGACGAACATACCGGACTGTATGGAGATTTTCACATACAGGCTTAGTAGGAGTTCGGATGGGTTTATCTTATCGGCCTTCTTATCGACATCTACCTGGGGACCGTTACGCACAGCTAGTGCCGCTTGCGGTCTATGGTTAAACCCACTGCCAGCGTAGTGTCAAGTCTTTAGAGTCCCACACAGAGAGTTTCCATGCACTGGGTGAAACGTGTAGAGGCCGTATGGTTTTTACGGCAGGGCTACGATCACTTATGTGCACTTGTGTTCGTATGCTGTTCGGGAAGGAAATACTAGTGGGCTTTGGTTTAAGCCGGATTCTAGTATTGCACAGATGGATTTGTTTTGTCTTCTGTGCATTCGCATTCTACGGAATGCGGATGCGGGTGTGTATGCACAGATTTGCGGAGTGGAGAAGGAGGAGGTGCCTCATTAGGGTTTTGACAGTTGGTTCGGTCAAAATCATTATGTGCCGGGGACATTATTTACTAATCCTTTTATTGATAATTATGTTATGTCTAATTACATTGACCATTTGACCATCTTGACTTTGTTGACCGTTTGACCAAAGTTGACTAGGATTTTCTTGAAAGGTCTAAAGTATTCTTTGGTTTTCTTTTTCCTTTTTGTTATGAAAATGGTCATGTCATTAGTGCCATCAACTTTATCATGATAGGATTAGTAATGATGAAAATGAGTATTATTGCAACCATGGTTGTGTTTTCTCTTGGTTAAGCTTTTCATTTGTTCATTCTCATTCTCTCTCATAGAAAAGAAATGAGAAACATTTCCATGGTTGCTCTTCCTTCTTCCTCCTCTTGATTCTTCCTTTGATCTCATGTGTTGAGAGAAAAAGGATTCCACTTGACAAACACATCCATACATCTCCTCTACACATCCTAGGGCTTCTTGACTAGCAATCTCTTTACCCTAGTTGCCTCGGCTCGAGGTGGAGCTCGGTGTACATCTCTCGGGTGGATCGTCTTCGACTCAAGAAGGCCGCGGAGGTGCCCAAGGTCCGGATCGACACTTGGAGCTTGGACGGACGAGCGGGACAGCGGAATGAAGACCCGAAGGACCGGTTTCGTGAGGTATACTTTCTACAGCATAGTAGTTATAGCCTCTAGTAGTTTACTAGTTTCTAGTTTAGCAAAGATCCGTGCTTTAAGTCCATGTTGCCTTGCGCCAAAATCATTGTTTTTCGCTGTTTCTGCCTCCCCGTAAGAACCGGGGTGAGCAACGTGGACTTACATCATATAGTTGTAGTTATACTTGTATATCACAGATGGGTGGTTATTACACATCCGTCTTTACATTCATACCGTAATCATAATGGTGCATGTCCATTCATATGTTTCTATAATCAGAATAAAACTTTTCCTGTTAGGACACCAGCACCATTACCGATGATGCGCATATTCCACGCACACTTATTTGCCGGCTCACACACATCATCATCGGTAATTGCTATGTCACGTACATTTTAGATCATATTATCTTTTATTGATACAATCAGCTAACAGCTAGATCGATATAATATTGTGATTACTCTCTGGTGTTAGTATAGATATGGTATTTATTACTTAGACATTTCATGCATTCGCATTTTCATGTTATCATGCAGTATTATGGGGCATATGCCGACACTTAACATATACTTACTCATGATTTTGGGATTTTGGATTTCTATGAGATTTCTGTATTTTTGGGGAAAACCGCAAGAATATATAAAAACTTCTCTCTCTCTCCTCCTCTCTTTTTAAAACATAAGATGCGGTTTTCTCGTGATGTATGTGTCGTCCACCATGAGATTTCATGTTTTCTGTTGGATTTCGAGACCCGATTCGAGGAGTGGATGAACCGTCTCGGGTACATGGTGGGCCCGGTATGGTACCCCGGGGCAAGAATATCGAGTTGTAGACGATGAGCCTGGCAGGGGAGGACTACCTACCGGTGATGTCTGGCGCGGCGGATATCCGGAGGATACCGACCGTTGTCGTGAGATTTGATGATATGGGCCGATCCGGACTGATGAAGCCCGAGATATTGAGACTATGAGACATTGAGATTATGAGGTATTGAGACTTGAGATTTACATGTTTTGTGTCGATGCTTGACACGGATTTCCATGGATTTCATCATTGATATTTCAGATTTCTATACACATTTTACCATGATAAAAGTTAAAGATTTCTTATACAGATATATCTAGATTTCAGGATTGGTTATTTCACATTCATGGTGCATGCATGCTCATTCACATGACATAGTTCTGTATGAGGCACTGATACGAGCACGGAGCATTTGCACTTACACGTAGCTTATTATCCTGTCTTTACTTGATGACTAGTAGTATATTAGTATATTATTATGACCTAGGATAGCGTCGTGCATTCGATTTCTTTTCGCAGATATCTTCTACTCATGAGTTGGCAACTCACCCCCGTTGTGCCAAATTTTATTATAGGTTCGATGTACAGGTTTTCCTGGCAGCTTGCTGGCACATCTTTTCATTCAGGGTGATTTGCACGGTAGGTTGGTTCACTTGTATCTGGACCGCCATTGTACTTTTATTATTTCATTTGTATCTAGAAAACTCCATCAACCAAACTTGTATTATTAGATAGTTTACTGGACCTTATTTACTTCGACCTTAGAGTCGCGCTTGTATTATTATGGTATCTGGTGGATTTGTTTTCTTTTAAGTTTTGAGCCTCACCCTTTGGCATTGTATACTATTGTGCATTGATGTGGTTGTTTCCTCCTTTTAGCGTAGAGCTAGCTCCCGTTTGGGGATACTTTTTATTGTTTGTATATATATTATTCTTGTTTGTACCCGTTTGAGGCCAGTTTTTAGAAAGGAGACTCTGCCGAAATTTTTGAGAAAATTGGATGTTGCTTTTAAACTTGTTCTCTACATGTTTTCCTTTCCTTCTTCTTCTTTTTATGGTTTAGATTTCTGGGCTTCGGCTTACTTAGGTTATGTTGGGCCTCTAGATGCTTCGTAATCTAAGTGCTGGTCACGTTCCGTACTTTTAAGTCGTGACATATTAATATTTACGTCAACTCCAATTTCATTTAAAACCTACGCCAAATTTTACCGAAAAGCTAGTAAGCAGCTTATATCATTTTCTCTCAATTTAGCACAAGCCTAGAAATTTAACAATTCTATTGATTTCAAACATCATATAATAGCTTAATTAAGCTATTAAAACCACTTTCATATTTTTAATCTTTCCCAAAAATGAGTTAGAAAAATATAGTTTGCGATTAAGCTTAATAGGCGATTAGGAAAAATAACAATTATCATTTTCACAAAATACTTAACTTTTCCAAATCTAAACATCTTGCTTAACAACATAAGCACATCAAAATCCTAACTTAATTTCATAATTAATTATCACACTACTACAAATAAGGGTTGCCCCTACGGATTTATCGGTAGGGGCAACCCACTGCCCCTACGGATATGTGCGTAGGGGCGAAAAAAGACCTTGTAGGTGCAAAGGCCGCAGGTGCAAGTTGAGGCCCTGAACTTGCCCCTACGGGCAAATTCTTGCCCCTACGGATATATCTGTAGGTGTTATAGCCCCTACGGAAGGGTAATCAAATCATATATGTATTTTTTTTTTGAATATATTGTATGTACCTACGGATCAATCCGTAGGTCCTTGTTCTACCCCTACGGATACCTCCGTAGGGGATAGAAAGTGGCCCCTACGGATATGTCCGTAGGGGCACTCCCAACACCCTGCACTGAGATCAGGGGAGAAAATATCAGGAAACCTGATATTTTGCCCCTACGGATAAATTCGTAGGGGATAAACAGTGGCCCCTACGGACATATTCGTAGGGGCACTCCCAACACCCTGCACTGATATCAGGTGGGAAAATATCAGGTTTCCTGATAGTTGGCCTCTACGGATATGCCCGTAGGGGCAACATATATACCTACGGCTTAATCCGTAGGTACATATTGTCTGTATTTTTTTTTAAAAATGGGCTGCTAGATTTTTTCCTGCCCTGTGCACAATACTATATACATCAATCAAATCATATATTGCAGTATTCATAATCACATCTCACGCATATATATAATATACAAAAGAAACCCAAAAACTGAATATGATATAAATACAAACCAATATCAATATCGTTTCAAAATGTAGTACAATGTGATATAAATACATGTTTCAAAAAATAAGAACCAAAAAGCTACCCTAGTTCGGTCCAGCTCCACCTCTGAATAACGTTAGAATAACGCGCGCCTGCTCCTCGGTCAATACACTCTACAATGCTACATATAAGGGAGTCTGAGCGGCATGTGGAGCTGGAGATGTGGTCTGCGCAGCCGCCGTCGAGGTAGTCGCTTGCGGAGCCGCGGCTGCGGGAGTCTGAGTGGGCGGTGGAGCTACAGGAGCTGTCTGCGGAACCGCAGCCGATGTAGTGGCTTGCGGAGCCGCAGCCGAAGGAGATGCATGTGGAGGCTCGGCCGATCTACCCTGTCGCGTCTGGACATAACGTGTGTAAGAAGCGTGTAAGAACTGTGTATTATTCGAATTCGTTTCATTATTAAGTTATTTCGAAACCCTGTTTGGATATCTAGTTTGGAAAAGCGTTGTTTATTTTAATTACATATGTATGTATGATTAATCAAACTTAAGTCTAAAACCAAATAAGCTCAAGCTACGTACTAATTATGGATATGTTGATATGTATATAATATGAAATGATATTTTACTATAAAGTAGTATACATACCAGCATCTCCTTCAACTCCAGAACGGTGGCCCTCAAGCTATCCAGTTCCTGATGGACATGCCGGTCACTGGAGACGGAGGAAGTAACCGCCGGGGTGGAGTCCAACCTCATATGGGCCCTGCTAGGGCCCAATCCCCGGCCTCTCTCCCAACCTCCATGGGGCCCTCCGTGTGCGGCGTCCAGAACTGGGGTCAGCAGCCTCGCATCGTTCTGTCCGGTAAAATCGATCCCCGAGGCCTGGGCCTGCTCAACCACCCGCTCCTACACCCACATTAAGCAGTAAAGTATAAGTATAAAATTTAAACTTGAACCTTCCAGAACTAAAATTTCAAATTTGGGTAGAAAAAATATTAACACTTACGCAGTACTCCTGGGTAGCGACGTCGGGACATCGAAGCTCGCCCGTGGCGGGATCTGTCGAGGTGCCATGGACGGCAAGATATGCAGACAGCACGCTCGGTGTACCACCTGACGCCACGGTCCGAGATGTCTGCAATATTAGAAAGTAACTCTTAATATTAGAAATATTAGAGAATAACTCTTAATATTGCAGAATATTAGAGAATAACTCTTAATTTACCGATAACTCCATGGCTCGAGTAATGTTCCTCGAGCCACCTGTGTAAGTGGGGTGACCCCTCTTCGTCGACTTCCTGTTCTCTGTATTCTGAGCGGCCTGTTTCTGCACAACGCATTAACATTTAGTTTTCTAATTAAGAAACACAAAGAAATAAATTATATCACAAATAATGAATTAAATTTAAAATACATACTTGTTTGCGTTCGGAGTCGAAATAAGCGCACAATAGAGGCCATGTCTCTACGTCGACTCTCGCAAACGCCGGAGTAGATAGGAGGGCCGCTCTCTCTGCCTCGGGGGTCGCTATCCACAGGGAGTAGCAGTCGGCCTTTAGCTCATTCCTGTTGTATTGGACCTTGGCCTGCATGTTCTTCATCAGGCCATTGTACAGAGCATGAAGGTCGAGCACCCTCCCCGGGTGATCAGGGTCGGCTACAGGCTGAAAATCGTAATCCAACTGAAAATACAAAAAAAAACATTGTTATTAGATTGAAAGTGTTAATAATAAATATATTGGATAGATCAAATGAAAATATATATTAATACATACCCGAGCCTGATCAAAGAAGAGGGCGAATGAGCGCTGGTGCTGCTCGCCCCACTAGACGTGAAGTGGATAGTTCTTCACGATCCGGCTCTCGTCCCCCAAATACCGGCCGAACCTCTCGGCATGAGGACCGGTATAGCGATAGTCAAGGGTAAAAAATAGGGGGAATGTTGCCTCCCCCCTAGCTCTATCAGGCCTCAACCTATGGGACTGATTCGGGCCTCGAGTCCCCCTCTGAGGATGGAGAGGCCCTGCGTCTGCACGAAATATCAAGACAATCAATAATAAGACAAAGTTGTATTAAGAAATCAAGGTTAAACAAAAATTCAAGTGTGATATATACCTCCGGTGAATAGCGCACGAGCCTGGGCCCGAGCAGCAGCACGAGCGGGACGATAGTTCCTCCGGTGAGGAACAACCGGGGTCCCGGACCCGGACGCATCCCCTCCAACTATAAAATAAACATCGACGCTAAATCTCCATGAAGTTCATATTTATTCTATAGAGCATATGTAAAATAAATAAATATTTTAAATTTATTCATAATAACCTACAGACGATGCGGAGGGTATGGAAGCGGCAGGAGTGGCCCCTGTGGAAGGTGTGGACGCACCACCTATAATTAGACAATTAAAAATAGATTATATAAGTAATTGCAAAAAGAATGTGTAGATCAATAATATAACGTTCTAAATCAATATGCATGCACTATAGGACATATAAACATACCCGCAGGTGCGGTGGTGTCACCACCTACAGCTAGACAATAATAAAAATTGCTAAGTAAGAGCAAAAGGAATGTGTATATTTATGATATAGCATTCTAAATCAATATACATACACTATATGATATATAAACATACCTGGAGGAGCGGGGGTGGCCTCTGTCCCAGATGTGGACGCATCACCAACAACTAGACAATCAAACATTGACAATATAAGTAATTTTGACATAAACATGCATGAATATCTGTAATATTACATTGAAAATGGATATGCGTGCAGTATACCTGGAGGTGTGGAAAAATCCACACGGAAGGAGGCATCCGAAGGGGTCTCCGATCTGGGTGCAAGACCGGCCCTCTGAAGCTCCCTACGGAGCTCTCCGGGCGGCAGAACCGCTCTGCCTCTGCCTCTGCCTCTGCCGCGGCTGGAGCTCCTGCCGCCCCTCGTTGCTCCCGACATCGTCATCAAATCTAGATAAACGGTTCGTGGACGCATTAGACAATCATTGAAAGTATTGACTATATATGATCTAGAGCGTAAAATGTGAAGTAATAATATAACATTACTGATAACCTTTTTCGTTTCGTGGGCGCATCATACATATCTACTTGGATTTCATCGTCGATGTCATTTCTAACCCACGTAACTTCATGATCGGTCGAAGACAACCCGTCCTTCGAAACAGACGGTCGGAGCACTTTAAGCCTTCTCTCTTCTTCGTCCTCATCGCTGTCCTCGTATTCTGGGACATCGTAGACATCTCTAGGTTTCCATCGGCATACAACACTCCACCCCGGATGCTTCAAACACTGTGAGTAGTATACTTGGAACGCTTGGTTCGGAAAGATAAACGGATCGTCCTGACCGTAAAATCGAAGTGTGTTCACACTGGTCAATCCATATTCATCTTTCCAAGTCCCAAGACTCCTTCTCCACCTGTTTGTATCGGTTCGCGGATCGTACCAAGTACAGTGGAATATATAAAAGGGTTCTGATCGTCCGGGATAG
This sequence comes from Agapanthus africanus, assembly GCA_030015575.1. Lineage (NCBI taxonomy): Eukaryota > Viridiplantae > Streptophyta > Magnoliopsida > Asparagales > Amaryllidaceae > Agapanthus > Agapanthus africanus. The sequence continues at coordinate 337,385,677 of JASDDO010000014.1, forward strand.
TGGATGCCGAGTATACAATTTAAGTACCCATAGTAAATCACACCGTCCGATCCTACCGTCGCAATCCCACTATTCTGAGTGGTTCTAAATGTTTCTATGTCCTTAACTTCGAATTTGTATCCAAGGACACCAAATCCTTTATAATATGCAACCTCCATACTAGGAAATTGAGCTAAACATCTTGAATCACTCTCAAATGATGCAGACAAGTTCGGATCGTGGATCTAACAAAACAAATTTTACGATAAATACATAACGATACAAGTTTAGATTAAAACTAATAGCAATAAAATGTAATTCGAATAACTTACATGCTCTGTGACCCAATCACAAAAATTATCCTGATGGTATTTTTCCAAACGCTCTTCGTTCCAATCAGGATGCCCCTCACGTACCTCGTTAAAATGAGTTCTGTTTTCGACAAATAATTGTGACATTAATATTATGTCATTTCATACACACACAAACACAGATATAACAATTAATCCAAAAGAACTTACTCTCTAATTTGTTCAAGACATGCGCAATTAAGCAAGATAAACGGGTATATCTTGTTGATAAACATAGTGTCTACCCTCTTATACTCGGCTTTACCATATGGCCCGTCTTGAATTCTTCGTGGTCGGTTAAGCCTTGTCTCAATGTTCTCGTCCAGATAGCGGGAACAAAATGTGGTTGCTTCATCAAGAAGATAACCATGTATGATAGAACCCTCTGGTCGATTTTTATTGCGTATATACTTCTTAAGAGTGTAAAGGTACCTAATGAGAATATGTTGAATAAATAAACACGGGCATACAGGACAAACATAAATTTATAAATTGCGCGAAACGAAAAATTACACGTACCTCTCGACGGGATACATCCATCGATATTGTACCGATCCGGCTAACTTCGCCTCAGTTGCAAGATGAACCGTCAAGTGTATTATGATATCGAAGAATGACGGTGGGAAAATACGCTCAAACTTGCAAAGTATCAACGCAATAGAATTTTCTAGTTTATCCAGCGTCGCAACCTCCAGTGTTTTAGCACACAACTCCTTGAAAAAACAACATAGGTCGTTGATTACTAGACCAACCGAGTCGGGGAGAGAAGTCTTGAGGGCTAATGGAAGAAGGTGCTACACGATGACATGGTGATCATGACTTTTCAGCCCATCGATCTTGCCCTTCACAATTTTTATTTTCTTGCTGAATGATCCTGAGAAACCTGTGGGGACTTTCAAATCATGCAACACCTGCAGGAATCTTTTCTTCTCCGGTTGTGACATATGATAAGCGGCATTGGGAAGTACAAACTTGCCCGGTTTACCCGCTACCGGTTTAGGGTGCAGTTCACTTCTTATTCCCCACTCTTGTAGATCCATCCGGGCATTCATGTTGTCTTTCGATTTCCCGTCTTTACACAGAAGCAAGTTAAGTATGTGCTCTGATACTCCCTTCTCTATATGCATGACGTCCAGACAATGACGCACTGAATTTGTAGACCAGTACGGAAGCTCGAAGAAAATGCTTAACTTGTTCCAATATTGTGGTTTGACCTGTCTCGTCGGATCCATCCTGAAGGTCATGTTATTGTAACCATCCTATTTAGCAGTCACGTCCTCTCCGGACAATTGGGATGGAGGCCCAAGAAGCTCCTGATGACCATCAAAGTGAACCGTGTCTAACCTATAGGGGTGGTCTGGAGGCAGAAAACGTCGATGGCCGCAATAACTGTTAGTGTTTATGCCCTAGAAGGCCATTACTGTATCATACTAGCTTGTATATTACTTAATGGAAGCTTGGGATATTCACATGTATATAACAGTCTTGCTAAACATGGTAGTATGCTACTTGGTTTTTCTATCTTAATATGTGAGTGTACGTATTGATAGAGCTCTTAGGATCTTGCTTGTCTACCAGCGTTGTGATGGCAGTCACACTAGTGGGGGCTGGGTAGTCTACAAGCACATCCTTATTCAGGTCCCCGGTCGTTGGATTATCGAGACAGAGCATCGATACTCTGGAGTAGACTGGTGTGTACGTTTCTCATCCCAGTTGGGGAGATGGTCTGTCCCACAGCCGTCAGTACGTCGTACTGGAGATAGTATACAGGTGCTCGTTAGGTTACGGGTACACCGGACAGGACTCACAGGGAACTGTTGGTTGGTTTGATACCAGTCGTCAGTAAACAGTTCCCAGGTGACATGAGTACAGCGTAGTCCGCAGACTTGACACTGCTACTTCGCCTCGAGTGTGTCCCACTGTTCTTAGATTGCTACCCTACCACGGCTCAAAGGAGTCGTGCAAACAGGTGGCAGTTGGGTGCAGTCCCGAGCACTTGGAGGCAGTGGCGGTTAGACAGGATTCGTCCCTCCCGGTATTGGGAGTAGATATCGTGCTGTGTCAGAGAGCCATTACGCAAAGTCCCTGGCCAGGGCAAGCGAGATTTGCTGGTAGGTTCCAGTAGTTTCTCAGGGTGTAATGGGCTTCACTCCGACACGACTTATACCGCTATTAGGGGACTGACGCTTGCCGCCCCCCTAGGCCCGATATGCGATTGTCTTGGACGAACGGACCGGACTGTATGGAGATTGTCACATCAGACTCAGTAGGAGTTCGGATGGGTTTACTCATCGGCCTTCTTATCGACAACTACCTGGGGACCGTTACGTACAGCTAGTGCCGCTTGCGGTCTGTGGTTAAACCCACTGCCAGCGTAGTAGTCGAGTCTCTAGAGTCCCACACAGAGAGTTTCCTACTCCAGGCGAAACAATATAGAGGTTGCATGGTTTTGCGACAAAGGGTTCGGACGCATACGTGCGTTTACGCGCGTACGACTTTCGGACAGTTTTTACCAGTCGGCTTTGGTTTAAGCCAGTTACTGGTATCCGGTTATTGGATTTTTACAGTCTAAAGTTTTTCCGTATTTTTGCGGATTGGAGGGGCGTTCTCGTAATTGTACGAGAAGCTTCTAGAAGATGTGAGTAAGGAGGTTTCTTTTGGAAAGAAAGTGAGTCATGGTGGTGATTCATTCATTTCATTAATGCACATTTATTGCTTAATGACTCATGCTAATGAATCACCACTAGATATTTTATGAAGCATGATTATTCATTTCCTTTATTCATTATTCTTAAAATGAAATGCTTCATAATATATTATGATACACTCTCTCTCTTCTCATTATCTTATCTCATATTCTCTCTCCTCAAGCTCTCATCTTCAAGATACTAACCTTAATCCTCATGTGTTGAGAACAAAGGTTTAGTTAGACTTAAGCATCCATAACCTTAATTCTATATCATCCTTCCATCTTTGATTAGCAATCAAAGTTGCTTAGTTGCCTCAAGCTTAGAGGTTTAGCTTGGAGTTTCGCTCTCGGGTGGATCGTCTACTACCTAGAGAAGGTCGAGGAGAACAAAGGAGGACACAAAGACGAAGGACTAGTTTCGATCGGTATAATCCCTTAACACTATAGTTTAGTATAGCTATGTGTTTGGTTATTATTTGTTTAGCTTCGATTTAAGCGGTTAGTCGATGTTCGTTGTTTAAACTTGATCGTTTTTGAAAATTCCGCCTCCCCATAAGTACTGGGGTGTACTACATCGACTTACAGTGGTATCAGAGCCTCGCTAAACAATAAATAACTTAATTGCAAATTTGTACGAATTTCGAACGGAAAAACAAAGCCGCAAAACCCTAATTCTGCCAAGTTTCTGTCGAAGTTAAAATGAAGTCCTAAAATTTTTCTGGTTTGTTCAGAGAGCTTGACATGACCATAGGAGAACACCCAAGAAATTCGAGCACATGATTCGACTAAAGCGCCGCGGAAGGGCGGCGGATCCCACCGATTCGCCGCGCTTCCGCGGCCGAGTTGCCGAGTCATGGGCTCATTTTTCATGGGTGGGTCCTCTCTGGTGTTTGGGGTTTTCTGGAATATTTAATTATTGCTCAGGTTACTGTTTAACAGAGCAGATTTTGGAGCAATATTGATGTTGTTTATTCGATCGAATTGTACAGTATTTGCGTATTGGATTATATCTGTGATTGTTTAATGTGTTCGTAAACCTCCCCTAACTGCTAGTATGTCGGTTGGCAGGGGGTTGCACATTTCTGAAATGGTTATATCTGTTTGTGCATATAAACTGTATTGGACTGTTGTGGCGTATAGCCGGGGTTAGCAATGGGTTATTGATTAATTCATTTGTTGTAAATATAATTTGTTGTAATATTATTTTCGCGGGGCACTTCCAGGTTGCGGTTGTAGCCACCGTTGTATTATTTCATTTTACTGTTTTTGCTCCTAGGACTGACCCAAGGTGGGGTACACAGACTGCCGGGTGGGTAGTTTGCCGTACCCGTAGGGGTCGAGGGTGGGGTAACGGCTATTCATCACAACTGTGTAATCTGTCTTTTCTTGCAGGCTCAAAAGAAATACAGATTGCTTGCAAATCCAATATTGTTTATCTGTGTTCTGGAATGAATATCATTGCGTCAGACGAATGTAAAATATCTATATTTATGATAGCTATTTAGACGCCACTTATGTTTTACACCCGCGCTAGCCCAGCCCCCGCTCTGTCGTTAGTTAAGTAACCTAACGGGTGATGACGGGACCCCGTGGCGAATGCGGATGGCATAAGAGGACGTTGTATTTTCGTTGTTTTCTGCAATGATAGGTTAATGATGGGACGCATTATCTATAATGCAAAGTAAAACAAACCAAAGTTTAAATCGTTGGAACAATTTAAAAGAAACCACTCGGTTATTTTTAAAACAGATATTTTTAAATGCGGAGCTTTAACCACTCCTTTTAAAAGCTATCAGGTTCCTTCGGTTATATCAAGTTCACTACGTTCACGGTTTCGCCAAAACCAGTCGTAGCCCTCCGTCATTTCATTTGGGTATTCAGTAGTATTCAAGCTATGCATTTTGGCCAAAGTCAAGGCATAGTGTTTGGTAGCTACTGGGTTTTCATTTGTTGCATAAGATAGATGAGTTGGTTTGGGACAGTCGTATTACCATTTGACCAAAGTCAGGGGTATATACGGATGGGTTCAAATTGACAAGATAAATGACGGGTAGAACTTGACATGTGACTTATGACATTTTGACCAAAGCCAAGGTCATAAGAGCATGGGGCAAAAACTAATATCGGGAATTTCTAAAGAAACTGAAATTTGCAAAGAGATGCATACCATTTTGAGTTTGATGAATGTTGGTAGCATTCCTACAACATTATCAGACGATGATATTTGGATCCCGATCCTACTGTTAGTATATGCTACTTATCAGGATATTCGTCACTTAACGATCAATGCTATAAACCTAGTAGGTGTCCAGAAAAGTGTCAGCGGGGTTACGCCCCCAGAGAAAAGAGGTTACTTCATTAAGGAACTTCGCGAAAGCGTTGGAAAACCTCCCTCGAAGTATCGACACCGGCCTGGCTGAACGGTTAAGCAAGTATTGTACGGTGAGAATAGTCTTGGCTAATTCTTCTTTTATGGTTTGAGGAAGGATTCGAGAAACAGTGGGAGCCATCCAGTTTAGATAAACTAAAAACCACTCTAAACTTGCAAGAGCATCATGCTAAAGAGTTTTCTTCTCTCTCTCCTAATTGCAGCGACCCTGAAAATGACTGGACTTAAGTTACTTTTAGAGAAAAATATACTGACGGGGCCAAACTATAAAGATTGGCTGCGGAATGTCAAGATGGCTTTGACCTATGACAAACTGGGGTACGTCCTCACCGCTACAGCACCTGCTGTCCTTGGTCCCAAATCCAGCAATGCGGATAAGGAAATCCGCAAAACCTGGGATTTAGATTGCGCGAGAGCCAAGTGCATCGTGCTTGCCTCGATGAACAATGAACATCAGAGGAGGCACGAGGATATGTCTCTAGATGGCATATTTCTCCATACAAAGGAACTTTATGGAGAGCAATCTCGTATAGCAAGATACGAGACCTCTAAGAAATTGTTTCGAGCGAGGTTGGCTGTCGGGTCATCAGTAGGTGAACATGTCCTACAGATGATCGGCTATATTGAAGAGCTCGCAGACCTTGGGACGACTTTGGATAATGAGCTCTATACAGACCTTGTTCTCCAGTCCCTTCCTCCCACCTACGCCCAGTTTATCCTCAACTTCAATCTTCAAGGAAAAGAAGTTGAACTTGCGGAACTCCTGAACATGTTAAGGAGTGCAGAGGGCACCTTGCAGAAGGCAAGGGAAACACCCGCTATGTTTGTTGGCGGTTCATCTTCTTCCGGGTCCAAGGCTAGGGCCAAAGGAAGGAAGAAGAAGGCCGCACCCAGAGCTAGAGGAGGTGTTAGTAAGGTGGGAAAGAAGGGAAAGAAAAAGTTTACAGCACCGGTAGTTGGCCTGGATGAGTGCTTCCATTGTCACAGGAAAGGGCACTGGAAGAAGGATTGCAAGGCGTGGAACGCCAAGAACCAGGAACCGAAGCAAGCTGTGGCTTCGACTTCAGGTGTGTTTGTAATTGAGAATTGTCTGTCGATCAACTCTACTTCCTGGGTATTGGATACCGGATCAGGATCTCATATTTGCAATTCATTGCAGGCACTGAGAAACCGTAGAGTGCTGAAGGAAGGTGATATGATCCTCAGGGTTGCTAACGGAGCTAGCGTGGGAGCTGCGTCCGTCGGGGATTTTCACCTAGGATTGACGAGTGGACACATTTTGGTTTTACATAACTGTTATTTTGTACCCAGCTTAACGTGTAATATCATATCAGTTTCCTTGTTATCAAATAAAGGTTATGATTTCACGTTTGTAAGAGATGTTGTCAACATCCACCTTAATCATGGTTTGATTGGGTCCGGTACTCTAAATAACGGCATATATGTGTTAAACCAACTCCAAATTTTCAATGTCCAGAACACACTAAAAAGAAAGTCTCCAGATTTAAATAAAGCTTTCTTATGGCATTGTAGACTGGGTCACATCAATGAGAGAAGGTTGACTAAGTTGCATAGAGAAGGATATTTGGACACGTTCGAATATCAAACTTATGACACTTGTCAATCTTGTCTCAAAGGAAAGATGACAAAGACTCCATTCACTGGACAAGGAGTAAGAGCGAGCGAGCTCTTAGGACTCATACACAGTGATGTATGCGGTCCAATGTCTACACATGCGAGAGGTGGTTTTTCCTATTTCATTACTTTCACGGATGATTACTCAAGATACGGATTCATTTATCTGATGAAACATAAATCCGAGGCTTTTGAGAAATTCCAAGAGTATAAGAATGAAGTAGAAAACCAAACCGGCAAAAGTATAAAAACACTGAGATCTGATCGAGGTGGAGAATACTTAAGTGCCGAGTTCCTAGGTTACCTAAAAGAGAAAGGAATTCTCTCTCAGCTTACTCCTCCATACACTCCACAGCATAACGGTGTATCGGAGAGACGGAATCGAACCCTATTGGATATGGTACGATCCATGATGAGTAATGCTGAGTTACCGCGATCTTTCTGGGGTTATGCGCTAGAATCAGCGGCATATCTTCTGAACAGAGCTCCTACCAAGACTGTGCCTACCACTCCATATCAGATGTGGACTGCGAAGAAACCCCATCTTCAGCATATGAAGATTTGGGGATGTCCAGCTTTTGTTAAAAAGCAGCATGTGGACAAGCTCGAGGCACGATCAGTAAAATGTATGTTTGTGGGATATCCAAAGAACTCCAAGGGATATTATTTCTATTACGCAGAGGAACAAAAGGTTTTTGTTTCTCGTAATGCCCATTTTCTGGAAAATCAGTTTTTAGAAAAGGAAATAAGTGGGAGCGAAATAGAACTGGAAGAAATTCCAGAACCACAAACTACTACTGAAAGTTTGGTAGAACCAGAGGTTTAAGAAGAACAGAACATTCCCGCACCCCTCCGCAGGAGTAGTAGGCCGTCTCGTCCGCCTGAGAGATACTACGGTTTTCTCATAGACGGGGATAGAGAGGATTGCATCATAGATGATGATGATGAACCTACTGACTTCCAGCAGGCCATCCAGAGCGGCGACTCGGTACGATGGCTAGATGCAATGCGGACCGAAATGGAGTCCATGTACACCAACAAAGTATGGACTTTGGACTTTGCTCCAGATGGGGTAAAACCCATAGGATGCAAATGGATCTTCAAGAAAAAGATTGGTGTAGATGGACAGGTGGAAACCTATAAAGCTAGACTTGTTGCAAAGGGTTTTCGTCAAAGACCTGGTTTGGACTATGACGAAACTTTTTCTCCAGTGGCTATGCTCAAATCCATTCGGGTCCTTCTTTCTATTGCTGCCTTCCATGATTATGAAATCTGGCAGATGGACGTAAAGACGGCTTTTCTGAATGGAAATTTAGAAGAGAGCGTCTATATGGATCAGCCAGAGGGTTTCAATCAGAGTGGGAGCAGCGGGAAAGTATGCAAGCTGCTTAAGTCCATTTACGGACTAAAGCAGGCATCGCGGAGTTGGAACATCTGTTTTGATGAGACAGTCAAAGAATATGACTTTATCAAAAATCCAGATGAACCGTGCATATATAGTAAAGTTGTGGCCAGAAGTGTCGTATTCCTCGTCTTGTACGTGGATGACATTCTATTGATAGGAAATGACATTCCTATGCTACAATCTGTCAAAGGATTCTTGTCACACAGGTTCTCCATGAAAGACCTGGGTGATGCCTCTTACATTCTGGGGATCCGGATCTATCGTGATAGATCCAAGAGGATGTTGGGACTTTCGCAGTCCAGGTATATCGACACTGTACTGAAAAGATTCAGTATGGAAGATTCTAAGCGCGGTAATCTACCGGCTTGTCACGGAATCACCCTCTCCAAAGAGATGTCTTCCAAGACTGATTTGGAAAGGGAACGCATGTCTATTATACCCTACGCTTCTGCGGTAGGCTCTATAATGTATGCGATGTTGTGTACCAGACCAGATGTAGCTTACGCACTAAGCGTGGTAAGCCGGTATCAGTCAGACCCAGGGGAGAAACACTGGATAGCAGTAAAGAACATTCTCAAGTACCTGAGGAGGACTAAGGAGATGTTCTTGGTTTACGGCGGAAAAGACCTCAGGTTGGAGGCCTTTGCTGATTCCGGTTTCCAGAGTGATAAGGACGATTCCAAGTCCATGTCGGGTTATGTCTTTACCCTCAATGGAGGGGCGGTGTGCTGGAAGAGCTCCAAGCAGGACACCGTTGCTGACTCGACGATGGAAGCGGAGTATATAGCTGCTTGCGATGCCGCAAAAGAAGCAGTCTGGATGAAGAAGTTCCTAACAGAACTTCAGGTGGTTCCTACCATAGTTGATCCAATACCTCTGTATTGCGACAACAACGGAGCTATAGCCTTAGCGAAGGAACCAAGGTCCCATCAGAAGTCCAGACACATCTTGAGGCGGTATCACCTGATCAGGGAGATCATTGATCGTCAGGAGATCGAGGTTCGGAGAGTTGCTTCAGAAGAGAACATTGCTGATCCATTCACGAAGGCCCTTCCTCAGATTCAGTTCGAGAGGCTGCTCGAGATCATTGGTCTGCGATATGCCAGTACATGGCCCTAGTGCAAGTGGGAGATTGTTAGTGTTTATGCCCTAGAAGGCCATTACTGTATCATACTAGCTTGTATATTACTTAATGGAAGCTTGGGATATTCACATGTATATAACAGTCTTGCTAAACATGGTAGTATGCTATTTGGTTTTTCTATCTTAATATGTGAGTGTACGTATTGATAGAGCTCTTAGGATCTTGCTTGTCTACCAGCGTTGTGATGGCAGTCACACTAGTGGGGGCTGGGTAGTCTACAAGCACATCCTTATTCAGGTACCCGGTCGTTGGATTATCGAGACAGAGCATCGATACTCCGGAGTAGACTGGTGTGTACGTTTCTCATCCCAGTTGGGGAGATGGTCTGTCCCACAGCCGTCAGTACGTCGTACTGGAGATAGTATACAGGTGCTCGTTAGGTTACGGGTACACCGGACAGGACTCACAGGGAACTGTTGGTTGGTTTGATACCAGTCGTCAGTAAACAGTTCCCAGGTGACATGAGTACAGCGTAGTCCGCAGACTTGACACTGCTACTTCGCCTCGAGTGTGTCCCACTGTTCTTAGATTGCTACCCTACCACGGCTCAAAGGAGTCGTGCAAACAGGTGGCAGTTGGGTGCAGTCCCGAGCACTTGGAGGCAGTGGCGGTTAGACAGGATTCGTCCCTCCCGGTATTAGGAGTAGATATCGTGCTGTGTCAGAGAGCCATTACGCAAAGTCCCTGGCCAGGGCAAGCGAGATTTGCTGGTAGGTTCCAGTAGTTTCTCAGGGTGTAATGGGCTTCACTCCGACACGACTTATACCGCTATTAGGGGACTGACGCTTGCCGCCCCCCTAGGCCCGATATGCGATTGTCTTGGACGAACGGACCGGACTGTATGGAGATTGTCACATCAGACTCAGTAGGAGTTCGGATGGGTTTACTCATCGGCCTTCTTATCGACAACTACCTGGGGACCGTTACGTACAGCTAGTGCCGCTTGCGGTCTGTGGTTAAACCCACTGCCAGCGTAGTAGTCGAGTCTCTAGAGTCCCACACAGAGAGTTTCCTACTCCAGGCGAAACGATATAGAGGTTGCATGGTTTTGCGACAAAGGGTTCGGACGCATACGTGCGTTTACGCGCGTACGACTTTCGGACAGTTTTTACCAGTCGGCTTTGGTTTAAGCCAGTTACTGGTATCCGGTTATTGGATTTTTACAGTCTAAAGTTTTTCCGTATTTTTGCGGATTGGAGGGGCGTTCTCGTAATTGTACGAGAAGCTTCTAGAAGATGTGACTAAGGAGGTTTCTTTTGGAAAGAAAGTGAGTCATGGTGGTGATTCATTCATTTCATTAATGCACATTTATTGCTTAATGACTCATGCTAATGAATCACCACTAGATATTTTATGAAGCATGATTATTCATTTCCTTTATTCATTATTCTTAAAATGAAATGCTTCATAATATATTATGATACACTCTCTCTCTTCTCATTATCTTATCTCATATTCTCTCTCCTCAAGCTCTCATCTTCAAGATACTAACCTTAATCCTCATGTGTTGAGAACAAAGGTTTAGTTAGACTTAAGCATCCATAACCTTAATTCTATATCATCCTTCCATCTTTGATTAGCAATCAAAGTTGCTTAGTTGCCTCAAGCTTAGAGGTTTAGCTTGGAGTTTCGCTCTCGGGTGGATCGTCTACTACCTAGAGAAGGTCGAGGAGAACAAAGGAGGACACAAAGACGAAGGACTAGTTTCGATCGGTATAATCCCTTAACACTATAGTTTAGTATAGCTATGTGTTTGGTTATTATTTGTTTAGCTTCGATTTAAGCGGTTAGTCGATGTTCGTTGTTTAAACTTGATCGTTTTTGAAAATTCCGCCTCCCCATAAGTACTGGGGTGTACTACATCGACTTACAATAACAAACCTTCCTGCTAAAATTCAAAAATTTTGATGTTGTGTGTTCATGGCAATGAGGACATGCTTTGTGACCATGTACGGACCAACCTGATAGCATTCCATACACAGGAAAGTCATTAATTGTCCACATTAAAGCCGTACGCAGTATGAAGGTTGTATTTGTGTTTGAATCATATGTCTCTACACCATCAATGAACAAAGTTTTCAGCTCCTCGATCAGAGGTCAGAGATAGACGTCGATATTGTTCCCCGGTGAGTTTGGTCCGTCGATAAGAAGAGGCATCATAAAGTATGATTGGTCCATAGCCAACCAAGGCGACAGATTATAAATTATCATTACAACGGGCCATGTACTGTGACTTCCAGCCATATAGTTGAATGGGCAGAAGCCATCGGCAGCCAGTCCGAGCCGGACATTGCGAGGATCGCTACTGAATATTGCGTGCCTCCTATCGAAATCCTTCCATGCCGGTGAATCTCTTGGATGACTCATTTTTCCATTTTCGCTTGGAGGAGCACGGTGATGCCAAATCATTGCCTCGGCTGTTTTCTTGCACCTGAATAGCCTCTGTAGCCTCTGTGTTATGGGAAAATATCGTGCTATCTTCACAGGTATATCATGCTTCTTATCAGAATCTTTCGGCTTATACCTGGCCTCTCCGCATGTTGGACACTCTTTCAAATCCGAATTCTCTTTCCGGTACAACACGCAATTTTTAGGACATGCTTGAATCTTCTCGCACTTTAGACCCAAATCAGACATCATTTTCTGGGCTTCGTACCAGCTTTCGGGCACATTATTTCCCGGAGGCATAGAATCTTTCAAGAACGAAAGAAGCATTGTGAATGACTTGTTGCTCCATCCATTTAGGCACTTAATTTGGAAAAGTTGGACGAACCATGAGAGGGTGGAATACTTCGCATTCTCATAAATTGGTTTCCTAGCATCATTCATGAAATTTTCATATTTATCCGCACGCGGTCCTTGACCGGAAGGAATGTCATCTTCGGTACGAATAGATTCACCTAGGGCAGCCTCTACCATATCCTCCATTTCTTCTGATGGAAATAAATTTTCGTATCCTGCCGTATTACCGAATTCTTCTTCTTCCCCTGCCGCATTATCGTGTTCTCCTTCTTCTTCTACCGCAGTACTGCATTCTTCTCCTTCCCCGTGATATTTCCAAGTTGAATAAAGTCTAGTAAACCCATGTTTTACAATATGAAGCTCTGCCAATTCTACCTTCTGCCAGTACTTATTGCCACATCTATCGCACGGACAGAGAATCTTCTCTATTATGATCTTATTATGTGCTCGTGCAAATTCAAGGAAAGCAGCAACTCCTGCGACAAACTTAGGTTGCATACGTTGTTTCCAATCCACATACATCCAGTCCTTAACTCTGACGTACTCATGTGCCATGTTAGACTGAATAACATATAAATTGTAGGTTATGCTGACTATATTGAGAAATATAAGAACGGGATAGTTACTGACAAAGGAGAAAATCCGTGTATATGCTTTGTGTGTGCGTTTGTCGTTGAAAAGAATAAATTATCGCACGTTATGTTGACCGATAGACGGGGACTAAGTGGCGCTTTTAGTTTCATATATGGGTATCGATGGAAATATGAAGGTTTCATATTATCATATATTGGTTTTAACCCGAACATCTCGAATCGCTCTCTGATTATGCGTTTGTATGTATGTGTTCCGGCTGTCGGGGGTAGGCTTCTATCCCATTAAGAATGTATAGAGCGAACGCCCATCACTTGTGCCTTCAACCGTTTCGAGTAAATTTCGGCAGCACCTCCCCGCTGTTCTCCGAGTACACTGTAATAGAATAGATAATCATTTCAAAGCTGTGAAACAACGTTGAAATGAACATCTAATCTATCTTTGTACACGGAGAACCAGCGGAAAGATACCGACGAAATATCTCGAAACGGGTGAAAACACAAGTGAATGAAGGCGTTTGCTTTATACATTCTTAACTTGTCCACACGGGACAAATCTATGGGTTACCATACGATTGAATTTTCTCGTCGCGTAGACTATACGACGGTTGTTAGTATCGAGCTGTACTGTCCGATATTTAACAACCTTCGTATAGTTCTAGGTCACGACGAGCATCGCACGTATGTTAACCGATAGACGGGGACTAAGTGGCGCTTTTAGTTTCATATATGGGTATCGATAGGAATATGAAGGTTTCATATTATCATCGAGTATCATATATTGGTTTTAACCCGAACATCTCGAATCGCTCTCTAATTATGCATTTGTATGTATGTGTTCCGGCTGTCGGGGGTAGGCTTCTATCCCATTAAGAATGTATAGAGCGAACGCCCATCACTTGTGCTTTCAACCGTTTCGAGTAAATTTCGGCAGCACCTCCCCGCTTTTCTCCGAGTACACTGTAATAGAATAGATAATCATTTCAAAGCTGTGAAACAACGTTGAAATGAACATCTAATCTATCTTTGTATACGGAGAACCAGCGGAAAGATACCGACGAAATATCTCAAAACGGATGAAAACACAAGTGAATGAAGGCGTTTGCTTTATACATTCTTAACTTGTCCACACGGGACAAATCTATGGGTTACCTGTTCATCACAGAATACTGCATTTTATACCGCCCATTCTTACGCTCGGTTGTTTATAGGTAGGTGCTTTTAATCCGTGTTTGTTATATATTTGCAGGATACAGGTTCTCGGTTCTAAAACGGTGAAATTCATGGAAAACACGACAAAATCCGGGTTCCTGCCAACCACTGAGAAAACACGGTCTCCGCTCGTCATCCGTATGTTGCCAGATACCAGTTTAGAAAGACAAAATGTCAAATCAATGTCACCTTCATGCACAAGGCTCAATGGCAACAACAAGTTCTAAGAAATCTACGCGGAGCTCGAGACAATCATGAAAAAAACATCCACAAAAAGTCCACCTTTCCTCAACAGAAATTCTGGAAGAAATGTGAAAGTATTTTCAGAAAATAGGTGTACCAGACAACAGGGGACTGCAGATCAGGGCCGTACAAGAAAACACAGCCCCTAATCCCTCTATAGGGCCGCGGATCCGCGGCCAATAGGGGGTATTGGCCGCGGATCCGCGGCCATGTGGAGTCTTCACCTTGTCGTCTTTTGGGGGTATTTTGGGTACTTCCCATGTGCTCTGGTGGTTGCCCTAGATCTTCAACTCCCTGCCTATAAATACAGCAGAACTTACCAAAGCCAAGGGTGATTCTTTTGTTCATTCTTTAGCCTCTTTTGTAGGATTTAGTTCTTTTTCTTCTTCTTCTTCATTCCTCTTCCATGAAATTGTAAGTGAGAAGCTTTTTTTTTGTGGATGTGAATAAAGATGAAGGTTTTTTGTATTATCCTTTTTATTTAGCTTCCCCCTTGAGCTCTCTACCTTAACTTGATCTTGCAACCTCTTAAGTGAGCTTGCAAGTTTAAGTTTTGGTCATTGGTCTCAAGGGGTTGTATCATTTCATTCTCGCCTTAGTACTTCAATTCACATGTGTTCTCTACCCTTCCCTTGATCTTGCAACCTCTTGATTGAGCTTGCAAGTTTAAGGGTTGGCTATTGATCCCATGCTTGTCTTGAGTTCTATGGTTCTTGTAATTACTTTCTTGCATTTTTCATTCTTGTCTTTAATTACTTGCAATTTATTTCCATGCACTTTAATTACTTGCAATTTACATTCATGCACTTAATTTCTTGTAATCTTTTCTTTTCTTTGTTCTTTTCTTTTTGTTCTCTCTTTTTGGTTCTCTTTTGTGAATGAATGTAATTATTGTTGTTAATATAAAAGATGGTATTATAAGTTAAGTTTTCTTTGCCCATTTCCTTTTCCCGTATTTTCCATTAAACTCCGCCCAAACCATACGCAAGCGCTCCGTTAGGCACCGTACCCTGACAAGGTAACGGTGATTCCTAACCGCGACCGGTTGCGTTCGGTTTGGCCGGAGGCAAAAGCAAGAGACAAGAACGGAAGGACAAGGGTAAATAAGCCGGATTCCACGAATACCGCGCTTAAACCCCCTAATCCACGTTGTTGCCAATTGCTTAGCTTCAATTGGTCAAGACTCGGCTCAAAGGTTTTGAGTACGGATTTCTTTAGCTTATAATCTCGTATCTTTTTCTTAACAACTTTATACTTGCAGATAAAACACATAGGTTAGAATTGAACAAACATACAATTCTTTATTGACTCGTCTAAGACAAGAAGGTAAGATAACACCATCTCCCTGTGGACCGACCCGTGCTCAACCGGCTAGCTGCAAAGCGACACCGTCCTGATCGCGGTTACACTTTAATTCTTTGAACATCCGACACGCCAAAAGCGTGCGATCAAATGGCGCCGTTGCCGGGGAGACGGTAGCGTATTTTCTTTCTCGTTATTCGGGTTAATATTCTTTTTGTATATATTTAAAAAAAAATCTTTTTGTTTTTTTTTGATAATTCTTGTGGGCAAGTGTGCAGATTTTTGCGTATTTGCAAACTGCGATTGTGGGGAGCAAAATGTGCATTCAAGGCAAAGGTGATTACGAAGTACAGTGCCAAAGATCCGGGTAGTTTGACCCGCGCAAGCGAACCTTTCAAGCTTACCGGATTTGATTCAACGGGGGTTTCCTAACCCAAAACTTAAACGGTACGTACTTTACTAACACCTTCTTCTCAAATCCGACGCTTCCAATATACTATTCTTTGCAGGATTCTTTGCAAGTTCGCTAGCAAACGCCAAAATTGACTAACCCGTATTTGTTGCAGTGCTGTGCTAAAATAAAAAAAAACAATTTTTTGATTCTTTATAGAATTTTTTTTTTGAATTGTGCATTGCATACATTAATACGGACTTAAGGGCAAGCGAACCCCACAAGATACGGTAAAGGATTTCATCACCTTTTCCGTGGCCCACAAATCACGAACTTGCGCATAATGTTTACCTGCACAAAATTTAAAAGAAACTAGACTTTAAGCCTTAAGGACTTCGCGCTCACTAGGAGAAGTTAACTGTGTTTAGAACCTTGCTTAACGGTATATTGTTTACGGGGTGTCTAGGAAAGTGTTAACGGCGAAACCGCCAAAAGAGAAAGGGTTATTTAATTAAGGAACTTCGCGAAAGCGTTGGAAAACCTCCCCTTATCTCTGCACTTACCTGGCCTCGTGATCAGTGTATCTTGAGCCTGTTTCTCGACACAGTTTTACTTCGACAATTAAGTTCTGGAGCAGGTCTAGTTGACCTAGGTGAACCCTAGAACGATTAGGTGTGTGGTATTTTCGTGTCGTGATTGTTTTTGTCAATATTCTTTTTGTGTGTATATTTCATTCTTTTGTTAATATATTTCTATAAAAAAAATACATATAAAAAAAAATCACATTCTTTTTCCCTCCTTTTCTCTTCCTTTCTTTCCTTTTCTCATCACATCATGGGTACTCCACCTCACAAAACTCTTGCCGAACTTTGGTACCCACAACCAGACTTTACTTCTTACGGTTCTTGCTTTGGCCGAACATCGAACGACCCCTCCATGCCCAAAGTTTCTCTAAAAGATTGCATAGCAGCGTCTAGGACAAACACTTGCACTCCTCATTCCACTTTGTATCAACCTTTTCAACCTCCCATACCCGCTTAAGTTGATACCCCTTCTGCAAGCCGTCCTTTGTCCATCGCTGAACGAATTGAACAATCCCGTAGCCGATCTTTCACTCCTTTCACCACTTCAAATTCTTGGGATCAACAATTCCATTCACCTTCCTATCCAAATGTTGATCCTGCTCCTGTCCAGCTATTCAATTCCTACCAATCCTACCTTACTTTTGCACCTTCCCTAGACATTGCATCAGAACCGCCATTTGGGAGTTTTCAGTATCCAAACAACTTTGAATCTTTTACTGAAACCCCTTCACAACCAATGTCTAGTCTAGAACAATCCTTGGAAGACTTTAGGGTAGCGTCAAGCCAACAGATGATGGATTTGAATGCGTCCATGGCCGCCCTCATACAACCTAGTGACCCGGTAGCTAGTTTCCAGCTAGCTCCAAATTTTCCAATGTATGATGAGGCAGTAGGACAGGCTGTGAATTTGAGTGGAGAGAGTGAGTTGTATACCCTTCCAAATCAAACCTACCCGTCTCAAATTGAATCCCACAACTCCTATGTTGAAAGTCTATCAAGTGTCCCAAATGAATTATCATTTGAAGATAGAATGTTTAATGAGTTGTGCGACTTTGTAGTGTTTGATTTGCCAGATTGTGAAGGGACCTTGCCAAGTGAAACTACACCCAATCCTTTTGACCTCTACACCTCCATCTTAGAACCTGAATTGATTGAAATCCATGCTTTTGATGAGGTGTCTGAGAATATTGATTTTCACTTGATTAAGGATATTGACGCTGGGAATATTTTGGATGATGAACCCATAGATTTGGCTGAGTTTTTCTCTTCAAATCATCATCCCGAGTCCTTAAATGTTTTTCCCGAACCCCATATGCGTCTGGATTTTGAAGAGAAGTGCATGGATGTGCTAAATTTTGAGGAAAATTTTGAGGATAGTCTTGAGGATGAACCAGTTCTAGATGATGAATCGGATTTTCCAATTCATCCTGTTCCTTTCACTGACTGTGTACACCTTCCAGAACCCTTAACCGATACCCTTCCTCAGCCATTTCCCTCCATCCTTTCCATCGTTCCGACCTTGCAAGAACCCGTCTCACTTACATTTCATATGTCTGGTTTACCAAGTTCGGCGTACCCATAGTTTCTTACGAATCTTGAGGGATTCGACCCAATTTCTCGACGAGTAAATATATTAGCACAATCACTTTTTACACATCGCTCATCACAAATTGTGCTAATCTATTTACTCCATTTGCACCCTCAAGTTCGTATTCCACTTCTTTTCCACCATTCTTCTTCCTCTTATATACCAAGACCGTATCCCGCTTCTCTTCGCATACGGTCTCGCTTATTCTCCATCTCTTTTCTCTACGCCTTCTTTCACCAACCAGCACATTATAGAGATAAAATCTTTGAATGGTTGGTGCTCACTTTTGGCCTGTGTAAGGCCTTGTATAGCTTGATACTGTTCTTTCCCCCCTAAACCTGAACTTCAACGCTTAACAGTGGGAACACTGTTTTACTTAAGTTTGGGGGGGGACACCTTTTTTGTATATATCTTTTTAGTTTTTGTTTTGTATATAATTTGTTTCTAGGGAGCACCGGCAATTTTGACCCTCTTGGTATAGCCTGACAGTGAGGGCACTGTCAAGTTTAAGTTTGGGGGAGTGCTCGGTAAGCTTTCTTCCTTCGCATTCATATGTATATTTTGCATTTGCATACCTTATTAAAAACCCACAAAAATCGAAAAATTTCCAAAAATTATAAAAACTTTTTGTCAAGTTAGCTTGTGGAAGAACTCTGAGTCAACATTCGACGGTTTTTGTTTGAAAAAATAGGAATAACTAAATCTTATGTTTAGATTTTGAAAACCTGAAAGATAACTCTCCTTTGAAGTTAACTATAGCTGATATACGTCTTTACATCACACTATACGTGTCGTGAATTTTGGGAATTAGATGACAAGTCTTTCATGTTTAAACTTTTAAACAGATAAATGATTTTCTGAGGATCAAATAGGTTTGTTCTGAAATAAGTAATGTCAAGAATAGTTTATGAAGTAAAGCGAATATGAAGGAATGTTATTGATGCCGTAATTGGAGCTAAGTCTGAAAAATAACCCATCTAAAACTTGATTGGAATGATTACACACCGAACCCACTAAACACGTCTTTTATCCAAAAAATAATTGAACTACCGGTTATATCTCCGTTCGTATTGAATCATCTTGATTTTCACGCCAAACTGTCTTTTGTTTTTGGACCTAGGTAACTTGAGTAATTAAGTCCGCTGGGGTGTTTCTACACCTAATGCCCTAAAACCAACTGGTTTGGGTGCATTGGCCCAAAGCTCGCTAAGAAGCCTAGAAAGTCCAGTTTTAAAACAAAGTCAAGCAAGTGTTCTCTCCGAGTTAAAATTCCTAACGGTTCTTTGTGTGAGAATAATCTTGATAAAAGACAGACTTTTATAAATATTTTAGCGGAGATATGAAGGTTTTATTCTATGATAAAGACTATTGCACGTTCACAGAGATGTGTATGAAATGAAAACGAGAAAAAGGTGGAGTGAAGAATAAGACCTAGTTTCCTGTTAGGGAAGATAGAAATTCTGAAGTTGAAACCTTACTGGAAAACGAAACTTGAAAAATGCTTAACTCTTTATAAAACTTATGTGATCCTTTTAAAATTGTTATCTGGGCTTTATTGTGCGACATGATGACTTTAATCGACCTTTCTGGAACTTAACGGCACTATTTGCACTACACGTAAAGACATATAAAACCTGTAGTTAAATAAGAAGCGAGGTGTGAAAAATAAAGGTTCGATGGTCTAGACTTAGGATTATAGAATTGTTATTTTCTAAAACAAAACTTTAGGGTTTGAATCTTAGTCATTTTACAAACTAGCTTGACGGGATTTTGTGGGTGTAATCCGCTGAAAACCCTCAGGAGACAACACTCCTCCTACTAGGGACACCTAGAGGTTTAACGGCTTGTTGCACGCGCTCAGTGCAATCGCGTTCCCTGCGAAAGTGCGGTTATCATTTTATTTTTGTGAATAATTGGTTATGCTCAGGACGAGCAAAAGTTAAGTTTGGGGGTATTTGTTCATCACAGAATACTGCATTTTATACCGCCCATTCTTACGCTCGGTTGTTTATAGGTAGGTGCTTTTAATCCGTGTTTGTTATATATTTGCAGGATACAGGTTCTCGGTTCTAAAACGGTGAAATTCATGGAAAACACGACAAAATCCGGGTTCCTGCCAACCACTGAGAAAACACGGTCTCCGCTCGTCATCCGTATGTTGCCAGATACCAGTTTAGGAAGACAAAATGTCAAATCAATGTCACCTTCATGCACAAGGCTCAATGGCAACAACAAGTTCCAAGAAATCTACGCGGAGCTCGAGGCAATCATGACAAAAACATCCACAAAAAGTCCACCTTTCCTCAACCGAAATTCTGGAAGAATTGTGAAAGTATTTTCAGAAAATAGGTGTACCAGACAACAGGGGACTGCAGATCAGGGCCGTACAAGAAAACACAGCCCCTAATTCCACTATAGGGCCGCGGATCCGCGGCCAATAGGGGGTATTGGCCGCGGATCCGCGGCCATGTTGAGTCTTCACCTTGTCGTCTTTTGGGGGTATTTTGGGTACTTCCCATGTGCTCTGGTGGTTGCCCTAGATCTTCAACTCCCTGCCTATAAATACAGCAGAACTTGCCAAAGCCAAGGGTGATTCTTTTGTTCATTATTTAGCCTCTTTTGTAGGATTTAGTTCTTTTTCTTCTTCTTCTTCATTCCTCTTCCATGAAATTGTAAGTGAGAAGCTTTTTTTTTGTGGATGTGAATAAAGATGAAGGTTTTTTGTATTATCCTTTTTGTTTAGCTTCCCCCTTGAGCTCTCTACCTTAACTTGATCTTGCAAACTCTTAAGTGAGCTTGCAAGTTTAAGTTTTGGTCATTGGTCTCAAGGGGTTGTATCATTTCGTTCTCGCCTTAGTACTTCAATTCACATGCGTTCTCTACCCTTCCCTTGATCTTGCAACCTCTTGATTGAGCTTGCAAGTTTAAGGGTTGGCTATTGATCCCATGCTTGTCTTGAGTTCTATGGTTCTTGTAATTACTTTCTTGCATTTTTCATTCTTGTCTTTAATTACTTGCAATTTATTTCCATGCACTTTAATTACTTGCAATTTACATTCATGCACTTAATTTCTTGTAATCTTTTCTTTTCTTTGTTCTTTTCTTTTTGTTCTCTCTTTTTAGTTCTCTTTTGTGAATGAATGTAATTATTGTTGTTAAGATAAAATACGGTATTATAAGTTAAGTTTTCTTTGCCCATTTCTTTTTCCCGTATTTTCCATTGAACTCCGCCCAAACCATACACAAGCGCTCCGTTAGGCACCGTACCCTGACAAGGTAACGGTGATTCCTAACCGCGACCGGTTGCGTTCGGTTTGGCCGGAGGCGAAAGCAAGAGACAAGAACGGAAGGACAAGGTTAAATAAGCCGGATTCCACGAATACCGCGCTTAAATCCCCTAATCCACGTTGTTGCCAATTGCTTAGCTTCAATTGGTCAAGACTCGGCTCAAAGGTTTTGAGTACGGATTTCTTTAGCTTATAATCTCGTATCTTTTTCTTAGCAACTTTATACTTGCAGATAAAACACATAGGTTAGAATCGAACAAACATACAATTCTTTATTGACTCGTCTAAGACAAGAAGGTAAGATAACACCATCTCCCTGTGGACCGACCCGTGCTCAACCGGCTAGCTGCAAAGCGACACCGTCCTGATCACGGTTACACTTTAATTCTTTGAACATCCGACACGCCAAAAGCGTGCGATCATTACCATACGATTGAATTTTCTCGTCGCGTAGACTATACGATGGTTGTTAGTATCGAGCTATACTGTCCGATATTTAACAACCTTCGTATAGTTCTAGGTCACGATGAGCATCGCACGTATGTTAACCGATAGACGGGGACTAAGTGGCGCTTTTAGTTTCATATATGGGTATCGATGGGAATATGAAGGTTTCATATTATCATCGAGTATCATATATTGGTTTTAACCCGAACATCTCGAATCGCTCTCTAATTATGCGTTTGTATGTATGTGTTCCGGCTGTCTGGGGTAGGCTTCTATCCCATTAAGAATGTATAGAGCGAACGCCCATCACTTGTGCTTTCAACCGTTTCGAGTAAATTTCGGCAGCACCTCCCCGCTGTTCTCCGAGTACACTGTAATAGAATAGATAATCATTTCAAAGCTGTGAAACAACGTTGAAATGAACATCTAATCTATCTTTGTACACGGAGAACCAGCGGAAAGATACCGACGAAATATCTCGAAACGGATGAAAACACAAGTGAATGAAGGCGTTTGCTTTATACATTCTTAACTTGTCCACACGGGAGAAATCTATGGGTTACCATACGATTGAATTTTCTCGTCGCGTAGACTATACGACGGTTGTTAGTATCGAGCTATACTGTCCGATATTTAACAACCTTCGTATAGTTCTAGGTCACGACGAGCATCGCACGTATGTTAACCGATAGACGGGGACTAAGTGGCACTTTAGTTTCATATATGGGTATCGATGGGAATATGAAGGTTTCATATTATAATCGAGTATCATATATTGGTTTTAACCTGAATATCTCGAGTCGCTCTCTAATTATGCATTTGTTGTGCATTCGTGTTGTATGTGTAACATGATTTTAAACCATTGAGATCAAGATTGATAGAATTGATCATCCTACATTGCAATAGCATTCATCAACCAAAAACTATTATTGCAATGGTTTACATCTATAACAATCAACAATTAAAACTACAAATATAGGATACCGATATCATAAAGCGTTATGAGACACGTCATCTGCCACGTGTCGTGATCATGGAAATCGCTAATATTGAGCATCATCAAGATTAGATTATGGTTTTGAAGCAAGTTATTGAGCATCTTGGATTGATTGTCAAGTGTTGATTTTTATTTCAACACTTGACAGAATGAAAATCATAAATACAGTTGCAAAATGTGTTCCTCACCCCCATAAAGTGGATCTTAACAATCCAGACAAGACCATCATTGTTCAAATTGCCAAGGTAGACATAATCTTAGCAGTTATTTACGGTTGCTAGCTTGTATTGCTTGTTGCTATTCTTTTTTTTTCCTTGCCCTTTCTTTCTTTCTTTTTTTTTGGGGGGTGGGGGGTTGTGTTTGAAAAGTTTTAACCAACTCACTGCTATTTCTAGGCAATGCAGGAATATAACTAGTTTTATCCCCCAAAAGAAAGAGCTTCAGGCTTCATGCGTCAAGCGATGTGTACGTATAATTATAGGATTTTCTTGCTAGCGGTTCATTTACAACTATTCTTTAGTCTATATACCCAGCATCTGCTACTAGATATTACATCTTGCATCAACACCCTGCATGTTAAAATCAAAATCGATTATTTTTTTCTTGATCTTTTTCTGATTTTCTACCATCTGTGTCGAGCAAATTATGATTAACATTGTATTTGTCAACTAATCAGAAGAGCCATTCAACCAGCCCCACCGTAACCCTAACCCCAGCCCCACTACCGTAACCCTAACCCCAGCCCCACCGTAACCCTAACCCCAGCAGCAGCCGAACCCCAACCGCAGCCGAACCCCAACCCTAACCCTACCCCGACCCCGACCCCGACCGCCACCGCGACCCCTGCCCAACCCCAACTCTCGCGTGCGCAACCCAGACCCAGCCATGAACCCTAAGCCCAAAATAATCCAAAAATGCTTTAATTTACCTCGAGATTTATACCTGAACGGCTGCTGGTGGGCTGGAGCGACGACGGTGGCGATTTGGCGACGAAACCGCCGGTGGCGACGACGTTGGCGACGAAACAGGCGCTGGCGACGACGGTGGCGACGAAACCGGCGGTGGCGACGATGGAGGCGACGGTGGCGACGACGGAGGCGATTTGGGGTTTTTTCTCGCGCGCGATTGAGAGAGAGAGAGAAAGTGAGCGTAGGCGATCGATCTGGGGTTTTGTTAAATAGATATTTACTTGCCCCTACGGATATACCCGTAGGTCCTTTGTTTGCGGCTCTGTAGGGGCAAACACCAAATTAAGAATTAATATTTTTATTCTTGGACGTCTGTGCCCGTAGGGGCAACCTTTTAGCCCTACGGATTAATCCGTAGGGCCAAGTAAAATCTGCCCCTATGGATATTTCCATCCGTAGGGGCAACCCCCTATTTTACTAGTGTAATGAATTAATTACACATGAACTTTAAAGCTATAATTAGCACATAATTAAGCAAGCTTAAGGACCTAAGCAAAAAATTAGGATTAGGTTTAGGATTTATACCTCATAAACAAGATCTCAATTTTTGCAACAACACCAAAATTAACCCTCCAAAATGTTGCTTTTTCATGAAGATCCATGCTAGTTTAGAGATGAAGAATAATGGGTAATGATTTATTTAAGAATTTATGGGATTATTTTGGGATTTTTGATGGATTTTTGATCTTGGAAATGAAGAAATGAGCAAGGCAAGAGAAGAGGGAAGCAAGGGCTATTTGGTTCGGCCATGGCAAGTGGGAGGGGGTTTTGTGAGAATTGTGTGCAAAAATCTAGCAAGAAATAGCATTAATTACTAATAAATGCAAAAATGCCACATTTTCTTCTATTTCTTTTCTTTTAAAAATAATTCCATTTGTCACAAATATCTAGATTTTTCAAGAGAAGGTTTTAAACTAATTCTAGTGATTAGATTAGCAATGATCCCAATTAGAACTAATTAACCCACACAAAAAAGTAATTTCCACGAATTAAGTGCATAAATAATACATTAAAATAATATTTAATTAGGAAAAATTCTACGTGAACCAAAACTTCACATTGACCCCCAAAGCTCGCGCACTAGCTTTAGTTTAGCTAAACTAGGTGCCGGAAAGTTTATACGGATGTTTGATCAAAATCGGTTAAAACGGAAAATACCGACTATTTTACCCTAAAACGGAAAAATTCGTATAACGATTTCAGAAACGTTACAAAGGATCAAGGTGAGTAGATCTATATCTATGAGGGAAGTTGGGTGGATGACGTATAGCACCCCCGCAAATTATTAAATGGAAACCGATCTATAGAATACAGTCGTAGAAATCTAGATTAAGAAACTAGGGATATGGTTAAAAAGATAGTTAGAGATGATATGAGATGAAAGCTTAGGGTTATTAAAATTTAAGGTGAATCACGACTTATAGATATGTAGTTGCACTAGAATAGGTATAAGTTTTAGAGTAGGAGGACTTTTTATGTATAACGTAGGATGTGTATATAAAATTGACTTGATGTGATATGACGACTTGATTGATATGTCGGTATACGGATGCGAGTCGATAAGAGAGGATGGATACCTTTGCCGATCCCCTGATATGAGATTGTTACGGATGTGACCTGGGATATAGTTATATAGATATATATAATTTTGTGAATCTTGAATGATAGGCCGTACGGGACGTTAGGTCCGTACCCTCATTGTCATATAGGTTGATAGGATCCCTAATTGTTTAATGACGCCGTACGATGATTTACTATATATGATGAGTTGTACTTGATGATGGACCTATACCCTTGACTAGAGGATGCCGATTGATAGATTCACCGACTCGGTCATGTTAGATACGTATACCTTATAGCTTTTAGCTGCCGATTTACTTTATGCTACGTTCATGTCATTCCCATTGCATTTCATATACCTGTGCTAGTACACCTGCACCATTATCGATGATGCGTTTGTTACACTTACACTGATTGGTCGGCTCACACACTTCATCATCGATAATTGTCATGTCACTACACAGTAGAATTGCTGCATCATGATATGACTCTTTGCATAATTTACTTATTATAGTTACATATACACCTTTATACCATGTTGCATTATATACGGATATGCTTACACTTCTGTTATATGTCGCATATATCATGCTTTACGATTATACGCATTGGGATATGCTGTTTCTATGAGATTTCTGGATTTGGAGAAACCACAAAGATTTTATAAAGTTATTATCATTTTAAAGATGGAAAATTGCTGTTTTCTCGTGTTATGATTTGAGAGGTGTCCACCATGAGTTTTCTCGGCTCTTGAGCGATATCATACACCCGATTCGAGGAGGAGGAGGAACCGTCTGCGGGTGCATGGTGGACCCGGTGCGGTACCCCGGGGCAAGATGGTCGCAGATGATGGCGTTGAGCCTGGCACGGGAGCACTACCTACCGGTGATAGTATTTGGACTCGGCGGTTATCCGGATGATACCGACCGGAGTAGTGAGATGGATTTGAGGGCCGATTTGAGGATGCGGCGCCTGAGGTATGAGGATTTACGTGTCGATGCTGGACACGGGTTTCATGATATTTCGAGTGTCGGTGTTGGACACTCAGGTTCCATGTTTTGGTATGTCATTGATGGACAAACATTCTTTGATATCCTTATATATTTACATGCATATGCTTTTATGATGTTTCAAGTGGACGAGATCCACATGCATACATGCATTGATTATTGTTGGATGTTATCCACATGCATACATGCATCATTATATTGTTGGCACATATTTACACATACGGTCACCCTAGATATCATAGTATTACCATCATGATATAGTTGACATAGGAATCTTTGTTTATTCTATTTCTACCTGTTGATATTTTCTACTTACGAGTTGGCAACTTATCCCCATTGTGCCAAAGTTCTTGCAGGTTGACCGCATGGATTGGTAGCGGCATCATTGGCACACAGCTTGCTTTCGGGTGATTTGCTTTGGTAGGTGGGACATTTGTATCGTTCCCACTCTCGTATTTATTATTCTTAGTGTATCTAGTCAACTCCATCAATCAAAACTAGTATTTGTATAAATAGTAAGACTTAGTGAGATTTGTAGTTGCGAGATTTGAGCGATGGGTTTTGTGTTCGCTTATTGGGTTGATGTCTTGCTTTATTCATTATTTTTTGTGTTGATCTTCGCCATTGGGCGTCGTATACTTATTTTATTACTTGCGTGGTTGTGAATCCGCCGTTTGGCGAAGAGCTAGCTCCCGCTTGGGGATACCTTTATCATTATTATGTATTGTGGTTTTGGATCAAAAAATACAAGGGAGGTGTAACATTTCAGAAATATAAAATATTAATTTTGGAAATTTAATATTAAAATAATATATTTCGCGAAAACTACCCGATTTGAGAAATTGGGATTTTTGTAATGTGGTATAAGTGTATACCAATATTTGGAAATTTATCGGAGAATAAAATGATTATTTATTTTAATGATATTTATCGGATTTTTTTGTAAAATCCGTATTTTCACATTTTTCCATGACTTGTGCATGTTATGCATTGTGTTGTGACTTGTGCATATTGTGAGTTTTGTGAGATAGGAAATGAGAAAGGAAATGAAAAGGAAAAGAGAAAGAGAAAGCAATGAAATAAAGAGTTTGAGTGCGAATGGAATAGTTTTAGATGCCATGAGATATTTGTGAGTGAAACAAAAGGGATATTTGTTTGTGAGAGAGTAAGAATAAGAGAAAGTGAGGGTAGGAGAGAGATCGGGCTTCCATCCTTTCATCTCCCCCATTATTTCTTCATCTCTTTTCTTCTTCTTCTTCAACCTCCACTACCTCAAGTATCATCTCCAATCCTTCACCAAAATCCTATACCCCCTTCATTAAAAACATGCACACACCCACTCTAAACACATTGGACCAATCAAGTTTCGATTTTGAAGACTTAAGCAACTTAAGAAAGTTCTTTGGTTGCAAACAAGGTAATCCATACACTTTTAGTTAAGTTATTGTGTTATATATCCTAGTTAGTTAGAAATCGGTATAAATAGGTTATGTGATCTTAGAAAATTATGAGTAGTTGTTAAACGATAAATTGAGGTGTAGGGAGTGTTTACAAGACTTTAGAGATGATTTCCTGGCCAAGACCTGAGACATAAACCGAAATTACGAACTTTGAAATTGGCCGATATCGTATTTTGTGTGATTTGTGTTAGGATTTTGTAATCTGCTATGACTCACATTCTACTTTCATTGAGCATAATATGATATTACTTTATTTCTAATCACAAGATCTCTTTCGATCTGAAAAATATTTAGCGATTACAGAGAGACGTGCAGGCAACCAGGAACCTACCCTAGAAATCCGAGCCCATTCCCCTCATTTCTGGGCGCAAATTTATTCATTGTGGCCGCAAATTGTGGCCACATCGGAGTGGAACTTGGTGATTTTTGGTCTGTGGCATTGTTATCCTATATATAGAGCAACCCCATGTGCAGAATTGGCTAATTTTACATGAGTCAAAATCTGGGAGTGTTTTCCCATGTTGATGATTTAATGTTGTGTGATTCATGAAACTTGGTTTTGTATTTGAGTTTGGATTCCGTCGTTGGATGTTTATACGTCAACAGACGAGGGTTATTTGGTTGGTTTTGCATGCGTAGGCTATAGGTTCTAACCTATGAGCGCACCGTGTGCCGTATCAGTTTTCGGACATTGATTTTGATGCTATTGCAATATGTGTTGATATTGTAGGTACCTTCGCGTGGATTCCGAGACGACGAAGCGCATCGAATACGGCTAAGCGAGGAGTTTAGCTGGTGAGTAGATTTATATCTACGGGGGAAGTCGGGTGCATGGCGTATAGCACCCCCGCAAACTTTGATATGGAATATCGTTTGATTATTATATCCTGATAAATGATATGCGAGGGACATGATTATAGGATTTAATAACGATAATATGATAAAGTTGACACTAATGAAGATAGTGACATATGAGAATATGAAATGAGAAGTGAATCATGATAGGTATGAATTGAAAGAGAACGAGTATACGATGTGATATGATGACTTAGTGTGATATGTCGTTATATGGATGCGAGTCGATATGAGATAGTTGATACCTTTGTCGGTCCCCCGATATGAGATTGATACGGATGTGATCTGGGATATAGGTATATAGACATATATAATGTTGTGAATCTTGAGTGATATGCCGTATGATGGATTATACCGTACATGATGTTGTGAGGTTGGATGTCGATTGATAGATTCACGGACTCGGATATATTGTAGACACATATACCTTGTAGCGTTTCGCTTATGATGTACCTTATGCTACGCTCATGATATTCTCATTACCTTACATATACCTCTGCTAGTACACCTACACCCTTATTGATGATGCGTATGTTACACTTACACAGATTGGTCGGCTCACACACATTCATCATCGATAATTGCTATGTTACTACACAGTAGAATTGCTACATCACTATGCTTTGTTGCATGATATACTTGCTATATTTATATGCACATATAGAGATGGTGCATGAACTTCATTGCATATTATTACTTGTTGTGCCTGAACTTGTACCCTGTGGACACTGCACTATTATTGACAGTTCATGTTGCACGAGCACTAATTGTATGCTACACACACACTGTCAATAATTATCATGATACGCACAACACATATACATATATGATATTGTATTGATTAGTGACATTGAGGCATTGATTCTTATGTGATGGCGCATATGAAATATAGCATACATGTATACCTACATGCTTACGCATATACCTTTCTATAGCTACTTGTTCAGTTTATATGATGTTGCGATGGATTTTGGATAATTGGGAACCGCGTGATATATTTAATAACTTAATGCATTTAAATAGCGGATCTTCCCTTGATATCCTCATATTGTTGTTCTATATTGCATACATCATATTACATGGATTTACGCATTGAGATATGGATTTCATGTGATATTCTGGATTTGAGAACAGCGGGGATATTTCAAGAAATGTGTATTGTTTTGAAAACCCGGTTTCTCTCGATATGATACGTGGATTGCGAGTGTCATAGTTGGAGATTCAGGTTCCGTGAGACGTATGATACGTGGATTGCGAGTGTCGGAGTTGGACACTCAGGTTCCGTGAGACGTATGGATATGTGGATTGCGAGTGTTGATGTTAGACACTCAGGTTCCGTGGATTGCGAGTTTCGATGGTGGACACTCAGGTTCCGTGAGATGTATGGATATAAGGGCCAGTCCTGGTGACGGCGCCTGAGAGATGAGTATTTACGTGTCGATGTTGGACACGGGTTTTCATGATATTTCGAGTGTCGATATTGGACACTCAGGTTCCATAATTTTGATGTGTCGCGAGGGACACACATTAATTTATACCCTCATATTTACCAGCATATTCTTTTACGATATTTACATGCATGAGTTGTTGTGTCAGTGGTTGACACATGGATGAGATCCATATGCATACAGGCATTTGATTATATGGTTGGATGATATCCACTTGCTGATAGGAATTGATTATATGTTGGCACATATACAGATACGGTCATCCTAGATATTATAGTATTACCTTTATGATATAGTTGACCTTGGAATCGCTGTTTATTTCTGTTGGAGATAGTGCCCTCAGAGTCAATTATTGCATCACAGGAACGTGATTGTAATGATTGATGGAGGACCTATCCCGGTAGGACAGTCTTACTCAAGATGATAGTATGCTATCTGGTTTACCTTTATCATCGTGTACTGCTTTAGGTGACCTTACAGGTCCCTATTACACGTTGGTAGAGCCCCTAGGATTCTTGCTTGACCACCAGCAGTATGAGGGCGATCATATACGTGGGAGCTGGCAGTCTATAAGCATATCCTTAAATGGTCCCTAGTCGTGTGAGTTTCGAGACAGGGCATCAATACTCCAGAGTAGACTAGTGTATACAGTCGAGACCCCGACGAGGGGCGGTGGCCGGTCTCACAAGCCATTGGTGTCAGTTGGATCACCTAAGATGTATACAGGTGCTCATTGGGTTATGAGTACACCGGACAGGACTCGCCGGGAACATGCTAGTTGGTCATATACCAGACGTCAGATGGCAGTTCCCTGGTGACATGTGTACAGGTTAGTTCATCGACCTGGGGATCGTCATTTGTCTCGTGTGAGTTCCCACTGTACTTTGATTACTACCCTACCACGGCTCAAAGGAGTCGTGCAAACAGGTTTTAGTTGGGTACAGTCCCGAGCCACATGGAGGCAGTGAGCGCATCTTCAGGGGTTCGTCTCTCCCGGTATTGGGGGTGAGGTCACGCTGTGTCTAGGAGAGCCATTACACGAAGTCCTCGGCCGAGGCAAGGAGATTTACTGGTAGGTATTCCAGTAGTATCTCAGGGTGTTCTGGGCTACACTCCGACACGACTTGTACCGCTTTTGGGGGTCTGACTTTTACCAACCCCCTAGGCCCGCCATGCGATGCTCATAGACGAACGGACCGGACTGTACGGATATTGTCACTGACAGGCTCAGTAGGGTTGTCGGGCTGAGTTCGCTCACAGACGTCCCTTTTAGTCAATACCTGGTAGCCCGTTACGTATTGGCTTATACCTCTGACGTGCTAGTGGTTAAATCCACAAACATGGTGTTGACGAGTCTTTAGAGTCCCCCACATTCAGTTACTCAGCTTTCGGGCGAAAAGCTGTAGAGGCCGTATGGAGATATAGCAAGGTCCGATCAGATACGTGCGGTATTGCACGGATCAGGATCAGACAGTTTGTACTATATGCCGTATGGATATATGGCAGGGTTCGATCAGATACATGCGGTATTGCACGGATCAGGATCGAACGGATATTACTAGCCGGCTTTGGTTTAAGCCGGATTCTAGTATAGTACAGTGGAGATTTTGTCTCATTGCATTTGTATTTCGGTCGGAATACAAATGCGGGTGTGTATGCACAATATCGGGGTTTTCCTGTAATTTATTACGGGACCAGTTTTCTGGAGTTGCCAGTTTGCTTTCCGTTTCGGCCAATTTCCTTTGTATCGTTCATTGGCCGAAGATTGGTGGAGGAGGGCTTATTTGCATTTGTGCAAATAAGCTTTTGTGGAGGGGGTCTTTGCATATTCTTGTGTTATGATGGTTGCACCATACTTTGACCTTGACTTCTTCTTCTATCATTGCTTGACTTTGTGAGGTGATAGTTGTGGTGGAGTGTTGGTTATAGTTTGTCATCATGGTTGTTGATGATGAGGTTGTTGGAGTGTTAGTTTAGGCTTGTGATCATTTCTTTTGATGATGGCCTTTTCTTCCTCTCACTTGGATTACTCTCTCATTCACTCTCCCCCTTCACTCACTCACCCTCTTGCCAAGAAGAGGCCGGCCACTTCACTATGGGGGCTGTCCAAAAATTTTGAGGGTGGGTATTTGGTTCATTTCATGCTCCCAAATATCCACAAGCTCCTCCACATAATTCTTGTATCATCCCTCCACCAAAATGGCACCTCCATGAATCCCAAAATGAGACATAGCCTCTACACTATATTCTACAGCAAATCTTGGGCACGTCGACTAGCCAGCTTCGTGCCCGAGTTGCCTCGGCATTGAGGTGGGAGCCCGTAAAAGATGTAGGCGATGTGGTGCCCTTCCGGCAAGGAGGCGACGACCGGAGTTTCCGCGGGAGATCGGGACGACGACGAGAAGACCGGAGGACTCGGATCAGTCGGTATATCTCTCTTCCCCATCTTGTAGTTAGCTAGGACTAGTTAATGGTTCGATCCGGGTATTAGTGCGTGGTGGTGCCAGTTCATGAAAAATTTAAGTTTATCACCGCTTCCGCATTTGACCTCGGGATGGAGGTCGAGGCGCCGCCGTGCACTTACAGTGGTATCAGAGCCTCGCCATTAACTTAGTCTAGCTTTGTCTAATGTGTTTTACATTTCCGATCGACCAAAATTCCAAAATCCATTTTTTGTTTGCATCAGTTTTCTGTTGAAATTTTTTGAAGTCCAAAAATTTTTCAGGTTGAAGAAAAGTGATGTACTCGAAGATCTAAGGATACTGTAAAAATTCGACACAGTAAATCGACAACCAGAGCGCGGAACCGCGGCCAAACCCCCCTCTAGGCCGCGGTTCCGCCGCACTATGATGTATTTGCCATGTCGAATTTCTACAGTTGCCTTTTGGGCTGAAAATAGGGGTTTTGGAATAATAACATTGGGCCCAGAATTTCTTGATCTGCTACAGTAAATGCTTGGGGGCCCACTTGTTAAAATTTGATCGATCGGATATTTTAAACACATTATTTCACAGTATTTACATTATATCTGCGACCGTGAATGTCACTTGATCGGTAAATCCCGTCTAACTGCTATAGCCCGGTTAGACGGATTTGCGAACGTGACTTTCACGTTGATGTTCTGTGTATTGCTGTGATGTTGCGGATCGGTCGTGGGGGATAGCCTGGATGCAATGCTAGCACAGTTGTGGTTGTATTATGTACATTTGATATTGCGGGGCGAGCGTCCGACATGTGGACTGCCGTCACTGCCTGTTTGTATTATTATTTTGGGGCACGGCCATGTTGCGGTCGATGTACCCGTTGTATGTATATTTTACTTTCTGTACTAGGATTACCCCGCGGAGGGGTGCACGGATAGCCGGGTTCTAGAGGGCAACAAGCCCGCATCTCATGGCATTGAGACGGAGGGGGCTACACTCTAGGATTGGCGGGCTATTCGTCGCACTCGTAGGGGGTACAGGTTGACCCATGAGGGATGCCCAAGTTACCGGATTCCGTGAAGTGCTAGGTGGTCCATTCAGGTTGCTGAAGGGGGCTGCCTCGCTTCAGGTTTTGGCGGGTAACTTGCCGCGCCCGTAGGGGTCTAGGATTTCATTGCACATGCTATCCACACGACCAGGGGAACGCCGGGTTTCAGTAGTGGCTCTGTGAAACCCGGGGATCCCAGATATCTGTACTGTTTCTGTGATGCTGTACATTTTCTGTGATGTTGCATTTTTATCACGCCTTGAGCGAATATAATATATTGGTATATATATTAGTAGATGTTGTATATGTTTTACATCCGCGCTAGTCCAGTCCCCGCTCTGTCGTTAGTTAGCTAACCTAACGGGTAATGACGGGACCCAGTGGCGAATGCGGATGGCATATACGTACATCAGTATATTTTCGTTCTTTGTGGTGTGATCAATTGATGGGACTGCGTTGATTCGGATCAATGCAAGTTAAAAACAAACCTAATCTGATGTTGTTGGAACACTTTTTCAAAAAGCTGTTATTGCAAGGACGTTCACTTTTGTTTTGCATCGTGATATTCAGTTGGAATATCCTGCTCCTCAGTCGACGAGGCAAGGGCCGAGATCCCTTCACCGGGAGTGACCCCTTGGACAAAAGTTTGCGTCAGGGCAATGACTTCACTATAGCCGGTTACTTTTGCTTTGCACCGTGGTATTCAGTTGGAATATCCTGCACCCCATTCTATGGGGAAAGAGCCGAGATCCCTTCACCGGGAGTGACCTCTTTAGCAACGGTTTTCGTCACTATATTTTTAAAAGCTATCCGTTCCTTCAACGATATCAAGTTCATTACGTTAAAGGTTTTCGCCAGAAACCATTCGTAGCCCTCCGTCGTTTCAGACGGGTAGCACGTAGTATTCATGCTATGTTTGTTGACCTTCGTCAAGGCATAGTGTATGGTAGCTGCTTGTTACCTTTCTGCTGCATAGATAGATGCGTTGGTTTGGGACAGTCGTATAGCCTTGTTGACCTTCATCAAGGGCTTGTACGGGTGGGTTCAAATTAACCTGGACAATGACAGGTGGAACTTGACATGTGACTTATGATTTGTTGACCTACGTCAAGGTCATAAGAGCATAAGGCAGAAATCACATCGGGAGTTTCAAAAGAACTGAAACTTGCCAGATATGCGCATACCTTCTGGAGTGTGACACCGTGAGCGGATTCCGTCACGTTATCATGCGATGATAGTTGGATCCCGATTCCCACTGATGAGTTGGTTTACTCCTCGGGTGATCCCGACTAATTCTTCTTTCAGGTTTGGAGGAGAATTTGACGGTACAGTGGGAGGTTTCCAGATTAGATAAATTGGTAACCATTCTGATCTAGGTTAGAGTGCACGCTGGGTGTTTCTTTTCTCTCTCTCTTTGGCAGCGACCATTGACCCGACCCTAAGACTATGACTCAGTGACCAAGATTGACCGAACCTTCTTTAACACTGGCTTTTGGGTTGTCAGAGTTGCTAACCTCATTGCCACTCCTACTTTTACCCTTTTCTCCAGGACACCCCGTATTACTACGAACGTCCACTTCCATTGGAAAAAACCATCGTATGGTTAGATACGAACTCGAAGGAATTCGAGGATGGTTTCCGGTTCTGGAGAAAACGGATAGTATTATTCAGTTGTCTTTTCCTTTTACCTTCTCTCAGGTTGCAAGTACTCCTTGGTTTAGGAGATAGTACACCTATTACGAAAATTGGATAGTCTTCTTCCAAACCTTAGGCTGGTGCCGAACGGTGGGGAATGAAGAAGACCAATTAGCATAACGATGGTGTGCAGAAGGTATTAAGTTAAGACAAAGCAAGGGATTAGTAAGAGGGCAAAGTAAATTGCGACTGCTATTCACGACCAAACCAAATATTTCGTTACCACTCCCACATCACCTTTGTATTTCTCCAGGACACTCCGTATCACTACAAAGATCCACAGTTTATTTGGATACTCCATCGTATGGTTATATACGAACTCGAAAGGAACTTGTTCCAGTTCGGGGATGGATTCTAGTTCAGGAGAAATAGGAATAAGGTTTATTCGGTTGTCTTTTATCTTCACCTTCTCTCGCATTGCGAGTGTTCCTAGGATTAGGACAGTACACCCATTATGCTTATTGGATAGTCTTCTTCCAAACCATAGGCTGGTGCCGAACGGTAGGGAAGGAAGAAAACCATTTGGCCTAAAGGGGTGTGCAGAAGGTAATGACTAAAGACATATGAAGGGATTTGGAGAGGTGGCAAAGAATTATACGGTTACAGTCGTGAATCTGGAAGAGGCATTACTAGGAATACCGGGATACCCCATCGAAACATTTCAATGTTTCAGTTTCACTGTGTAATGTTAAAAGAAAACTGATTTCCCGATTAGATACTTACTCTAGGGTATGTATTTACCAGGTTTGATTCTCACATCTGTATGGTTTTACAGATGATGAGTGGGAGTAAGTTATTGGGAATTGGGTGATCATCCTCATTATATCGGGATTCGTTGTAATCGGTGATATTTGAGGAAGTCACCTGGATTGTTTGCCGGTCGGCATATATTTGGTTTTGAATATCCGCTGTTATGCACCAATTTCAAATTGATATATCTGTACGTCTATTTTCATAGAGTGAGATATACCTTTTTGAAATTATGTCTATGACATTTACCTATATCAGTGGATGGTTAGGTAAGGAGCATTAAACAGCGGTGTAATTCTTCTTAACCATAAGTACAGTTTTCAACCTACGACACACAGTGAATGAGTTATCAGACTCAAGGGACTTATACAGAGTATTGTATGTTGTCCAGGGTCCATCAGGACAGAGGGGTTGGTCCTCGTACTATATTCGGTTTACTTATGACTTCTCTAGTTTTTTAGACAGGTGTTTCTTGGAAACACAGGGTCCGAATTTTGAGAAGTTATAGGTATTTGAATAAAGTAGAGAATCAGGTATAGAAAGTATCGGGATTCTTCAAAGTGATCGAAGATGTAGATACTTGTGTATGGTATTCAGTTGATAGTAATGGTAAAGAGAACTTGCTTCTCTTTCAGGTTACTCATAATTGGAAGTGTTCCTAAGTTGAGTAACGCTGATCGACCTCCTTCCATTTAGTTGACATGTACTGGAGACAGTTGCATGATTTGGATCTGGTTCAATTAAATCAGTACCTCTGGTCCTATATGGGATATAGAATAGTTCGTATCTTAACGATGTTAAGGTACGGGGAGTTGTCCGGCTTATGATTAAAACCAGATAACTCAAGGCACGTTTCTGTAATGGCTGTTTGTGGGTTGACCCAGGCTATGACGAGGGTTCACTTTCTACCATAAGAGAGATCAATAGTGATATTGTTCTTGACTCGCCACAGTTTTTATTAAAAATGGATTTTTTCAGAAAAACAGTAGTGGGAGTATGGTAGAACTGGAAGTGATTCCAGAACCACAAACGATTACTGAAGATTTGATAAGGAACCTAAAGATTCAATCTAGATTGACATTCCATTGGCCACTCCGCAGTTTTGGTGGGTAACTTCAGGCACCCGAGAGGTACTCCGGTAGCTTCAAGGACGGTGACAAGGAAGTTCTTGTTTACCCACACTTGCCATTGTTGTTGTTCCAGACTGTGAGACCCGGCAAGAGGATGAGTATATCGTCGTTCTAAACTTGCTTTAGAAGTGTACGTCTATATGACTCTGCCAGAGGGTTGTCGTAGTCAGTGGGAGCAGCGGAAGCATTGGTGGACAGGTAGCTTATGTCTATTTATAGACTAAAGCAGATATAGCGGAGATAGATCATCTATTTCTGATGTGAGAGTCATAGGTTTGACGTCATCAGAATAGGGGATGGATCTGTTGAGAAGGTAGTAGGGTGTGATGTCATGGTATTTGGATGACATACACAGAATAGGAAAAGAAACTCCTATACTACGATCGGTTATACTTTGGTCGTCACACAGTGGTTTCTCCACAAAGGAAATGGATTTTGTATCAGACATACTGGTTACTAGATCTAGGGTTTTAGATCTAGATTTGGGTGGTTTCCCAATCAGAGTACTTAGACAGCATTCTAAGAGTATTTAGAATGGACGACTCCTGGCACGGTAGTATACCTGCAGGTAATGGAGTCACCCTCTCTAAAGGTGTCTTACAGACTAAAGGGGAGAGGGATGTGCATGGTTGGCAGATCATTTGCTCAGGCAATTGAGTAAATCATGAGATGTCAAGTACCACACCAGATGTTGTTCTTGCACTAGATGTAATAAGTTGACATTGATCCAATCCTGGAGAAACAGTCGGAAGCAGTTTTAGAACATAAGTGGATGTTCTAGGGATATGATAACCACAGCCTCATTCGGGAGACAGTTATCATTCCAGGCTTCCAAGGTGACCAGGACGACAAGGAGGTTGTCAGAGCTATAGTTTTTTCCTTCTGACGAAGGGCAGTATTTTGGACAGGTGGTCCAAGGCAATACTGAGGGTGGCATGGCGCAGGATACTGATTAAGTTCAGTTGACGATACAGTCTAAGAAGTTTGGATTTGGAGTTCATTTATGAGCTAGGTCCCATCAGACATCCAGACACATTCTAAGACAGGTATTGCTCATTTCGGGAGATGGCTTTCTCCGCGAACATGAGATATAGAGAGACATAGAAAGAAACATCAAGGCGGATCCACTCACTGAGGCTATTCCTCGAACGCAATAGTTTCGCAAACGAGTTTTGTGAGACTGACTAGTAGAGGAGTTGGGTGTTCGGTATCACACGGGCTGTGAGTATGCGACATCGCAATAATTAGCCTTGAGTGCAAGTGGGAGATTGTTGGAGATAGTGCCCTCAGAGTCAATTATTGCATCACAAGCACGTGATTGTAATGATTGATGGAGGACCTATCCCGGTAGGACAGTCTTACTCAAGATGATAGTATGCTATCTGGTTTACCTTTATCATCGTGTACTGCTTTAGGTGACCTTACAGGTCGCTATTACACGTTGGTAGAGCCCCTAGGATTCTTGCTTAACCACCAGCAGTATGAGGGCGATCATATACGTGGGAGCTGGCAGTCTATAAGCATATCCTTAAATGGTCCCAAGTCGTGTGAGTTTCGAGACAGGGCATCGATACTCCAGAGTAGACTAGTGTATACAGTCGAAACCCCGACGAGGGGCGGTGGCCGGTCTCACAAGCCATTGGTGTCAGTTGGATCACCTAAGATGTATACAGGTGCTCATTGGGTTATGAGTACACCGGACAGGACTCGCCGGGAACATGCTAGTTGGTCATATACCAGACGTCAGATGGCAGTTCCCTGGTGACATGTGTACAGGTTAGTTCATCGACCTGGGGATCGTCATTTGTCTCGTGTGAGTTCCCACTATACTTTGATTACTACCCTACCACGGCTCAAAGGAGTCGTGCAAACAGGTTTTAGTTGGGTACAGTCCCGAGCCACATGGAGGCAGTGAGCGCATCTTCAGGGGTTCGTCTCTCCCGGTATTGGGGGTGAGGTCGCGCTGTGTCTAGGAGAGCCATTACACGAAGTCCTCGGCCGAGGCAAGGAGATTTACTGGTAGGTATTCCAGTAGTATCTCAGGGTGTTCTGGGCTACACTCCGACACGACTTGTACCGCTTTTGGGGGTCTGACTTTTACCAACCCCCTAGGCCCGCCATGCGATGCTCATAGACGAACGGACCGGACTGTACGGATATTGTCACTGACAGGCTCAGTAGGGTTGTCGGGCTGAGTTCGCTCACAGACGTCCCTTTTAGTCAATACCTGGTAGCCCGTTACGTATTGGCTTATACCTCTGACGTGCTAGTGGTTAAATCCACAAACATGGTGTTGACGAGTCTTTAGAGTCCCCCACATTCAGTTACTCAGCTTTCGGGCGAAAAGCTGTAGAGGCCGTATGGAGATATAGCAAGGTCCGATCAGATACGTGCGGTATTGCACGGATCAGGATCAGACAGTTTGTACTATATGCCGTATGGATATATGGCAGGGTTCGATCAGATACATGCGGTATTGCACGGATCAGGATCGAACGGATATTACTAGCCGGCTTTGGTTTAAGCCGGATTCTAGTATAGTACAGTGGAGATTTTGTCTCATTGCATTTGTATTTCGGTCGGAATACAAATGCGGGTGTGTATGCACAATATCGGGGTTTTCCTGTAATTTATTACGGGACCAGTTTTCTGGAGTTGCCAGTTTGCTTTCCGTTTCGGCCAATTTCCTTTGTATCGTTCATTGGCCGAAGATTGGTGGAGGAGGGCTTATTTGCATTTGTGCAAATAAGCTTTTGTGGAGGGGGTCTTTGCATATTCTTGTGTTATGATGGTTGCACCATACTTTGACCTTGACTTCTTCTTCTATCATTGCTTGACTTTGTGAGGTGATAGTTGTGGTGGAGTGTTGGTTATAGTTTGTCATCATGGTTGTTGATGATGAGGTTGTTGGAGTGTTAGTTTAGGCTTGTGATCATTTCTTTTGATGATGGCCTTTTCTTCCTCTCACTTGGATTACTCTCTCATTCACTCTCCCCCTTCACTCACTCACCCTCTTGCTAAGAAGAGGCCGGCCACTTCACTATGGGGGCTGTCCAAAAATTTTGAGGGTAGGTATTTGGTTCATTTCATGCTCCCAAATATCCACAAGC
Organism: Agapanthus africanus; assembly: GCA_030015575.1. NCBI lineage: Eukaryota > Viridiplantae > Streptophyta > Magnoliopsida > Asparagales > Amaryllidaceae > Agapanthus > Agapanthus africanus. The sequence continues at coordinate 337,426,108 of JASDDO010000014.1, forward strand.
TCCTCCACATAATTCTTGTATCATCCCTCCACCAAAATGGCACCTCCATGAATCCCAAAATGAGACATAGCCTCTACACTATATTCTACAGCAAATCTTGGGCATGTCGACTAGCCAGCTTCGTGCCCGAGTTGCCTCGGCATTGAGGTGGGAGCCCGTAAAAGATGTAGGCGATGTGGTGCCCTTCAGGCAAGGAGGCGACGACCGGAGTTTCCGCGGGAGATCGGGACGACGACGAGAAGACCGGAGGACTCAGATCAGACGGTATATCTCTCTTCCCCATCTTGTAGTTAGCTAGGACTAGTTAATGGTTCGATCCGGGTATTAGTGCGCGGTGGTGCCAGTTCATGAAAAATTTAAGTTTATCACCGCTTCCGCATTTGACCTCGGGATGGAGGTCGGGCCGCCGCCGTGCACTTACAATTTCGATTTCTACCTGATGATGTTTTCTATTCACAAGTTGGCAATTCACCCCCGTTGTGCCACAGTTCTTGCAAGTTGACCGCATGGATCAGTAGCGGCATCGCTGGCACACGGCTGTTTTCGGGTGTTTTGCTTGGTGGGTGGTACATGTTGGATCGTGCCACTCTTGTATTATTATTCATGTTGTATCTAGTTAACTCCATCAAATCAGAAATTAGTATTTGTATAACTAGTAAGACTTAGCAAGACTTGTAGTTGCGATACTTGAGCGATGGGTTTTATGTTCGCTTGGTAGGTTGGTTGTCTTGCTTTACCTTATTCCTTGTGTTGATCTTCGCCGTTAGGCGTCGTATACATATGTCTGCCTTGCGTGGTTGTGATCCGCCGTTTGGCGAAGAGCTAGCTCCCGCTTTGGGATGCCTATATTTTGTTGTATATCTGTTTTGGATCAAAATATGCGAGGGAGGTGCTGCCCGATATATATATATATATATATATATATATATATATATATATATATATATATATAAGGGGGGTTTAGATTTCTGGGTTTCGACTTACTTAATTTACGTTGCGCCTTTAGACGTTGCGTGATTTAAGTGCCGGTCACGAACTAAATTCGAGTCGTGACAGGAGGTGCTGCCCAAATTCTTCAAAAGGCGAAACATGTTTTCCAACTAATAAAATCCACTTGCATTTTTCATATTTCCTTTTCTATGCATTTAAGAAAGCATTTTATTTCATCATACCTTTATTTCAAAACTTCACCTCTTTTATTTTCTTAAAAAGGTTTAGATTTCTGGGTTTCGGCTTACTTGAATTGCGTTATGCCTTTAGACATTGCGTGATTTAAGTGCCGGTCATGAGCTAAATTTCGGTTCGTGACATTACCGAAACATGGAGGTGAGGCGGAGGAAAGTTAGTTGTGATAAAGCGGCTCCTATAAGAACAGGAGCTCCTCCGCTTGGTCAGCGGAAAATTACGGTTTTAATCTATGCCTATTTACTTTAAAAATAGAACCGTTTTTAACATTTTCTATATCCACTGCACCGTGCGGGTATACATACCGCACCACAAACGGTCTTTTCCAACGAGATTTTAGCTTACCCGCATGAAGATGGAGACGGGAATCGTCAAGGACTTGTTGTCCCGGTGTGAAAGTTTTTCTCAACAGGTTTTTATCGTGGAACACTTTAGTCCGGTTCTTTACTATAACCGCATTATCGTAAGCTTCATCGCGAAGCTCACTTAGCTCATTTAATTGCAGTTTCCGATAGCTGCCGACTTGATCAAAATAACAATTAAGCTCTTTAATAGCCCACATTGCTTATGTTCGATCTCAACAGGAAAATGGAAAGCCTTCCCAAACACTAGTCGGTATGGAGACATACCAAGATCGGTCTTATAAGTGTTATGAAATGCCCAAAGAGTATCCGTCAATTTGGTGGACCAATCTTTACAGTTCTTAGAAACCTTTTTCTCCAAAATTTGTTTGCTCTGTCTATTGGAGATCTCAGCTTGCCCGCTCGTTTGGGGATGATAGGGTGTTGTCACGACCCGAACTTTGGCACGTGACGACCCTTAAACTACGCAACGTCTACAGACGTAACACAATTTAAGTAAACCGAAAACCCAGGAATCTAAACCATCAAAAGTAGTAAGTGATAAGAACATTGTTAAAACTTTTGAAACCTCAAATACAAATTCTTTAAAGTCCAACTTTATTTCCTTTAAAATTTTGGCAGCACCTCCTTTGTAAAACAAGCCCCCAAAAAGGGTACAAAAAAAGATATAAGTAAAGCATCCCCAAACGGGAGAAAATCTACGCCCAAAGGCGGAAAACAACCACCACAACAGATATACGACGCTGTAGAGAAGAAAAAGACGATATAAATAAAAATTTCATAAAAGACCTCCAAGTCACCAAATAATATACAATATCGTCCTCACATCACGTCTCTAAGTCAATACATGATAGTAGTAGATGGAGAGTACTGGATACAACGAATATACAATGAGCAACATCGGATAACCGCAAAACCCACCTATAGCAAAACTGCACACAGCCAGCCGTAGCGGTATCCGCTGCAAAAGATGATACGATAGATAGAAGTCCTGCCTCGACTACTCTGAGGAACAACCTTTAAACCCTGTGGCACAACGGGGGTGATTTGCTAACTCGTGAATAGTAAATAACATATGCAGGTAATCGTAAGTATGCACGTACTGCGATGGTCTATCACATGCAAGCTAATAGCAATAAATGGCCATAGGTATGCAACGGTCATGAAAGGTACTCTATCAGATACAACTAATACATGAAACAATAATATGGCAATATGTATATGCAACAGTCATGAAAGGTACTCTATCAGGTACTACTAATACATGAAGCAATGCATATAATTAAATGCGGAATATGGGATAAAACATGCCATCCTCACGGAATCCTCCTCGTGGCAGGACCAGTGTCCATCAAGACAATCCAAATCCCAAATATTCTCAAATCGGCCCTCAGGTCGGCCCTCATATCGGCCCACAGATCGGCCCTCATATATAATGAATAAGAATACTTGTACAGATCATTATGATGATATATATTATAAATATATATATATATATATATATATATATATAACAGCGTCCCATACGACTGATATATATATACATGCATATATAACAGCGTCCCATACCACTGATATATATACTTAGAAGTAAAATATCATGAAAACTAGTGTCCAGCATCGACACATAAATACTCATCTATCAGGCGTCGTCACCACGACTGGCCCTGATATGTACGTATCATACGTTCATCGGAAACCCGAGTACCCAGCTTCGATACTCGAATTCCCCGTATCCATACGTACATGACTCCAGTTGATATCTCCACGATCACCGCCGAGTCTAAAATACTATCACCGGTAGGCAGTGCACATCCCCTGCTAGGCTCATCGGCAAAATCCTTCGACATACCTTTCTTGCCCCGGGATACCATATCGGGCTCCACCATATACCCGCACACGGCCTACACCACTCCTCGCATGGGGTATATATCAGAAACGAGAAATCTCATGGTGGACGCTGAAATATCATATTAAGAGAAACCGGGTTTTTCAAATAATGAAAAATTTCATGAAACTAGCACAGTCCTCAAATCCAGAAAATATCATATGAAATCCATATCTCAATGCGAAATCCATGAAATATAATATATGCAAAATGAAACAGTAATATGAGCATATAAGGAAAAACCGCTATTTAACAGCAGCAAGTTATTAAGTATATCATGCGGTTCCTAATTTCTCCGAAACCAAACGCAACATCATATAAAGGTGAACATGTAGCTATAGCCAGGTATGCATAACCATGTCGGTATAGCAAGGTATGTGTATCTACCTATCAGTAATGATGTAATACCCTCCATGTATATGTGTGGCTATATCAAGGTATACGGTATACATGTGAATATGTATGTAATATGTATATGTAGTTACGTCTCAAATGTGTATATACCTATCTCTAATGGTACAATACCTTATAGGTATATGGGTAACTAGCATGCAGGCATGTTAAGGCATATGTGTAAGCATGTAGGTATACAAGTATGCTATATGTCATATGCGTAAAGGACATGAATAAATATCTAAATGTCAATAACCATACAATATCACATAGGTTGTGTGTTGTGCATGTCATGCAATTATCGACGGTGTGAGTGGCATACAAGTAGTGCTCGTGCGACACGAACCGTCAATAATAGTGCAGTGTCCAATGGGTACAAGTCTAAGCACAATAAGTAATGATATGAAATGAGTTCATGCACAATCTCTATATATGCAAATAAACATGCGGCTAATGTCGTATCATATATAGCCCAGACGCATAACGCCATGCGGGCGATTCCCCTGTAGATGTTAAATCTACTCACAGATGATCCTGGCTAAGTAAAGCCAACCACTCGGTTCCCCTTCTTTGCAGCGTCCGAAGTCCTCGCTTGCGATCCTAAAATCAGATAACAACAAAGCAAGTGTATATATTAGCAATCGACCAATAACACGTTTGACCGACGCACCAACTCCAAACATACTCTCAAGTGTTCGTTTAGTGGCTAACGTACGTAGCGACACTACGAAACCAACTCAAGAGCAAAAGCTACACAAAGACACGTACCGTGTTGGATAACTTAGCGCACGTAGTCGTAACACACTAGAAACAAGCTATGTGATCCCAGATTTTGTATACAGTGAAAACCTAAAAATCAAACAAGACCAAACACATTTAAACCACAGCAGACAGCTACCCACAAAAACCCACACCCAAACTCCTCACACCGGCCGAGCTCACCGGAATTTGCTAGTGCCTCGCCGGCCAAAACCGAGCTCCATGGGTTCGTGCTTCAGGTGAAGGCTTAGGGTCTCTGGTACAACACAACTACTCTGCTAGATTTTCTAGTATACACTCTGGGTCACAGCAGATCACAGATATCATATATTGACACTAAAAATACGATATGCACACGAAACTTAAATTTAAGTGTTTTAAAATAAAACTAAAAGGCTACATAACACTATAACATCATATAGAATAGATAGAGATCATTACCTACTCCCACAAGCTCAAAGATCCTAGCTTTCCAAGCTCCAAGGCATCCAAGAGGCAAAACAAGGTTTAAGATGTGATTTTTGTGAGTTTTGATGAAGTTTTGTGTAGGTTTTAATGAAGGATAGTGAGGGAAAGGTTAAGTGTTCAGTTTGAGGTAAGGAATGATGAAAGATAAATGAGGAAGGGATTGAAGAATGAGAGATAAAGAGAGAGAGATGAGTGTAGGGTGAAAGGGTAAGTGCACCAGGCATCATTAATGCAACCATTAATGCTAGCAAGCTTAACCTATGAGTCATTTGCCACCTCCTCATCCAAAACAAAACACATGGAAATATCTCTCACAAATATCAAGGGTTTAGTTTAAGGTTAAACAAGGAAAGATTAGCTTAAGGTTTTAAACAAAGTAAGGATTAGGATTAACTTAAAGTTGTCATGGTCACTAAACAAGATTACACAAACACACCCTCACATAAACATGCACATGTGTGTGCAAGCCATAACAAATAATAATAAATTATTAATTAAATGTTATAAAATGTGAGGAACCCAAATTGGTAAACTTTTTACCAAAAACCCGCCCTATCGTCTAATTAACACGAATCGCAAAGCTAAAGTGTTACAATCTCCCCCCTTATAGAAAATTCATCCCCGAATTTAAAATTCTTACTATGCATACCTTCAACGAGATGAGTTCAAAACTCCCAAATCTCGCTCGCAGCCTCCCAAGTGATCACCTCACTATACGGCTACGCAAAAGAAAACCCTCCACAGATGGTAAGACTCTTGACCGAAGTTTCTCCACTTGCCGATCCACTAACACTATCGGCTGTCGGTGAACGAAAGATCGCATCCAAGCTAAATGGTCTGGTGCTAAATCATGTGAGAAAGGTCATGAAGGTATTTGCAAAGGTATCGACATAAGGAATACGGGGTGAATACTCAAAAATCTGGGCGGAAGTGCCAAGTTATAGGCAACGGTACTAACTCGCTTCAAGGATCTCAAAAGGACCTACAATCTGGGACTCGGCTTCCCAAAACTCAATACGCCCTTTCATCGGAAAAAATCCGTAGGAATACGTGATCTCCCACTGCGAACTCAAGTCTGCGACCACCACGGTCGACATAAGACTTCTGTCTGCACTGGGCTGTTTTCATCCTGACCTGAACCAACTGGATCTTCACCGAAGCCTCTCGGCTAGCTGGGGTCCAAAAATCCTACTCTCGCAGAGTCAGTAAAACAGACTGGCGATCGAGATCACCTACCAAACAGAGCCTAAAGGTTGTTGTTCTCCGCCGAAAGACGTGACCGGGACGTTGGGACGTCCGGCCTGAATTTTGGGGGCAGATGCTATTTGGTTTTATCCGTCCACCTCTCCGAAGATGCCAAGTTGATTTATGGCACTGTATATCGGAGGTTTAGACAGATGCGGCCGTTGTAGCATACTTTGTCAGATTCCCCCTCATTTGAGGGGTTTTTGATTGTGGGGACGCTCTTCTCCGCAGGCGCAAGCCCCTGCAGTTAATTACGCTACCACATCACGGTAACCACTTTCTCCTTCTCCAGATGGTCACTTCGTGTCGTGTATGTTTGTTTTATTTTTGGTTGCCCGTGGATTGTATACGGAGACTAATTTATGTTGTCTCCCGTAGGGCGTGGATTAGTCCAAATCCGTATTTTCTTAGATTTAGGTTTTGGGTTGGGTTTAAGGATCGTTAATCTCATTTGAGACAAAGATCAACTTAAACGTTTGTTAAGGATACGTTAGTTTAATTTTAGACTAAGATCAACTTAACAATTTGTTAAGGACACGTTAGTCTAATTTTAGACTAAGATCAACTTAACCATTTGTTAAGGACACGTTAGTCTAATTTTAGACTAAGATCAACTTAACAGGATCATTTAGATCCAACAAAAGAGCATTTGGGCTCTATTGTTTTAGTTTAGGGACTTTGCGGTCAAAGGTTAAGGACATCATAGTCCATGGGCTTAAGGACCCCACAGTCTAAGGTTAAGGACATCATAGTCCATGGAATGATTGGTTATCGGGACCCGTCACCTCTCTGAAGACGTTGAAGGATTACAACGACATAAATCAGAGGAGTAAAGCGATGTACCCTTGAACCAAGGAGATCTGTAGTCCCATTGGGACTAAGATCAATTAATTGGATTATGAGCATATGGCCTCAGTTGAAACTGAATTGAGGACTTATGGCCAACTTGGGCTAAGTCCAATTAGGTTTGAAATGTTGGCCCTTTGTTGGAATGTTGAACATTTGACTTGGTTCAGCCCCCCATTATTTAGCAGTGCTAAACAGGGTTTGGGGTTCTGACCATATTTTTTTTTGGCTGAGCACTAACCATTCACTATAGCTCTGGGCTTTACTTTTCATATCATATGAACAGATCAATTTTTGAGGTTCAGTTGAAGGGTAGATTTGCCTCAGAAAGACTTAGCCAATTTGGGGCTAGGACTGATTTGAATATAGTGTTAAACACTAGCACATATTTGGCGGTCACGTATTCCAACGTGATGTGCTTAAAACATTGTTAAACACTAAAAGAATGAAGTGCTTAAAATTGTGTTAAACACTAGGGACAAAATGCTCAAAATAGTGTTAAACAGTTAAAAATGAGGCAGTCACGTGGGGTCATGTGAGGCGCCTGAGAATTGGGCTTTGCCTCTGTTATTTGTTCTCAGAAAATTCACAGGAGTGTTAAACACTTAATCTTAACGGCCATCACGTGTGGGCACGTGATGGGTACCCATGCATTGATTATTAAAGTGTTTATTAGGGGTCACGTGGGGACACGTGCGAGCGCCCCAAAATTGATTCTGCCCTTGGATTTGTTCCCTTTTGTTTTGAGAGTCACGTGTGAGCACGTGAGGCATTGCCTCCAAGCTTTATCTTTCTCATCTTGAGGAGTCTATATGAAGGTCATGTGGGGGCACGTGACCATGTTTCAATCTTTCTTTTCTGATTATTGAAGGAAGGGTCACGTGTTGCCACCTGACCAGTTTTACGTGCATGGATAATTTAAGTCCTTTGTTTGAGAATTAAATTCTTTTGTAGGGTTAAACCCTAGTTTCATTTGAAAGAATTAATTCCTATGCATTTGGAAGAATTAAATTCTTATGTAGGGTTAAACCCTAGTTTCATTTGGAGGAATTAAATTCCTATGTATTTGAAAGAATTAAATTCTTCAAACTCAATCCTCCCTCTAAGTTTTGGATCTGCATGGCAGAATCTCCCCGATGAGAATTAAATTCTCAACTTATAAGGAGATCTGCTTCTGCATATCTTCAACCAGAGAAAGAACTAAGTTCTTATTCAGAAAAGTTAAACTCTTAGATTGAGAATTAAATTCTCATTTTATTTTGTAAGAGCTTGTAGAATGAACTTCTTCTTTTTTCTCATCTAGAGTTTTTTTCTCTGAAGAGATCTTCTTTTTCTCTCTTGAGAATTAAATTCTCCTCTCTTTTTTCTCTCTGTTGTTGTATCTCTTTTTTCTTCCCTCTTGGCTTTTATTTATAGGAGAAAGAAAAGAATCAGTTTGTTTAGTCAATCTTTCATTGAAAGATTTTAATTGATTTTGTAACCAACATGATCTTTAGATCACTCAGTGAATTTTATTCACCATTGGATTTTTAATCCAAAAGATCTTTTATCTGTTATTCATGGCAAATTTCAGAGAAATCTTTCCTTGTATAGAATCTTTCTATAAATTGGTGATTTTTAATCACCATTGGATTTTTAATCCAACGGTGCTCCACTTTACAGAGCACAATCATTTTTTGTTTTGAAAGATCTAGGGAAATATTTTTCCAACTAGGGTTTTTGATTTTCCTTAATTAGAATTTAATTCTATTAGTTCAGAAGGCTTAAGAGCCTATCACGTGTTAGCACGTGACCCCACTGATTGACCAATTAATTAGAATTTAATTTTATTGGTTTAGAGGGCTCAGGAACCCATCACGTGTTGGCACGTGACCCCACTGATTAATTATTTAATTAGAATTTAATTCTATTGTTTTAGAGGGTTTAAGAGCCTATCATGTGTTGGCACGTGACCCCATTAATTAATTATTTCCAATAATTTATTTTATTCAGTATCTATAGGCTTTGCCTGTAAATGGTCACATGTCTGCACGTGATGCCCGGTCACGTGTGGGCACGTGATGCCTCATAACTTTTGATCCCGGATGAATTATGAGGCCCATAATATATCAAATCGAAAGATTGTTCGAGAAAATTTTGATACTATCAGAATTTAGCTGTTTCACATTCGGGAGTTTGTCAAAATACAGCCCGGAAAATACTGGTTCGCATTTTCTTCCTTAGATTGCACGTGCATAACATATTTACTCATAACTTTTGATCCCGGATGAATTATGAAGCCCATAATATATCAAATCGAATTCTTTTTCGAGACGCTTTCGATACCATCAGAATTTAGCTGTTTCACATTCGGGAGTATGTCAAAATACAGCCCGGAAAATACCGGTTCACATTTTCTTAAACGTATCGCTGGCATTTTATACCTTGGGCTCTTTTGCGCAAAAAATTTTTTGGCGGGAAAAAATTGTTGGATATAGTGCCCTCAGAGTCAATTATTGGATCGCAGGCACGTGATTGCAATGATTGAGGGGGGATCTATACCGGTAGGACAGTCTTACTCAAGATGATAGTATACTATCTGGTTTATCTTTATTATCGTGCACTGCATTAGGTGACCTTACAGGTCGCTATTACACGTTAACAGAACCCTTAGGATTCTTGCTTGACTGCCAGCAGTATGATGACGATCATATACGTGGGAGCTGGGGTCTATAAGCGCATCCTTAAAGTGGTCCCTAGTCGTGGGAGTTTCGAGACTGGGCATCGATACTCCGTTAGTAGACTAGAGTATACAGTCGAGACCCCGACGAGGGGCAGTGGCCGGTCTCACAAACCATTGGTGTCAGTTGGTTCACCTAAGATGTATACAAGTGCTCATTGGGTTATGAGTACACCGGACAGGACTCGCCGGGAACATGCTTGTTGGTATTATACCTGACGTCAGATAGTAGTTCCCTGGTGACATGTGTACAGGTTATTTCATCGACCTGAGATCGTCATTTGTCTCGTGTGAGTTCCCACCGTGCTTTGATTACTACCCTACCACGGCTCAAAGGAGTCGTGCAAACAAGTTTTAGTTGGGTACAGTCCCGAGCCACATGGAGGCAGTGAGCAGATCGGCAGGGATTTCGTCTCTCCTGGTATTAGGGGTGAGATCATGTTGTGTCTAGGAGAGCCATTACACGAAGTCCTTGGCCAAGACAGGAGATTTACTGGTAGGTATTTCAGTAGTATCTCAGGGTGTTCTGGGCTACACTCTGACATAACTTGTACCGCTTTTGGGGGTCTGACTTTTACCAACCCCCTAGGCCCGCCATGCGATGCTCATAGACGAACAGACCGGACTGTACGAATATTGTCACTGAAAGGCTCAGTAGGGTGTCAGGATGAGTTCACTCATCAACATCCCTTTTGTTCAATACCTGGTAACCCGTTACGTACGGCTAGTACCTCTGACGCGCTAGTGGTTAAATCCACAGCCAATGTATTGACGAGTCTTTAGAGTCCCCCACAGACAGTTTCTCAAGTTTCGGGTGAAACGTTGTAGAAGCCGTATGATATATGGCAGGGTTCGATCATATACGTGCAGTAGTGCACGGATCATGATCGGATGGATCATACTAGTGGGATTTGGTTTAAGCCGGATCCTAATATTAGATTTGTTGGATTACTTTAGTCTCATCGCATTCGCATTCAGTCGGAATGCGGATGCAGGTATGTATATACAGGTGAGGGGTGTAGGGTTCCTAGGCACACTAATGAGGTCTTACAAGGCATCAACCATGCCAATTTCAAATTTTACAAGTGCCGAGAAACCCTAATACGGATCGTTAACTAGATTTTAGGCGAAAACGAAAACTAGTTAACAACTTAACTATGAAGTGAACGAACATACAACCTTTGTAGATCCGGTTCTCCACTTCCTTAGCTCCATGCAGACGTCCCTCCGCTGTACAAATTGGATCGTGGACTCTAGTGTCGTCTTCATCGGAGAAATAGGCGGGCTAGGTCATCGACTACGATGCCGAAGATGATCTACGTCGAGGCATCACTAGATCAAGCTCCCACTTCACCAAGTCATGAAACTTGTGAAGAAAACACCCTATACTACTTGGCAAGAGGTAGAGGATGAAGAAATAGGAAGTGGGTTCACTTTAGAATTGGATTTCTCACTCTTTTTCGCAAGTTGCCATTGTTGGTAGCAAGCTTCTTCTTGTTGAAGAAGAAGAAGAAGAAGATGGAATATATTATGATAAGTTATTTGCAAATAGAAAATAAATGAATACTTATAATAATCCAACCATGGTCAAGTGTAGAGAATGAACTAGGGTTAAGTGGAATGGTTAGGGTTAAGCATGCAGACAAAATGGTCACTTGGTCAAAGCTTCATGAAGCTTCAACAACAAACAAAGAAAGCCACCATTCTCTCTTTTTCTTTTCCAAAATAAATAAACAAAAGAATAAATAAATAAAATGAAAACCCTAACCATTACACAACCATGGTTTAATCTTTATACATACTCAAGTTAGCATGTATCATCAAACATGATACAAACTAGTGTACAAAAGTATATCACATATACAATGTGCACATCAAGTGAGAAAATCCAGTTAAAATGAACCAATACTAGTTAATGCAAAGTAATATATCAAATATATAATTATATATTAAATCATTAAATCAACACTTGATTCAATGATCCGGTCATGTCGCACATAACCGACTAGTATCTAATGTATCGACTTATCGAATCAATTTTCGATTCGATAACTAGGTTATATCGCATACAACCAATCAAAACATTCATCGCGAGAATGAAATACGGTATCACATACACACATTATTCTCGGTCCCGCACATATCTCATATGCACTCCTATTTCGTTTCGCTTGAGCCAGGAAACCTCTGTGTAGGACTCTAAAGACTCGTCAATACGCCGGTAGCAGATGATGATCATATCAAGCACCCAAAATCCGCAAGCGGTCTGCTAAACGTAACGGCCACCCGGGTATTGAGCGATCTGAAGATCGACGAGCAAGCCCGCTCATACTCCTGTGAATCCAACCAGTAACACTTACCGTACAGTCCGGTCTCGTCGTCTGATATGTCGCATATCTTGCCTAGGGGTGGTAAACGTCAGACCCCAATAGCTCGATAAGTCGTGTCGATATGAGGTCTATAATAGTTCGAGAAACTACTGGTAACACTTACCAGTAAATCTCAGCAACCCTGGCCAGGGATTTCCGGTTACAGCCAATCGAATACAGCGCAACATCAACTCCCTATACCGGGAGAGACGAATCCCCTCCTATCGCTCATTGCCTCCATGTGATTCGGGACTGTACCCAAAAACCACCGTTTTGCACGCCCTCTTGGACGTGGTAAGGTAGAAATCAAAGCACAGTAGGAACCACAAAAGACTCTATGACGATCTCGGGTCAACAGACTACTCTGTACCAGTGTCACCAGAGAACTGCCATCTGACGTAAGGTATAATACCATCTGGGAGTTCTCGGCGAGTCCGTCCAGTGTACCCAGTCTCTACTGATCACCCGTATATCATCTCTGATGTCAAACACCAATGGATATGGGATCATCCATCGCCCATCTGTATGGGTCGAGAAGGTATACGCTAGTCTACTCTGGTATATCGATGCCCCGTCTCGATACACCCACGACTAGGGACCTTGACGGATGTACTTATGACTACCATGTCCCCACTAGTATGATCCGCATCATAGTCCAGGTAGTCAAGTACACATCCTAAGGGCTTTACCAACATGTAACAGAGAGACAATCAGTGTACACGTTAAGGTAAAGAGCAACCAGATAGCATACTATCATGTCGAGAAAGAAAGTCCTCCCTATATATGTCCCAGCATCCACTACAATATACATCCTTTGTACAGTAATGGCCTCTAGGGCATACATATAACTAACAATCTCCCACTTGCACTAGGGCCATCTGTAGCAGTGGTTGTAGTATCTCATACTCAACCATCCCTTAAAAGTTTCTCTCTGGGAATTGGCCTTCGTGAGTGGATCCGCCGTGTTATCCTCTGAGTCTGCTCTCCTTACCTCGACCACCCTGGAGATCAACTATCTCCATGATCAGGTGATGCTGCCTCAGAATACGTCTGGATCGCTGATGGGACCGGGGTTCCTTGGCTAAAGCCACACTTCCATTGTCACACAATGGTAGGAACCAAGTTCATCTCCTGAACCTATATACACCCAAACTGCCTCTTTGGTATCATCTTAAGTAGCGATGTATCCAGCCTTTATCGTCTAGTATGCCACGGTATCTAGCTTGGAACTCTTCCAACATACCGTCCCTTTACTGAGGGTAAAGACAATGCCTGTGACTGACATTCAGTCGTATTTATCACCCTGGAACCTTTCCAGTGATTCTCCCCAGGACCAATTGATGCCTTCTCACTACAACTAGTGAGTATCCTAACATCCAAATAGATCCATCTCATAGATCCAAAACCCAGGATTTAGGAGGTATCACTTTGATCCTATATAGAGAATCATTGTGATAAGCGGAGATTGACCGAGCGTAGCATAGGAAACTCCTTCCCTATCAAGAGTATGTCATCCACGTACTCTACGAGGATCACTACCATACTCCTTACAACCCTTTTGTATATACAAGGTTCATCTACCATTTTGATGATGTCAAACTATTTGACTAACTCATCAAAACAGATGTTCCAACTTTGCGATGCCTGCTTTATCACATAAAAAATCTTGCACACGTTTCCGCTGCTCCCACTGTCTACGAAGCCCTCTGGCTGTGTACTTATAGATGCCCTCTCCTAAAACATCATTTAGAAAAGCCGTCATGATATCCAACCACCAGATATCGTAGTCATGGTATGTAGCCGTGGCAAGTAGGATCTGGATGGACTTAAGTATAGGCCTCAGAAAAGGTTTCATCATTATCCACGCCTGGTTGATGACGAAAACCTTTAACAAGTCTAGCTTTGAAAGTCTCAACTTTTCCATCTACTCCAAGTAATCTTCTCAAGATATACTTGCTCCTGATGGGGATTTAACCCTTCAGATATAGCAACCAAAGTCCATACTTTGTTGGTGTATAAGGATTCCATCCCAGATCGCTAAGCATCCAGCCATTCTTATAGAGTCTTACTCCTGATGGCTAGCTCGAAACTAGTTGGGTCATCATCTCATGATGCATTCCTCGCTCCCACTGTCATAAAGAAACCGAAGTATCTCTCAGGAGGATGAGGAAACCTACTAGATCGGCGGAGAGGCTGAGGTTCGTTGGATTCTACTAAATCCTTTGGTTCTACCAAATCATCTGCTGTAGTTTGTATAGCTGGAACCTTTCCAGTTCTATATTACAGACATTGCCTCGAGCTTGTCCGGATTTTGTTTTTACACATAGGCCGGTCAACCCCAAATCATAACCAGCTTAAGACATGGGCTCTTCCTTTTCCATATCATATATGAAATGGTAGGCAACTGATTTGATTGGAACCCTATTCAATAGGTATGCAGCTTCTCAAGCGCATAACTCCCAAAAGGAAATAGGTAACTCAGTAGTACTCATATTAGAGCACACCTTATCATATAGGGTGTGATTGCTCCGCCCCGATATACCATCGTGCTATGGTGTATACGGAGGAGTAATGCTAAGAGAGAACCTCATTCTCCTTTAGAATAGTCCAGGATTTCCGTGCTTAAGTATTCTCCTCCCTGATCACATCAAAGGACATAATACTTATACCCTTATTGGTTCTCTACTTCTCTCTTATATTCTGTGAATACCTCAAAAGGTTCTCTTGTGTTTCAACAGGAACATATGTCTGAATCTTGAGAGATCATCAGAGAACGTAATGAAGTATAAAGAACCAGTCTTGGCATGTGTAGACAGGGGACCTAACATACATCAACATGTATCATCCCAAGAGTTCACTAACTCTTTCTCTGTTTCCATTAAACAGAGTTATGGTCATCTTATCTCTGTGACATGACTGGCAAGTTTCACAAGATGTAAATTCAAACTGATTTAAATATGCATCTGAATGTAACTTAGCTTAGTCGGGTCGCATTGATATGACCTAGTCTACAATACCTCAAGAAGGATTCGTTCATTTCTGAACTCTTCCTCTTGTGTGTGTTCTATATACTAAGAACTGTAGTTTGATTTAGAACATTAATGCTTTTAGATAACGTGCCTGAACCGATCAACTTTTGATATAGGAAATGTTCAAAACATTATCCAACAATACAAAATTTTACCGTTTCTTTAAAGATACAGATATGATTTTGTATATCAGGTTCGGTATCTAATAACATTCGTTCAGAATCAATGTATTGGTAATACAGGGTGACAGTGACCGACAGACTTGGCCGCAACTCTTGCCCCGTTTTCTGCCTCATGAAACTTATCACCCGTTCTCAGTTCTTTACCTATCTGTAGCCCATGTAACAGATTACATATCTGGGATTCTGATCCGGTATCATATACCCAGGACGTAAAGGACATTGAGAAACAGTTCTATATAATGAACACACCCGAAGATGATGCATCAGCATGCACTCTCTTCGTTTGGGCGGCATGGGAATCTTGGTATTCCCCTATTTCCTGCTCTGTCTTATAACACATATAAGTTGGAGCGGGACCAACGTTCCCCAGCTCAGTAAGCGGGTTCAGTCAATAATCCGTATTATTATCTTGATTAAGGCGTGATATGGTCGCTACCTGGAGAGAGAGAGAGAAGAAAACACTCAGCGTATGCTCTTGCAAGATCAGATTGGTTATGTATTTTATCTAATCAGGATGGCTCCCACTGTTTTTATCAAATGTTCCTTCAAACCTTAAAAGGAAAGACTAACCGGGATTAATTACACCCTACAACTTCGTCGATCTTTCAGCCAGGCCAGTGTCGGTACTTTGAGGGAGGTTCCCCGTGCTTTCGCGCGGACCTAATTAAAGTAAACCTCGTTTTCCCAGAGGCGTAACCCCGTTGACACCTTTCTAGACACCTACTTGATCGGCTAATTGTAATGTGTAAAACTCTCCCAGGAGTAACTCTTACTCGCAGTGGGTATCGGGATCCAACTATCTCATAGAAGGTATGCAATCTCATTGCAAATTTCAGCACTTGAAATTCCCGATATTATTTTGCCCCTAGCAGCTATATGACCTTAACATAGTCAACAAATCATAAGTGCTAGTCAAGTTCAACCCGTCATTTCCTGATTGAATTAAACCCACCCGCACGACCCTTAACATAGTCAACAAAGTCGCACGACTACCCTAATCCAATCGCATCATATGCTTATACAGATAAGCACCAATCAGCTACCGCACACTACGCCTTAACATAGTCAACAAACGTAGCACGAATACTAACTAGAACTTATCTGAAATGACGGAGGGCTACGACAGGTTTTTCTGAAAACCTATTGCGTAATGAACTTGATATCGTTGTATAATCAAATGATGTTTTGAAATGGAGTGATTTTGAGGCTTTTCTAGTTTTGCTAAAGGGGTCACTCCCGGTGAAGGGATCGTCGGCCCTTTCCTCGTCGAATGAGGTGCAGGATATATCATATATATCACTGTGCAAAGCAAAAACACTTAAAAGCAATCAAAAGACAAACCGAGTGTTGTAGCATCAGCCAGTTATTGCTAAAGGAGTCACTCCCGGTGAAGGGATCTCGGTCCTTTCCTTATCGAATAAGGTGCAAGATATATCATATACACCGCTGTGCAAAGCAAGAACTGTAGCTATCTGTTTTATTTTGAAATTCGATTCTACAACATCTTTAGGTTTCTTTTTCTTTCATTAATCATATTAATGAAGTCCCATCATTTAAGTACCTAAACATCACAGATAAATACGACGTACACTTATACCATCCGCATTCGCCTCTATGTCCCCTCGTGCACCGTTAGGTTAGGTAACTAACGGCAGAGCAGGGCAGGGCTAGCACGGGTGTAAAACATAAGTAACGTCTATATAATATATCATATATACTATATACTGTATCTATCACAGAACATCACATGATCACATCACAGATATCGCAGCAGAAGAAACATATGAAATATTGGATATCCTAGGACGTCCGTGTTTTCAATATGAGCCAGTATAAAACACGGATTCCACGGTCGTGATGAATAGCCAAAACCATACCCCTGGACCCCTACGAGAGCGGCAAGCAACCCTACCAATTCTAGAGTTAGGAGACCCGGACTCGACTCCTCGAGTTGGTCTCCCACTGGACTCCAGAACCCGGTTACTTATGCTCCCCTCCTTGGGTCTATCCTAGTGCGGAAAAGTAAATAATATACAAAGGGTGACAACTTCCGCAACCTGGAAGTACCCCAATAAAAGAATATTACATACAATAAATTTTACATGAATGAAAATGACAAACTCTCATCTCACATAAAAACCCCCGGCTATTCAAAACGCGACGATCCAATATAACATATCCAGCAACACATAACATCACATGTCTTCAACGTAAGTAAATATGCACATCCCAATTGTCGTTGGCATATAGCAACGAAACCGGCGATATCACATATTACACTTACGGTCACAGAAAAGAAAGTGTAAAACTACAACAGTTGGAATCCGCAACCCCTTTAGACATCGCATGCCTAATCAATGAATTCCTTAGACATCACATGTCTAACAATTATAAACCCCGTATTTTAGTCTCATTATCGAAAACACTTTTCAATATCAAGTCGGGCAATTCAACAAGATTCCTGGCATCCTGATCGAATGCTCGTCGCAAACTTTAGTAGGCGGCTGCACCCCCGATACCGTCGACGAAGTGCACCAAGGCGGAACACCGCTACCGCGAGCACCCGAACGGATGCTTTGGGCGACGGGGGTTCTCCTACAGTCACTTGGTCGGGCTATGGGATGAGGCTGTCTATTAAGTTTATCCGGCGAGTATCCGCGTACGCTACGTGATTGCGACGGACTTTTGATCGCATCAAAATTCCGTGGCAACCGATCAAGTGAGACTAAAGTGCTGTGTTTATAACATTCATTCAGTTATCTCATAACTACTTGTGGATTCCAAGTATTGTATCCCATTCCAGATAAATAGAAAATGTTAAACTTTCCGATCGAGCATTCAAACACCCAAGTTTTCCCGAAACAATTCAACACATGAAATAAGTTTAAAAACATCCAGTTCATGGCTCAGTACCAACGGTCCAGCCGTAGAAGGGTCAAGCCAACGCCTCACATGTGGCATGCCGTACTGCCCCAAACCCTAAGGTTCAAAGGGCAGTTCAAGACGGTCACATAATCGAGTTAAGGTTTGTTGTCTTCTAGAGGGTCCATTACGTTACTTGCACTACTTAGAACATTATTAAACCACGGAAAAATCCAACACTTGGAAATTTCCCGACAGGGGAAAAGGTGGGTATTTATATCCGGTCGAACTTTTTAACATATTCTAAAATACCCGGAAAGCCACACAGACAAAATTAGAAAATCCGATCGAATCTACGAAGTCCCAACACTACCCCAGAAAACTCAACTGTTGAGTGAGATTTAAAAATTCCCAGGAAACTCAGCAATGGAAGAAAAAAGATACCGTGCAAAACTTTTTGAATGAAGAGATTAACTGGTCGCGGAACCGCCGCATTAGCCATGCTAATGCCGCGGTTCCGCTGCGCTATGATCGAATCAGGGGTCCCGTTTTATACAGTAATTCTTAGAATCTTCTACTGAGTTTTCTGCATATTTTTATTTCTCAAAAATCCCCGTTTTTGAAAAAAGTCCAGAGAGCATTTTGGATTTAGGGTTTTGGTTCGATCGGATTTCAAACTCCGTCTACGCATCGCCTAAGGCTCTAGCTAGGCTCTGATACCACTGTAGGGTTCCTAGGCACACTAATGAGGTCTCACAAGGCATCAACAATGCCAATTTCAAATTTTACAAGTGCCGAGAAACCCTAATACGGATCGTTAACTAGATTTTAGGCGAAAACGAAAACTAGTTAACAACTTAACTATGAAGTGAACGAACATACAACCTTTGTAGATCCGGTTCTCTACTTCCTTAGCTCCACGTAGACGTCCCTCCGCTGTACAAATTGGATCGTGGACTCTAGTGTCGGCTTCATCGGAGAAATGGGCGGGCTAGGTCATCGACTACGATGCCGAAGATGATCTACGTCGAGGCATCACTAGATCAAGATCCCACTTCACCAAGTCATGAAACTTGTGAAGAAAACACCCTATACTACTTGGCAAGAGGTATAGGATGAAGAAATAGCAAGTGGGTTCACTTTAGAATTGGATTTCTCACTCTTTTTCGCAAGTTGCCATTGTTGGTAGCAAGCTTCTTCTTGTTGAAGAAGAAGATGGAATATATTATGATAAGTTATTTGCAAATAGAAAATAAATGAATACTTATAATAATCCAACCATGGTCAAGTGTAGAGAATGAACTAGGGTTAAGTGGAATGGTTAGGGTTAAGCATGAAGACAAAATGGTCACTTGGTCAAAGCTTCATGAAGCTTCAACAACAAACAAAGAAAGCCACCATTCTCTCTTTTTCTTTTCCAAAATAAATAAACAAAAGAATAAATAAATAAAATGAAAACCCTAACCATTACACAACCATGGTTTAATCTTTACACATACTCAAGTTAGCATGTATCATCAAACATGATACAAACTAGTGTACAAAAGTATATCACATATACAAAGTGCACATCAAGTGAGAAAATCCATTTAAAATGAACCAATACTAGTTAATGCAAAGTAATATATCAAATATATAATTATACATTAAATCATTAAATCAACACTTGATTCAATGATCCGGTCATGTCGCATATAACCGACTAGTATCTAATGTGTCGACTTATCGAATCAATCTTCGATTCGATAACTAGGTTATATCGTATACAACCAATCGAAACATTCATCGCGAGAATGAAATACGGTATCACATACACGCATTATTCTCGGTCCCGCACATATCTCATATGCGCTCCTATTTCGTTTCGCTTGAGCCAGGAAACCTCTGTGTGGGACTTTAAAGACTCGTCAATACGCCGGTAGCAGAAGATGATCATATCAAGCACCCACAAGCCGCAAGCGGTCTGCTAAACGTAACGGCCACCCGGGTATTGAGCGATCAGAAGATCGACGAGCATGCCCGCTCATACTCCTGTGAATCCAACCAGTAACACTTACCGTACAGTCCGGTCTCGTCGTCTGTTATGTCGCATATCTTGCCTAGGGGTGGTAAACGTCAGACCCCAATAGCTCGATAAGTCGGGTCGATATAAGGTCTATAACAGTTCGAGAAACTACTGGTAACACTTACCAGTAAATCTCAGCAACCCTGGCCAGGGATTTCCGGTTACAGCCAATCGAACACAGCGCAACATCTACTCCCTATACCGGGAGAGACGAATCCCCTCCTATCGCTCATTGCCTCCATGTGATTCGGGACTGTACCCAAAAACCACCGTTTTGCACGCCCTCTTGGACGTGGTAAGGTGGAAATCAAAGCACAGTGGGAACCACACAAGACTCCATGACGATCTCGGGTCAACAGACTACTCTGTACCAGTGTCACCAGAGAACTGCCATTTGACGTAAGGTATAATACCATCTGGGAGTTCTCGGCGAGTCCGTCCAGTGTACCCAGTCTCTACTGATCACCCGTATATCATCTCTGATGTCAAACACCAATGGATATGGGATCATCCATCGCCCATCTGTATGGATCGAGAAGGTATACGCTAGTCTACTCTGGTATATCGATGCCCCGTCTCGATACACCCACGACTAGGGACCTTGAAGGATGTACTTATGGACTACCATGTCCCCACTAGTATGATCCGCATCATAGTCCAGGTAGTCAAGTACACATCCTAAGGGCTTTACCAACATGTGACAGAGAGACAATCAGTGTACACGTTAAGGTAAAGAGCAACCAGATAGCATACTATCATGTCGAGCAAGAAAGTCCTCCCTATATATGTCCCAGCATCCACTACAATATACATCCTATGTATAGTAATGGCCTCTAGGGCATACATATAACTAACAAGGGGTATCCTTGTGATCCGTCACGAGTTTACTTTAGATGTTGACGTATCATTTTATTGTTGTAAACATTTGGATTAATGTTTGCAAATGGAAATTGTGAGCTAGAAATCATCATTTTGAGCATTTAATGTGACATAGACTTCATTAGTGACTCATGGTCTCTTTTTATGTGCCTATGTCACATTATTGTTTGATTTGTGTGTTGATATGATAAGAGGAGAGAGGGAGGGCAGCCATGAGAAGGGGTTAGCTCTTGTATTTTTCATTCTTACACTCTCACTCTCTCATTTTATCATTCACTACAACAAAAGGAAAATGGAGGAAAATGGTTGTTCTTCTTCTTCCTCTAGCTCACAATCTTCATTGATGGCATCATCTCTAACCTCTATCCATACACTTTCATGTGATAAGAATCAAAGGATGCTTGAGACAAAGTCATCACACACATTCTCTACATCGCCTTGGACACGTCGGCTAGAGAACTTCGTGCCCCAGTTGCTTCGGATGAAGCGGGAGCCCGTAAAAAGACTCGAAGATGTGGTTCCCTTTTCGACGAGGAAACCGGAGCTCGGAGATGCCGCGAGGAGCTTGGGATGGTGGCCAAAGACCGAAGGACACGGATCGATCGGTATAGCCTTTCCAACCCTTCTCTAGTTGCTAGTTGTAGGTTAATGGTTCGATCCGGGTTTTAAGCATACGATAGCGCTGGTTTCTAGTTTAAGAAAAGTTTTCGTTTCCGCATTTTGGCCTCGGACAGACGGCCGGGGCGCTACCGTACACTTACATGGTATCAGAGCCACGCCATTAACCTTTACTAGCTTGCTCTAATGTGTTTAGAACTTTGATCGAACAAAATTTTCGAAACCGCAATTTCAAAAAGGAACTTTCTGTCGAATTTTTTTTGTCGTCAAAAAATTATTTTGAGTATTGCAGAAAATCAGGCAGGCATTTTTAAGACTTCTGTGAAAATTAGGTTGCATGATTCTACTGTAGCGCCGCGGAACCGCGGCCGTACCCACGTTTTGGCTGCGGTTCCGCCGCCGTACTGTAGCAACACTGCACCAAATTTTCTACAGTGGTCTCTAACTTGGAATTTAGGTTTCTGGTATTTTTTGTTTGGGCCCAGATTTGTTTAAGTACTAGGAATTGTGCTTAGGGCCCACTTCGGGAAATTTTGTCGATCGAAATTTTTTTAACATGTTAGTTCACAGTATTACATTATATCTGCGACCGTGAATGTCATTCGATCGGTAAATCTCGTCTAATTGCTATAGTTTTTTTAGACGGATTTGCGAACGTGACATTTACATTGATGTTCTGTGTTGTGCTGTGATATTACGGATTTGTCGTGGTGAATAGCCTGGATGCAATGGTAGTACAGTTTGGTTGTATTTGTACATTTGATATTACGGGCCGAGCGTCCGACATGTGGACTGCCGTCACTGCCTGTTTGTATATTATTCTTTTGGGGCACGACCGGGCTGAGGTCGATGTACCCGTTGTATATATTTTACTTTCTGTACTAGCATTACCCCGCGGTGGGGTGCACGGATAGCCGGGTTCTAGAGGGCAACGGGCCCGCATGTCATAGCTTTGAGACCGAGGGAGCTTTACTCTAGAATTGGCGGGCTATTCGCCGCACTCATAGGGGTACAGGTTGATCCAAGGAGGGGTGCTCAAGTTACCGGATTCCGTGAAGTGCTGTGTAGTCCATTCACTTTGTTGAAGGGGGCTGCCTCACTTCAGGTTTTGGCGGGTAACTTGCCGCGCCCGTAGGGGTCTAGGATTTCATTGCACAGGCTATCCACACGACCAGGGGAACGTCGGGATTCAGTAGCGGCGCTATGAAACCCGGGGATCCCAGATTATCTGTATTGTTCTGTGATGCTTATTACATTTCTGTGATGTTGAATTTTTATCACGCCTTGAGCGAATATTATATATTGATATATATACTAGTAGATGTTGTATATGTTTTACACCCGCGCTAGTCTAGTCCCCGCTCTGTCGTTAGTTAAGTAACCTAATGGGTGATGACGGGACCCAGTGGCGAATGCGGATGGCATATACGTACATCGTATTTTCGTTCTTGATTGGTGTGATCAATTGATGGGACTGCATTGATTCGGATCAATGCAAGCTAAACAAACATATTCTGATGTTGTTGGAACATTTTTCAAAAAGCTGTTATTGCAAGGACATTCTCTTTTGTTTTGCACAGTGGTATTCGGTTATGAATATCCAGCACCTCAGTCGATGAGGCAAGGGCCGATATCCCTTCACCGGGAGTGACCCCTTGGACAGAAGTTTGCGTCAGGGTAATAACTTCACTATAGCCGATTGCTTTTTTGCTTTGCATCGTGGTATTCAGTTGGAATATCCTGCACCTCATTCACCGGGGAAAGAACCGAGATCCCTTCACCGGGAGTGACCTCTTTAGCAAAGGTTTTCGCCACTATATTTTTATAAAAAGCTATCCGGTTCCTTCGACGATATCAAGTTCATTACGTTAAAGGTTTTTCGCCAAAAACCATTCGTAGCCCTCCGTCATTTCAGACGGGTAGCACTTAGTATTCATGCTATATTTGTTGACCTTCGTCAAGGCATAGTGTATGGTAGCTGCTTGTTACCTTTCTGCTGCATAGATAGATGCGTTGGTTTGGAACAGTCGTATAGCCTTGTTGACCTTCGTCAAGGGCTTGTACGGGTGGGTTCAAATTAACCTGGACAATGACGGGTAGAACTTGGCATGTGACTTATGATTTGTTGACCTTCGTCAAGGTCATAAGAGCATGGGGTCATAAGAACATCGAGAGTTTCTAAAGAAACTGAAACTTGCCAGGCATGCGCATACCTTCTGGAGTGTGATAACGTGAGTGGATTCCATCACGTTATCATGCGGTGATAGTTGGATCCCGATTCTCACTGATGAGTTGGTTTACTCCTCGGGTGATCCCGACTAATTCTTCTTTTAGGTTTGGAGGAGAATTTGAGGTTACAGTGGGAGGTTTCCTGATTAGATAAAGTGATAACCATTCTTATCTAGGTTAGAGTGCACGTAGAGTGTTTCTTTTCTCTCTCTCTTTGGCAGCGACCATGGCCCGACCCTAGACTATAACTCAGTGACCAAGTTAACCGAAATTTTTTAAAACACTGGCTTTTTGATTGTCATAGTTGCATACCTCATTGCCACTTCTACTTTTACCCTTTTCTCCAGAAGACCCCGTATTACTACGAACATCCACTTCCATTGGATAAAACCATCGTATGGTTATATACGAACTCGAAGGAACTTGTTCCAGATTCGAGAATGGTTTCCAGTTCTGGAGAAAACGAATAGGGCTATTCAGTTGTCTTTTCCTTTTACCTTCTCTCAGGTTGCGAGTGCTCCTTGGATTAGGGCGGTACACCTATTACGCTAATTGGATAGTCTTCATCCAAACCATAGGCAGGTGCCGAACGGTAGGGAATGAAGAAAACCATTTAGCCTAAAAGGTGTACAGAAGGTATTAAGTAAACACAAATAAAGGGATTAGTAAGAGGGCAAAGTAAACTGCGACTGCTATTCACAACCAAACCATGTATTTCATCGCCACTCCTATTTCACCTTTGTATTTCTCCAGGACACTCCATATCACTACGAAGATCCACAGTTATTTGGATACTCCATCGTATGGTTATATACGAACTCGAAGGGACTTGTTCTAGTTCGGGGATGGATTCTGGTTCAGGAGAAATAGGAATAAGGTTTATTCAGTTGTCTTTTATCTTTACCTTCTCTTGGGTTGCGAGTGCTCCTACGATTAGGACAGTACACCTATTACGCTTATTGGATAGTCTTCTTCCAAACCATAGGCTAGTGCCGAATGGTAGGGAAAGAAGAAAACCATTTAGCCTAAAGGGGTGTACAGAAGGTAATGACTAAAGACATATAAATGGATTTGGAGAGATGGCAAAGAAATATACGGTTAGAGTCATGAATCTGGATAATGGAAGATGCATTACTAGGAATACCCGGATACTCCTTCGAGACATTTTCGTGTTTCAGTTTCACTGTGCATTGTAGTAGACAACAGATTTCCTGATTAGGTACTTACTCCAGGGTATGCATTTACCAGGTATGATTCTCACATCTGTATGGTTTTACAGATGATGAGTGGGAGTAAGTTATTGGGAATTGGGTGATCATCCTCATTATATCGGGATTCGTTATAATTGGTGATATTTGAGGAAATCGCCTGGGTTGTTTGCCGGACGACAAATATTTTGGTTTTGAATATCCGTTGTTATGCACCAATTTCAAATTGATATATCTGTACGTTTATTTTTATAAAGTGAGATATAACTTTTTGAAATTATGTCCATGATATTTACCTATATCAGTGGATGGTTAGGTAAGGAGCATTAAACAGCGGTGTAATTATTCTTAACCATAAGTACAGTTTTCGACCTACGACATACGGGGAATGAGTAATTAGACTCAGGGGACTTATACAGAGTATTGTATGTTGTCCAATGTCCATTAGGAAAGAGGGGTTGGTACTCGTACTATATTCTGTTTACTTATGACTTCTCTAGTTCTTAGACATGTGTTTCATAGAAATACAAGATCCAAGTTTTGAGAAGTTATAGATATAAGAATAAAGTAGAGAACCAGACGTTGCAAGTATCAGGATTCTTCAAGGTAATCGAAGATGTAGATACTTGTGTATGGTATTCAGTTGATAGTAATGATTATGAGAACTTGCTTCTCTTTCAGGTTACTCATATCTGGATGTATTCCTAAGTTGAGTAATGCTGATCGGCCTCTCTCCATTTAGTTGACATGCACTGGAGACAGCTACGTGATTTGAATCTGGTTCCAATTAAATCAGTGCCTCTGTTTCTATATTGGATATAGAATAGTTCATATCTTAACAATCTTAAGGTATGGGGAGTTGTCCAGCTTATGCTTAAAACCAGACTCTGGATAACTCAAGGCACGTTTCTGTAATGGCTGTTTGTGGGTTGACCCGGGCTATGACGAGGGTTGACTTTCTACCATCTGGAAGATCAATAGTGATATTGTTCTTGACTCGCCACAGTTTTAGTGAAATGAATTTTTTCAGAAAACAGTAGTGGGAGTATGGTAGAACTAGAAGTGATTCCAGAACCGCAAACGATTACTAAAAATTTAATAGGACCTAAAGATTCAATCTGGTTTGACATTCCATTAGCCACTCCGCAGATATGGTGGGTAACCTCAGGCACTCGAGAGGTACTTCGGTATGCTCAAAGATGGTGACAGGGAGGCTCTTGTTTACCTAGACTTGACACTACTGTTGTTCCAGACTATGAGACCCGGCAGGAGGATGAGTATAGCGTCGTTCTAAACTAGCTTTAGAAGTGCACGTGTATATGACTCTGCCAGAGGGTTGTCGTAGACAGT
Organism: Agapanthus africanus; assembly: GCA_030015575.1. NCBI lineage: Eukaryota > Viridiplantae > Streptophyta > Magnoliopsida > Asparagales > Amaryllidaceae > Agapanthus > Agapanthus africanus. Next base: position 337,452,764 of record JASDDO010000014.1, read on the forward strand.
GGGAGCAGCGGAAGCATAGTGGAAAAGTGGCTTATGTCTATTTATAGACTAAAGCAGATATAGCGGAGATAGATCATCTATTTCTGATGTGACAGTCATAGGTTTGACTTCATCAAAATTGGGGATGGATCTGTTAAGAAGGTAGTAGGGTGTGATGTCCTAGTATTTAGATGACATACACAGAGTAGGAAGTGAAATTTCTATACTACGATTGGTTATACTTTGGTTGTCATACAGTGGTTTCTCCACATAGGGCTTGGATATTATATCTGACATTCTGGTTACTAGATCTATGGTTTTAGATCTAGATTTGGGTAGTTTTCCAATCTGGGTACTTAGACAACATTCTACAGGTGTTTTAGAATGGACGACTCCTGGCATGGTGGTATACCTGCAGGTGATGGAGTCACCCTCTCTAAAGGTGTCTTACAGACTAAAGGGGAGAAGGATGTGCATGATTGGCATATCACTTGCTTAGGCAATTGAGTTGATCATGAGATGTCAAGTACCACACCAGATGTTGTTTTTGCACTAGATGCAATAAGTTGATATTAATCCTATATTGGAGAAACGTTCGGAAGCAGTTTTAGAACATAAGTGGATGTTCTAGGGATATGATAACAACAGTCTCTTTTAGGAGACAGTTATTATTCCAGGCTTCTAAGGTGACCTGGATGACAGAGTGACTGTCAGAGTTATAGTTTTCCCTCAGGCGAGGGGCAGTTTTTTGGACAGGAGGTCCAAGCGGATACTGAGGGAGGCATGGCGCAGGATACTGATTAAGTTCAGTTGACGATACATTCTAAGAAGTTTGGATTTGGAGTTCATTTATGAACTAGGTCCCATCAGATATCCAGACATATTCTAAGACAGGTATCGCTCATTTCGGGAGATGGCTTTCTCCGCGAACTTGAGATAAAGAGAGACATAGAAAGAAACATCAGGGCGAATCCACTCACTGAGGCTATTCCTCGAACTCAATAGTTTCGCAAACGGGATTTGTGAGACTGATTAGTAGAGGAGTTGGATGTTCGGTATCACACGGGCTGTGAGTATGCGACATCGCAATAATTAGCCTTGAGTGCAAGTGGGAGATTGTTGGATATAGTGCCCTCAGAGTCAATTATTGGATCGCAGGCATGTGATTGCAATGATTGAGGGAGGACCTATACCGGTAGGACAATCTTACTCAAGATGATAGTATACTATCTGGTTTATCTTTATCATCGTGCACTGCTTTAGGTGACCTTACAGGTCGCTATTACACGTTGATAGAGCCCTTAGGATTCTTGCTTGACTGCCAGCAGTATGATGGCGATCATATACGTGGGAGCTGGGGTCTATAAGCACATCCTTAAAGTGGTCCCTAGTCGTGGGAGTTTCGAGACAGGGCATCGATACTCCGTTAGTAGACTAGAGTATACAGTCAAGACCCCGACGAGGGGCGGTGGCCAGTCTCACAAGCCATTGGTGTCAGCTGGTTCACTTAAGATGTATACAGGTGCTCTTTAGGTTATGAGTACACCGGACAGGACTCGCCGGGAACATGCTAGTTGGTATTATACCTGACGTCAGATAGCAGTTCCCTGGTGACATGTGTACAGGTTAGTTCATCGACCTGAGATTGTCATTTGTCTCGTGTGAGTTCCCACTGTGCTTTGATTACTACCCTACCACGGCTCAAAGGAGTCGTGCAAATAGGTTTTAGTTGGGTACAGTCCCGAGCCACATGGAGGCAGTGAGCGGATCGGCAGGGGTTTCATCTCTCCCGGTATTGGGGGTGAGATCGCGCTGTGTCTAGGAGAGCCATTACACGAATTCCTTGGCCAAGGCAGGAGATTTACTGGTAGGTATTCCAGTAGTATCTCAGGGTGTTCTGGGCTACATTCCGACACGACTTGTACCGCTTTTGGGGGTCTGACTTTTACCAACCCCCTAGGCCTGCCATGCGATGCTCATAGACGAACGGACCGGACTGTACGAATATTGTCACTGACAGGCTCAGTAGGGTGTCAGGATGAGTTCGCTCATCAACCTCCCTTTTGGTCAATACCTGGTAGCCCGTTACGTACGGCTAGTACCTCTGACGCGCTAGTGGTTAAATCCACAGCCAATGTATTGACGAGTCTTTAGAGTCCCCCACAGACAGTTTCTCAAGTTTCGGGCGAAACGTTGTAGAAGCTGTATGATATATGGCAAGGTTCGATCATATACGTGCAGTAGTGCACGGATCATGATCGGACGGATCATACTAGTGGGATTTGGTTTAAGCCGGATCCTAGTATTATATTTGTTGGATTACTTTAGTCTCATCGCATTCGCATTCATTCGGAATGCGGATGCAGGTATGTATATACAGGTGAGGGGTATCCTTGTGATCCATCACGAGTTTACTTTAGATGTTGCCGTATCTTTTTATTGTTGTAAACATTTGGATTAATGTTTGCAAATGGAAATTGTGAGCTAGAAATCATCATTTTGAGCATTTAATGTGACATAGACTTCATTAGTGACTCATGGTCTCTTTTTAATGTGCATATGTCACATTATTGTTTGATTTGTGTGTTGATATGATAAGAGGAGAGAGGGAAGGTAGCCATGAGAAGGGGTTAGCTCTTGTATTTTTCATTCTTACACTCTCACTCTCTCATTTTATCATTCACAACAACAAAAGGAAAATGGTTGTTCTTCTTCTTCTTCCTCTAGCTCATAACCTCCATTGATGGCATCATCTCTAACCTCCATCCATACACTCTCATGTGAAGAGAATCAATGGATGCTTGAGACAAAGTCATCACACATATTCTTTACATCGCCTTGGACATGTCGGCTAGCGAACTTCGTGCCCGAGTTGCTTCGGATGAAGCGCGAGCCCGTAAAAATACTTGAAGATGTGGTGCCCTTTCCGACGAGGAGACCGGAGCTCGGAGATGCCGCGAGGAGTTTAGGATGGTGGCCAATGACCGAAGGACACGGATCGATCGGTATAGCCTTTCCAACCCTTCTCTAGTTGCTAGTTGTAGGCTAATGGTTCGATCCGGGTTTTAAGCATACGATAGCGTCGGTTTCTAGTTTAAGAAAAGTTTTCATTTTCGCATTTTGGCCTTGCACAGACGGCCGGGGCGTTACCATACACTTACAAAAATGCCCCCCACTACTTATCCCACGTAAGTATATACGTGGGTGAAGTAGTGTAGAGTAATTCATAGTGTATGACCAGTTTTGGGTTGGTATATAATTTTTAGGATCTTGATCTGAGAAGATAACGAGCGGACAAAAGCGTCGTCATTTATCATTGACTCAAATCTCGACTCTTAAGGGATATAGTTCCAAACCCTCAGCTCCATGAGCTGCACCCTTCTATTTCTTTATGTCTTGATCTGGTGCAAAGTAGTTTATGTACTCATTTCGGAGCTTGTAGTTTATTCACTCATCCTAGAGTCTCTAGTATACGAACTCATTTCGGAGCTTTTAGTTTACCTCACTTGGGCTTGCAGGCAAACTTGTCCTAAAGTTACAGTTAATCCCTGCTCTTTACGACAGAGGTCCGTAGGGTGGGTCTGTGGTGCTAGGGTTTTTTGTCCGTCGTATCGTCACGTTGGCTGATGCATTCCCCGATATGCAGTCTTGCTGTTCGAGTAGCCGCGCGACTGTCGTGTCTGTAATCCCTTCAGGGAGGGACTAGACGTCTTCAAATGATCTCCTAGGTCACATTACCGTCGGGAAAGCATATTCTCCCTAGAAATCGTGAGGATTTCTAAGTGTTCATCGCCTCCGTGAGTTGCAAGGATCTCACTCAGGTATTTTTTTTTCCCTTACGAATCGTGAGGACCCGTAAGTAGCTTCTTCATTTCAGTGGCATGTAACTTCGGCGAATGTGGCCTGTAGATGGTCCATCTTGACCTTTTAGTAGGGTATGGTGGCTTAGAAAACAGGTTCATGTCTGTCGCCTAAGACTTTTCAACTTTATGAGCCGTGAGGATCTCATAAAGACTTTTCTCCCTACGAGTCGAGAGGATCTCGCAGGTGTATTTTCTCTTTAGGAATCGTGAGGATTCCTAATCGTGTTTTCTCTTGAGAGTCATAAGGATCTCACAAAAGAGTTTTCTCCCTTACGGGTCGAGAGGACCCATAAGTGATTGATGAGGTTGACATTATCCGCATTTCACAGGGTCAGGAGTTGACATTATCCGCATTTCACGGAGGCAGAGGTTGACTATCCGCATTTCACGGCGTCAGGGGTTGACTATCCGCATTTCACGGTGTCAGGATTGACATTAGCCGTATTTTACGGGACCAGGAGGTGCTCTGGACGTTTCCCATGGGGTCAGGATTGACATTAGCCGTGTTCTACGGGACCAGGATTTGCTCTCTCGGTTGTCTGTGAACCGTCGAGGTTTGGAACATGGACTTTGCCATGTCTCCAAGGTTGATTGTCGCATCTGAATCCTGCTGGAATGAGGAGGAACGATGTTGGCGTTCTCCATGATGTAGATGTGGCCATCGAGACTTAGAACTAGGGACTCTGCCGTGGCTCCGTTTGGCTGACGTCATATATTCCTGCAGAGACACTGATTTCTCTGTGGGTCAGCGCGTATCGAGATGTTCTCGTTAAGGACACTGATTTCCCTGAATCGAGGTATTTGCCAAGGACGCTGATTTCCCTGAAGGTTGAGACGAATCAAGATATTCCTGCAAATACGCTGATTTCTCTGTGAGTCGACGCGAATCGAGATGCTCTCGTCAAGGACACTGATTTCCCTGAATCAAGGTATTGCCAAGGACACTGATTCCCACGGGGGTTGAGACGAAGCGAAGTATTCCTGCAAAGACGCTGATTTCTCTGTGGGTCGACGCGAATCGAAATGCTCTCGTCAAGGACGCTGATTTCCCTGAATCGAGGTATTGCCAAGGACACTGATTTCCCTAGAGTTGAGATGAATCAAGGTATTCCTGCAAAGATGCTGATTTCCCTGCGGGTCGATGCGAATTGAGATGCTCTCATCAAGGACGTTGATTTCCCTGAATCGAGGTATTGCCAAGGACACTGATTTCTCCGGAGTTGAGACAAATCGAGGTATTCCTGCAAAGACGCTGATTTCCCGGCGGGTCGACGCGAATCGAGATGCTCTCGTCAAGGACGCTGATTTCCCTGAATCGAGGTATTGCCAAGGACACTGATTTCCCTGGAGTTGAAACGAATCGAGGTATTCCTGCAAAGACGCTGATTTCTCTGCGGGTCGACGCGAATCGAGATGCTCTCGTCAAGGACACTGATTTCCCTGAATCGAGGTATTGCCAAGGACACTGATTTCCTTGGGGGTTGAGACGAATTAAGGTATTCCATCAAAGACACTGATTTCTCTGGGGGTCGACACGAATCGAGATGCTCTCGTCAAGGACACTGATTTCCTTGAATCAAGGTATTGCCAAGGACACTGATTTCCTTGGGGGTTGAGACGAATCAAGGTATTCCTGCAAAGACACTGATTTCTCTGCGGGTCGACGCGAATCGGGATGCTCTCGTCAAGGACGCTGATTTCCCTGAATCAAGGTATTGCCAAGGACACTGATTTCCTTGGGGGTTGAGATGAATCAAGGTATTCCTGCAAAGACACTGATTTCTCTGCGGGTCGACGCGAATCGGGATGCTCTCGTCAAGGACGCTGATTTCCCTGAATAGAGGTATTGCCAAGGACACTGATTTCCCTGGAGTAGAAACGAATCGAGGTATTCCGGCAAATACACTGATTTCTTTGCGGGTCGACGCGAATCGAGGTGCTCTCGTCAAGGACGCTGATTTCCCTGAATCGAGGTTTTTGCCAAGGACACTGATTTCCTCGGAGTTGAAACGAATTGAGGTATTCCTGCAAAGATGATGATTTCTCTGCGGGTCGATGCGAATCTAGATGTTCTCATCAAGAACGTTGATTTCCCTGAATCGAGGTTTTTGCCAAGGACGCTGATTTCCTCGGAGTTGAAACGAATCGAGGTATTCCTGCAAAGACACTGATTTCTTTGCGGGTCGACGCGAATCGAGGTGATCTCGTCAAGGACGTTAATTTCCCCGAATCGAAGTTTTTACCAAGGAAACTGATTTTCTCGGAGTCGAGACGAATCGGGGTATTCCTGCAAAGATGCTAATTTCTCTGCGGGTCGACGCGAATTGAGATGTTCTCGTCAAGGACGTTGATTTCCCTGAATCGAGGTTTTTGCCAAGGACGATGATTTCCTCGGAGTTGAGACAAATCGAGGTATTCCTGCAAAGACGCTGATTTCTCTGCGGGTCGACGCGAATCGAGGTGCTCTTGTCAAGGGCGCTGATTTTCCTGAATCAAGGTTTTTGGCCAAGGATGCTAATTTCCTCGGAGTTGAGACGAATCGAGGTATTACTACAAAGACACTGAATTCTCTGCGGGTCGACGCGAATCGAGATGCTCCCGTTAAGGACGCTGATTTCCCTGAATCAAGGAGGTTTTTGAGTTAACTTGATTCCAAGACGGGGTCATTGGATGACGTGTTTCCGTGACAGGGTCATTGGATGACTCTAGGTTGTCTATGAACCGTAGAGTTTTGGAACTGAGGACTTTTCCGTGGTTCTGATTGATGGTGTAGCATCTGTGTCCTGCTGGAATGAGGAGGCACACCTTTGGTTGTCTCAAGGCTGTAGATGTGGCCATTGAGATTTGGAACTAGGGACTTTGCCATGGCTCCGCTTTGTTGCGACTCTGAGGTCGGTTGTTGACGTCACGTCTGCATCTGGTTGGAGGGAGGAGAAACGACGTTGTTGATCTCTAAGTTGTCGATGTTGACGTCGAGACCCTGAAGCTAGGGATCTTACTTCGCTTCGTTTGTTGACATTGTGTCTGCAATATTGCGATGAATGTCGAGATTGTCTCTAGGTTGTCTATGAACCGTCGAGATTTTGCTTCGCTTCGACGAGGCCTGGTGGGACGACATGGTCCCCTTTTTGTTTGTGCCCCTGGATTATATACAGGGATCGATGCGATCTCATCTGTAGGGCAAAAAGATTCATTAATTAATTTTTTTTAATTCTTTCCTGTAACATTTCAAAAAAAAATAAAATATTATTTTTGGGAATTTTTATAATTAAATAATAAAATATTGAATATTTTAATAAGGCGGTATAATTAAATACCGATAAATTTGGGAAAAATTTAGAGAATTATGGAAATTATTAAAAGAGGGTGTTTTATGTGAATTACGCAAATTTTAAGTTTTTATGATTAATTATACGCTAATTTAGTGCTAATCGCGATTAAAAATCGCTAATCGCGCTTCAAGCTTGTTTTGTGCAAAACATGCACCATGTCTTTTTTTCACTTGTTACATTTTCCTACATGATTTTGGGTGCATGGCTTTTGTTTTGGGGTTACTATTGAGGAGAGAAGGAAAATAGAAAATAAAAAAAAGGAAAAGAATAAAGAATTAGGTATGGGTGAGAGAGAAAAAGGTGAGGGTTGCTTTGACTTGGCCATTCCCCCTCCGTTCCTTCACTCATTCCTCTCCCCTCTCCTCATCATTTGGTGTTGCTGCTGCCTTCCTCCTCCACCATCTTCAACCCTCTCAAACTCCATGCAAAACACCCCAAAACCCATCACCCATTTCATTAAAAAGATGCATGAGCTCACTAGCTACCCATTAGACCAAGAAAGTTCGCATTTTGGCACTGTTGAGGATTCATGGGTGCTAAATGAGGTAATCCCTTCACAATTAGTGTAGTAATTCTTGTGCTTAAGCCTCATTTCAAGTTAAAAATCGATGTCGGGTAGTTTAGTGCACTTTGGACATTACTAGAGAGGGTTAGGGTTTAAATTGAGTAGTGTGGTGAACTTGAGTGTGTTTGGTGACCTTAAAGCCCCCTACAATATTTTAAACCCAGACCAAACACATATACATAACCTGAAACCCAAAAATACGGAATTACAGAACTTTCATATCGGTTTGTGATGACTTTGAGGGTGCGGGGAAATCCGGATTGATCTAGGATTTTTACGAGAACAACAAACAACTCCAGTGACCAATTTAAGACCATAGGTGACCACCCTGTGAGTACGAGGCCGTTTCACCAAGGAAAAACCGGCCTGGCCAGAATTATGGGGGTAGGGGCCGGCCACTTGGTAGGGTAGGGTGTAGGGGTTGGTCCAGTATCTCATGTATATCATATATTACACCCTAGACTTGTTTTGGAAACTACTTTTGACCCAAGTCAAAATCTGGGAACACTTTTATAAGTTCCTGCCTTATGTTTTGCGTGTGTTTGAATTCAAGTTTTGGATATTTGTTATTGTATTCGATTATTTGACGTTTGTACATCTATATCGATTGATATTTGGTTGAATTGCAAGATATAGCCCCTAGGTTTTGACCTATGGGTGATTCGTGCGACATTTTGGTTTTCGTGTGTCGTTTTGGCTTTAATTTGGATTTTAACGCGATACGATACATTATATGTGTAGGTACCCCACGTGATGACGAGACGTTGAAGATGAAGATGGCGACATCGGCATCGGCACACAAGAAGCAAAGTGAGTAGATTATATCTAGGGGGGAAGTCGGGTGGATGGCGTATGGCACCCCCGCAGTTCGATACTTAGTATACTAGATATATACTATATTTATATATATGATAGCGTTTTATGTGATATGGATATTCTAGATGTGATTAGGTGTACTATGGATAGATTAGGGTTAGAAGTAAACTAGTATAGTTTCCTAGTTGCGAACCCTAGAATAGATTTACACCCACACGCACGCACATGCTTATCTGTTATACTTATACCTGGATGATAAGGTTAGTGAATGATATTTGGAGATGAGTCGATGAGATTGGGCATAGGGCCATAAGATCGGTGATATAATGTGGTTCGTATTTGGGATACGATATGAGATTTTAGCGGGCCTTTAGGCGTGTTTCCATACACGCATATATATATCTATATAGATGGTATTGGTTAGTACTAGACTAGATCAGTACCCCAGATCATAAGATATGATGATAATGATACCAGATAATTGATGAGATAAATGTGATATTGACCCGTACCCAAATTTGGGATGTCGTACGATGGATGTACCGTACGAGCTTTATTGATGATAAGATCCACACTCATGACTCGAGGATGTCATTTGATATTGTATCGTACGCGATATCTTGAGGCGGGATCACCGACTATTACATTTACATATATATATATATATATATATATATATATATATATATATATATACCGACTCAGATTTAGTTGGTTTCCATACCCCTCTCGATTGAGTTGTTAGTTAGATCTGTAGTTTGCTTAGTAGATATTAGGCTAGGCCGATGTCATACCTATTTCAAGAACTAACGAATCGGGAGTATTTTAAAGACAGGCAAAGGGATTCTACCGATATTTTCAAAAGACACATCTTTTCGTAAAAACACCGTAGCCCTTATTTTCCTAAAAACCCCGATTCGTCTTCTTTCAAATGGCAAAACAGTATGACATAGATACACTGATGTAGATTCTGCACTGTTGTGTTTATTATTCATCTACCGCATATTCTTGCTTTTCGCATCGCATTGCATGCTTAAATATGTTTATTATTATATTAAAACCATGCTTTTAGGACATCAGCATCATTATTGATGATTCGTATGATCCACGTACACCTGCTTGCCGGCTCACACACTTCATCATCGATAATTGCCATGTCACTACACTGTAGGACTGTTGCATTCAGGATATGATATATTGTACACTCATACTTGTGTACTTACATATTGTACACTCATACTTGTGCACATACCTATTGTACACTCATACTTGTGTACTTACATATTGTACACTCATACTTGTGCACATACCTATTGTACACTCATACTTGTGTACTTACATATTGTACACTCATACTTGTGCACCTACATATTGTACACTCATGCTTGTGTACATACATATTGTACACCCATTCTTGCATATATAAGTATTTGCACATACATAGATGATTCTAGCTTGATTTGAGATTTGGGAACCGCAAATTACTTTTAAAACTGATTCACGGTCTTCCCTCGCTATGTGCATATTACTGTTTTATGTCGCATGATATACTGATATGCTTATATTTCTTTTATATGTCGCATACATCATGCTTTATGACTATACGCATTGAGATATGTTGTTTCCATGATATTACTGGATTTGAAAACCGTGGCTATTTCAAAAGAAAGTAAGTACTGTTTTAAAAAGCCGGTTTCTCTTGATATGATATTTCAGTGCGTCCACCATGTGTTTTCTCGGTTCTGAGTACGACATGTGAAACCCGATTCGAGGAGGCGGATGAGGCCGATTGCGGGTACATGGTGGACCCGGTATGGTACCCCAGGGCGAGAATGGATCGCTGTGCAGTAGACGGTGAGCCTAGCAGAGGGACTACTACCTACCGGTGATAGTATTTGGGCTCGGTGGATATCCGGAGGATACCGACCGGAGTCGAGAGATGATATGGGTTGATCCGGACTGACGGAGCCCGTGGGCCGATCCGGACTGACGGAGCCTGATATATGAGGATTTACGTGCCGTTGCTGGGCACGGTTTTCATGATATTTTCGAGTGTCGATGCTAGGCACTCTGGTTCTATGATTTTGATGTGTCGTGGGGGACACCGTTGATATATATCCTCATACTTTCATGCACACTCTTTTATGATATTTACGTGCATATATACATTGATTATATGGGTGGACGAGATCCATATGCATACATGCATTGTTTACATAGTTGGATGATTATCCATATACTTATAGATTTGGGTATAAAGTCGACACTGTTTCATGTTGGTTACATTGATCATACCTCATATTTATGATATGTTGTTACCTGAGGCACTGGCACGAGCACTTGGTACTACACTTATGTATAGATCTTTACCTTTGCCACCTTATCATGCTTCAGACTTATTCATTTGAGGTTTATGTATATCTGATCGAATTGACCTAGGATTGAGTCATACATACGATTTCTGCTCTGTGATGTTTTCTACTCACGAGTTGGCAACCCACCCCCATTGTGCCACAGTTCTTGCAGGTTTTTGCTGTACAAGTTTCATTGCAGCTTTTCTGGCACATTGCTTCCTTTCTGGGTGATTGATTTGGTAGGTGAGTTCACTCGCATCGTGACCACCCTTGTATTTATTTTAATCAATTGTATCTAGAAATTTCCATCAACCAAACTTGTATATTTATTCAGACTTAGAAAACCAGTTGTATATTCTTTCGATCTTAGAGTCGCGCGTTGTAGTATTATGGTTTTCTTGATTATTTCGAGTTTCTTTTGAATTTTGATCCTCGCCTATATTGCTTGCGTGGTTGTGACCGTCGATTGACGAAGAGCTAGCTCCCTCTTGGGGATGCCTTTTATCATTCATGTATATATTTATCATGTTGTACCCCGTTCGGGGACAGTATTTACAAAGGAAACTCTGCCGAAATTTTCAGAAAAGACTTGGGGTTTTAAAAATGCATATTCGGCTTACTTATTTAAAAACCTAGTTTTTAAAACATGTTTTCGTCACTTCTTTAAAACTAGTTTTCCTTCATTTATTATTTAAAATGGTTTTAGATTTCTTGGCTTTTGGCTTACTTGGATTAGATGGGGTCCTATAGACTTCATATGATTCAAGGGCCAGTCACGGGCTATTTCGGGTCGTGACAAAGTTGGTATCAGAGCGCAGGGTTAACTTTGGTTCGAGTCTATGTTTGACTATGCGGAGCCTAGGGTGTTTGTATATATACGAAATTTAGGCTTGACCTTACGGAACTTAGACTTAGTCGAGGGGGTATTAGACCCGAACTTTCGTCGCATAGGTTGACCTTGGTTGATGGAGTAGGTGACTTAAGGAGAGTGACATACCGTGTGTATGTTCCGCGGCATACTTACGATACGCTACTCCGCTTAAGGAGCCTTAGGATGTACATTTCCTTGCACAGTATTATATTCATTCCTATGAGCTATCCTCATCGATACTGGTTATGATTTTGCTGCCACGATTACACGGGCAGAGAGAGCTATGGCCAGAGTTACGTCAGCATGAGCTCGTCGCGGACGAGGACTGACCAGGGCGTGATTCCAGGGACTTACGATTTGCATAGATGCGTCGTTTTATTGTGTTTTCGCGCCATGAGCGTTTGACGGATCGCTTTTACGAGATTACTCGGACGTACAGATCAGCACCAGAGGATTGAGCCACTGCTAGAGGCCAGCCAGAATGTGATGACCATTGATATATCGCTTATTCATGATGATTAAGGCGCTGTTCAGCGTACAGATGAATGAGCCAGTTGTTGCTGCAAATGACGAGATATCGCCCAGATGATGGAGCTACTGCAGCATGAGTTTATACTTAGAGATATGATGGAAGGTCGCTAGTCACCCGAGGATGAATGAATAGGAAATGTGGTTCGTTCGCTTACCCCGATGTGAGGTCATCAGATAGATTGATTCCAGCTAGAGACGACTTCACACAGATTCGTTGAGAGTCGATAGAGACGATAGAATGTCAGGAACCCATTTCCAAGTTTAAGGTATTCGGAAGACAATGCAAGTAACGCTATGGACCCTCTAGAAGAATGAAAACCTAACTCGACGTAATGACCATGGAACTCCTTCGAACCATAAGGTTTGCGGCGGTTTAGCGGTGCCATTTGTGAGGCTTGGGTTTTCCCTTCTACGGTTGGTCCACAGGTGCTGTGGTATGTACTGGAATACTATTAAATTGTACTCAAGATGTTGATCTCTTGGGGGATTATGAGGTTTTAACAAATCGATCAGATGATTCGACATCATTCGGATATCATATGATAGGACACATTGCTTGGGAGACTCCAGATACGAGTATAGCCGTTGGAGCGAGTCCATGCAGCCACGAGAAGACGAGTCCGAATCAGTCGACATTGGAACAGAGTGGAGGAAAGAGGTCACACGAGATTTCGACGAGATGACGTTCCACTCCGCTGGCATCAGAGATGCGATACGCATGCAGAGGCGTTGATTACGAATATACCTTCTAGAAGGAGTCGCGATGAGTATGCAGCTGTTCCGGAACAAGAAACAGATATAGTAAAGGATGGTAACTTCCAGGCAATTCGGCAGAAATGAGATTTGAGAGAGACCTCGACAGGACCTTTCTGGAATACTATACGAGAAGACTTGGACCCAGGAGTGGTCATATTACGCACACCCAGCAGGCTAGAGTTCGGCATCGTCGACGAGATAGTTGACCAGGTTCAGATAGAGGAACTCACCCAGATGCGTTGTGAATTGATCAAGAACGGACGGGTATGGAGTATATCTCCGCAGGTTGGGACGAGTTCCTGAGGACATGCTCGGCTAGATATCTTCTACAGAGTGATGAAGATACCGAGTTCGTGATTTCGAGTCCATGTAAGAGACTTCGGATTGACCGTAGCCGAGAACTTTTGCAGTGTGCAGGTAGAGATGTAACGTCGAAGTGGACGATGATACAGACAAGTGGGACAAGAGGTTCGTACGAGATATTGACTAGCTATTGTTACTCCCCGTTAAGATTAAAGGTCGGGTATGTCTACAGAGGCGTTGGGATGTGACCGGTTTCCGAGGAAACGCTGTGCTGAGGACACAGATGTCCAGAGAGAGAGAAAAGATTATACAAGAGTACCAGCCTTCGTACATTTCGGCATAGGCGAGATCGAAAGAGACCTTGAGCAGGATTCCTTCCGGGACACTGCTGCGATAAGATTTGCACCAGGATCAGACGTGTGATGTATATTCAGAGGACCAGAGGTCAGCGCCAGTGACGTGTTGCTTTATGAGTGGTCGTGAGGATTGACCCAGAGATGACCAGAGAGGTGCCGGGATGGAATCGTCCCCGTTAGCACACCTGACAGGGCCGATGAGCCGATAGATTGCGAGATTGGTAATCCACAGAGAAAATAATGTTAGTTATGTATAGACCCTAAAGGCCATTGTTGTACATATGATGTATATTATAATGGATGCTTGGATATATATAGAGAGGACTTTCTTGCTCGTCATGATAGTATGCTATTTGGTTTCACTTTATCTTAACATGTTGACTTATATTAGTTTACTGTCTTACTCTCACATGTTGATAAAGCCCTTAGGATATGTACTCGACTACTGGGACTATGATGAGATCATACTAGTGGGGCCACGTCGATGAGTACATCCTATAACTGTTCCTAGTCGAGGGTGTGTCGAGACAGGGCATCGATACACCAGAGTAGACTAGCATATACGCATCTTGACCCATATGATGGGTGATGAATGATCCCATATCCATTGGTGTTTTGACATCAGAGATGGTATACGGGTGCTCAGTGGAGACTGGGTACACTGGACGGGCTCGCTGAGAACTCCCAGATGGTATTATACCTCACGTCAGATGGCAGTTCTCTGGTGACACTGGTACAGGTTAGTCTGTAGACCCGAGATCGTCATAGAGTCTTGTGATTCCCACTGTGCTTTGATTTCTACCTTACCGCGTCCAAGAGGGCATGCAAAATGGTGGCTTTTGGGTACAGTCCCGAATCACATGGAGGCAATGAGCGATAGGAGGGGATTCATCTCTCCCGGTATAGGGAGTTGATGCTGTGCTGTGTTCGATTGATTATAACTGGAAGTCCTTGGCCAGGGCTGATAGAGAGTACTACTGGTAAGTGTTATCAGTAGTTTCTCGACCTGTTATGAGCCTCATATCGACATGACTTATCAGTTACTGGGGTCTGACGTATACCACCCCTAGACTAGATATGCAACATATCAGACGAAGAGACCGGACTGTACGGGAGTGTTACTGATTTGGATTCACAGGAGAATGTACAGGCTTGCTTGTTGATCTTATGATCGCTCAATACCTGCGTGGATGTTTCGTTTAGCTGACCGCTTGCAGCTTGTAGGTGGTTGATATGATCATCACCTGCTACCGGCGTATTGACGATTCTTTAGAGTCCTACAAAGAGGTTTCTTGACTCAGGCAAAACGGAGTAGGAGCACATATATGATATGTGCAGGACCGAGGATAATACGATATGAGATACCGTATTATATTCTCGCGATATTTTGATATGAGCCGGGTCATCGGATCAAGTGTTGATTCGATGAATCGGTACATGATATATTAGTCGGTTATATTCGATATAGCCGGATTGTCGGATCAAGTGTTGATTCGATAATTTAATGTATAATTATATATATATGATATATTACATTACATTATCTGATATTGGCTCGCTTTATTGATTCATTTTCTCACCGGATAATATATTGATATATATGCGATATATGTTAATTGTATTATTTTCTTTTGTTACAAAATATATTATATATGTGATATATAATATTGTAACATGTTATAATTACTAATGCAACATGATTAGTGGAGATTAAACATGGTTAGGGTTTGATTTGGGTTAGTTCTTTCATGAAGCTTCTAGAAGCTTTTCTTTTGTTTCTTGCAAAGATATTATAATGGATATTTTGTGAGATATTTTCCTAACCCAAACCACACCCTTAACCCTAATTAACTCTCTACAATAGTTTGCCTTGTCATCTTTGACCATGGTTGTATTTGTAATCATATATCATTTTCATTATTCATCACAAAAGGATTATTCATTCATCTTCTTTTCTTCCTCCTTGCAAAGCTTTCTAGCGTTGAGATTTGTGATGAATTAGAGTGAGAATTTGATAATAAAAGAGAGCATAAATCCTACTTCATTATCCTCATCTAATCTAGCCAATTAGATTAAGGTGTTTACCTCATTAGTGAGAAAGTGCTATAGTTAAAGGAACTTCAAGATAGATCATCTTTGAAACGGAAGACTTCAAGCAAGTATGGATCGTTCGGGTTGTGGAGCCTCTCTTGAGTCCGGGATATCATGGATCGCGGCGAAGGGACTTCTACTCAGAGCTTATGAAGCAAAAGAGCGGACTACAAAGGTTGTAATCCCCCCTCTTAGTTGTAAAGATGTTTACTTGCATGTTTAACCCTAATTATCTAGCAAAGATCCTAGGTTTGGGTTGTTCGGCACGTCTAAATTTTAAATCGAGCATGGTTGATGGCTTATAGAGCCTTGTATGAGTGCCTAGGAACCCAACAGTGGTATCAGAGCCTAGCTAGAGCATTAGGCGACGTGTTTACGAAGTTAAAAGTCCGATCGAACCCCGATACGTCGGTTTTGACCCCTCTCTGGAAATTTTGTAAAAATGTGATTTTTTCTGCATTAAAAATACTCAAAAAAATCAGTAGAGAATTCTAAGGATTACCTTGAAACACGAGCCCGCAATACCTTAAAGTCGCCGTGGAACCGCGGCAGGAACCTGCTTCCCGCGGCAGTTCCGCGGCCGAACTTTGGTATTAGGGACACGTGTCTTCAGGGTACATCCGTAGGTACTTGTACATGATTCTAGGTATTTTTAATCTTGCTCAAGTGTTGAGTTCTCTGGGGATATTTTGTAATCGTTGATTCGATCGGAAAGTTTAATTTCGTTTTGTTTTCCGGATATTTTAGAAACTGTTAAAATGTTCGAACGGATATCATTAACTCACTTTTTTCCGGCACGAAAAACTTTCAAGTGTTGAATTTTTCTTGAGTTTAAATCTTTCAGAAAAACGTGCAAGTAACGCGGTGGACCCTCTAGAAGAACACAAAACTTAACTCGATTATGTGACCGTCTAAACCGCCTCTAAACCTTAAGGTTTGGGGCAGTACGGCTTTGCCACATGTGAGGCGTTGGTTTGACCCTTCTACGGCTGGACCATTGGTACTGTGACATATTCTCGGATTTTTTGAACTCTGCTGAAGTGTTGAGCTATTTAGGAAATCTTGGGTATTTGATTATTCGATCGGAACGTTTAACTTTGTCTATTTATCTGGAATGTGATACAATATGTGGAATTCATATAGTTAGGCATGAAATGTGAAGTATGTGATATTTTGGATTTACGATGTCTAAAGAGATTGTGAATTCCAAATGTTGTAGTTTTACACTTTCTTTTCTGTGACCGTAAGTGTAGTATGTAGTTGTATCGTCGGTTTTTGTTTCTATACATCAACGATAATCGGTGTATGCATACTTACTTACGTTGATGATATGAGATATTATGTGTTGCTGTGATATGTTATATTGGATCGTCGTGTTCTGAATAGCCGGGGGTTTTATGTGAGATGAGAGTTTTTATATCCATTCATGTAAAATTCATTTGTATGTAATATTCTTTTATTGGGGCACTTCCGGGATGAGGTTGATGTCACCAGTGTATATTGTTTACTTTTCCGCATTAGGTAGACCCAAGGAGGGGAGCATAAGTAACCGGGTTCTAAGGTCCAGTGGGAGGCCATCTCGAGGAGTCGAGACCGGGTCTCCTCTAGAATTGGCAAAGTTACTTGCTGCTCTCGTAGGGGTCTAGGGATGTGGGTTTGGCTATTCATCGCGACCGTGGAATCCGTGTTTTATACAGGCTCGAAATAAAACACGGACGTCCTAGTATATCCAATATTTCATATGTTATCTTCTGCTGTAATGTTCTGTGATGAGATCATATTACTGCCTGAGACGAATGGTTATACTATATATATATATAAATATATATATATATATATATATGCTGATATATAAATATTACTGCTTTCGTTTCTTCTGTGATGCTTAGGAAGCATAAGCTGATGGGATATATTAATGAGATTAATAAAAAGAAAAGAAACCTAAAAGATGTTGTAGAATCAAAACTTTATATAAAGGGTAGCTACAGTTGTTGCTTTGCACAGCGGTATATGTGATATATCCTGCACCTTATTCGATGGGGAAAGAGCCGAGATCCCTTCACCGGGAGTGACCTCTTTAGCTAAACTGGAAGATGCTACAAACTCGCGGTTTAGTTTTTGACAGCTTCTATAGTTCTTGCTTTGCACAGCGGTATATATTATATATCCTGCACCTTATTCGATGGGGAAAGAGCTGAGATCCCTTCACCGGGAGTGACCTCTTTAGCGAAACTAGAAAAGCCTCAAAAACACTCCTTTTCAAAATCACTTGTTTCTACAACGATATCAAGTTCATTACGCTCATGGTTTTTCTGGAAAAAAATGCGTAGCCCTCCGACATTTCAGATAGGTAATACTTAGTATTCGTGCTGCGTTTGTTGGCTTTCGTCAAGGCATAGTGTGCGGTAGCTAACTATTGCTTATCTGTAACATATGATGAGATTGGGCTAGGGTAGTCATGCGGCTTTGTTGGCTTACGTCAAGGGATGCACGGCTGGGTTTAATTCAATCAAGAAATGTACGGGTTGAACTTAACTAGCGGACTATGGTTTGCTCGCATTCGTCAAGGTCATAGCACGTTAGGGGCAAAATATTATCGGGAATTTCAAGTGTTGAAATTTGCAATGAGATTGCATACCTCCTATGAGATAGTTGGATCCCGATACCCACAGCGAGTAAGAGTTACTTCTGGGAGAATTTTACACAGGACAATTAGCCGATCAAATAGGTGTCTAGAAAGGTGTTAACGGGGTTATGTCTCTGGGAAAACGAGGTTTATTTTAATTAGGTCCGTGCGAAAGCACGGGGAACCTCCCTCAAGTACCGATACTGATCTGGCTGAAAGATTGACGAAATTGTAGGGTGTAATTAATCCCGGCTAATCTTACCTTTTAAGGTTTGAAGGAAGATTTGATAAAAACAGTGGAAGACATCCTGATTAGATAAGATAATAACCAATCTAATCTTGCAAGAGCATACGCTAAAGTGTTTTCTTCTCTCTCTCTCCAGGTAGCGACCATGTCAGGCCATAATCAAGATAATAATATGGATGTATTGACTGAACCCGCTTATTATACTGAGCAGGGAAACGTTGGTCCCGTTCTTTCTTATAAGAGTTATAAGACTGAACAGGAAACAGGAGAAAATCTGGATTCTCATGCCGCCCAAACGAAGAACAAGCATGCTGATGCATGTTCTTCGGGTGTGTTAGTTATTGAGAACTGTTTCTCAGTTCACCCTACGTCCTGGGTATTAGATACCGGATCGGGATCCCACATATGTAAATTATTACGTGGGCTACGTAAAGGTAGAGAAAAGGTGATCATTCCGTACAAGTAGGGAATGGTGCAAGTATTGCAGCTAAAGCAGTTGGCGAATATCACCTAGTATTACCAAGTAGTAATACATTGATTCTGAACGAGTGCTATTATATACCGAACATGATGCGCAACATTATATCGGTTTCTTTATTAAGTAAAGAAGGATATAATTTTGTAGTACAGGATAATGTTATGAACATATTCCTAGATCAAAAGTTGATTGGATCATGCTCGTTACATAATGGCATATTCGTTCTCAATCAAATACAGTCCTTAATATACAAAACACACACAAGAGGAAAAGTTCAGAAATGAACGAATCCTTCTTGTGGCATTGTAGACTTGGCCATATCAATGCGACACGGCTAGCTAAGTTACATAAGGATGGATATTTGAATCCGTTCGAATTATCATCTTATGATACTTGTTATTCATGTCTCAAAGGAAAAATGACCAAAACTCCGTTTAGTGGACACAGAGAAAGAGTTATGGAACTCTTAGGGCTGGTACATAGTGATGTATGTGGTCCCATGTCTACACACGCCAGGAACGGTTCTTCCTACTTCATTACATTCACTGACGATCTCTCAAGATACGGACATGTGTTTCTGATGAAGCACAAGTCTGAAGCTTTTGAGAAATCCAAGGAATATAAGCACGAAGTAGAAAACCAAACGGGCAAAAGTATTAAGATCCTTCGATCTGATCGAGGAGGAGAATACTTGAGCAATGATTTTCTGGATTATCTAAAAGAGAATGGGATTCTCTCTCAGCTTACTCCTCCTTATACACCACAGCACAACGGTGTATCGGAGCAGAGGAATCGCACCCTCTTAGATATGGTACGCTCTATGATGATTGATGCTGAGTTACCTATTTCCTTTTGGGGGTATGCGCTTGAAACAGCCATACACCTATTGAATATAGTTCCCACCAAATCAGTGCCTACCACTCCATATGAGATATGGAAAGGGAAGAGACCATCTCTTAAATATGTTAAGATATGGGGTTGTTCGGCCTATGTCAAAAGGCTAAATCCGGACAAACTCGAGGCAAGATCTGTCCTATGTAAGTTTGTAGGATATCCCAGGAATCCATAAGGGTATATCTTCTACCACACTGAGGAACAAAAGGTGTTTGTTTCTCGACATGCCCCCTTTTTAGAAAAGGAATTTCTTGCAAAGGAAATTTGTGGCGAGGAGGTAGAGCTGGAAGAAGTTCCAGCAACACAAACTACGACATAAGATTTAGTGGAACCAGAGGATTTAGTAGTACCCGACGAACCCCAGCCTCTCCACCGATCTAGAAGGGTTTCTCATCCACCTGAGAGATACTACGATTTTCTCATTGATGGTGGAAGCGAGGATTGCATTATGGAAGATGATGACCCGACTAGTTTCGAGCAGGCCATCACGAGTGGTGACTCTGTGAAATGGCTGAATGCAATGCGATCTGAGATGGAATCCATGTACACCAACAAAGTATGGACTTTGGAAAATGCTCCTGAAGGGGTAAAACCCATTGGGAGCAAGCGGATCTTTAAGAAGAAAATTGGTGTAGATAGAAAAGTTGAGACTTTTAAAGCTAGACTTGTTGCAAAGGGTTCTCGTCAACGACCAGGTGTGGATTATGACGAAACCTTTTCTCCAGTGGCTATGCTTAAGTCCATCCGGATCTTACTTGCCATTGCTGCATACCATGACTACGAAATCTGGCAAATGGATGTTAAGACCGCCTTTCTAAACGGTGATTTAGAAGAGTGCGTGTACATGACTCAGCCAGAGGGCTTCGTAGATAGTGGGAGCAGTGGAAAAGTGTGCAAACTGCTTTAATCCATCTATGGGTTAAAGCAAGCATCGCAGAGTTGGAACATCTGCTTTGATGTTGTAGTCAAAGAGTTTGACTTCATCAAAAACGTAGATGAACCTTGTATATATAAAAAAGTTGCAGAGAGTAAGGTTGTCTTCCTCGTATTGTACGTCGATGACATACTCTTGATAGGAAATGATGTTCCTATGCTGCAATCGGTCAAGCTCTTCTTATCACAAAGATTCTCAATGAAAGATCTAGGTGATGCCTCCTGCATATTGGGAATAATGATCTATAGAGATAGATCTAAACGGATACTGGGATTGTCCCAATCCAGGTACATTGACACCATACTAAAGAGGTTTAGTATGGAAGAATCCAAGTGTGGTAACCAACCCACGATCTCTGGACTCACTCTCTCCAAAGAGATGTCTCCCAAGACTGATTTAGAGAGAGCTCGCATGCAAGGGATACCCTATGCTTCGGCAGTAGGCTCTATCATGTATGCGATGCTATGTACCAGACCTGATGTAGCATACTCACTAAGTGTAGTGAGTCGGTATCAAGCAGATCCTGGAGAGAGTCACTGGACAGCTGTGAAGAACATTCTCAAGTACTTACGAAGGGCTAAGGAGATGTTCTTGGTATATGGTAAAGAAGAACTCCAGGTGGAGTCCTTTACCGATTCGAGCTTCCAAAGTGATAAGGACGACTCTAAGTCGCATTCAAGATTTGTCTTTACCCTCAATGGAGGGGCGGTATGTTGGAAGAGTTCCAAACAGGATACCGTTGCAGACTCGACGATGGAGGCTGAATACATCGCTGCCAACGATGCTGCCAAAGAGACTGTCTGGATAAAAAAGTTCATTAGTGAACTTGGTGTGGTTCCATCCATTGAAAATCCAATACCTCTGTATTGCGATAACAATGGAGCTGTGGCTTTGGCCAAGGAACCCAGGTCCCATCAGAAGTCCAGACATATTCTGAGGCGGTATCACCTGATCAGGGAGATAGTTGATCGCAGGGAGATCGAGGTCAGGAGAGTTGATACGAAGGATAACAATGCGGATCCACTCATGAAGGCCATTCCTCAGATACAGTTCGAGAGATTATTCGGGATGCTAGGCATGAAATACTACAAAAGCTTGCCTTAGTGCAAGTGGGAGATTGTTAGTTATGTATATACCCTAGAAGCCATTGTTGTACATATGATGTATATTATAATGGATGCTTGGATATATAGAGAGAGGACTTTCTTGCTCTTCATGATAGTATGCTATTTGGTTTCACTTTATCTTAACATATTGACTTATATTAGTTTACTTTCTTACTCTCACATGTTGATAAAGCCCTTAGGATATGTACTCGACTACTGGGACTATGATGAGATCATACTAGTGGGGCCACAGTAGTCGATGAGTACATCCTATAACTGTTCCTAGTCGAGGGTGTGTCGAGACAGGGCATCTATACACCAGAGTAGACTAGCATATATGCATCTTGACCCATATGATGAACGATGGATGATCCCATATCCATTGGTGTTTTGACATCAGAGATGGTGTACGGGTGCTCAGTGGAGACTGGGTACACTGGACGAACTCGCCGAGAACTCTCAGATGGTATTATACCTCACGTCAGATGGCAGTTCTCTGGTGACACTGGTACAGGTTAGCCTGTAGACCCAAGATCGTCATAGAGTCTTGTGTGATTCCCACTGTGCTTTGATTTCCACCTTATCACGTCCAAGAGGGCGTACAAAACGGTGGCTTTTGGGTACAGTCCCGAATCACATGGAGGCAATGAGCGATAGGAGGGGATTCGTCTCTCCCAGTATAAGGAGTTGATGTTTTGCTGTGTTCGATTGGCTATATCTGGAAGTCCCTGGCCAGGGCTGATAGAGAGTACTATTGTTAAGTGTTATCAGTAGTTTCTCGACCTGTTATGAGCCTCATATCGACACGACTTATCGGTTACTGGGGTCTGACGTATACCACCCCTAGACTAGATATGCAACATATCAGACGAAGAGACCGGACTGTACGGGAGTGTTACTGATTTGGATTCACAAGAGAATGTACAGGCTTGCTTGTTGATCTTCTGATCGCTCAATACCTGGGTGGCTTTTACGTTTAGCTGACCGCTTGCAGCTTGTGGGTGGTTGATATGATCATCATCTGCTACCGGCGTATTGACGGTTCTTTAGAGTCCTACACAGAGGTTTCTTGACTCAGGCAAAATGGAGTAGGAGCACATATATGATATGTGCAGGACCGAGGATAATGGTATGAGATACCGTATTATATTCTCGCGATATTTTGATATGAGCCGGGTAATCGGATCAAGTGTTGATTCGATGAATCGGTACATGATATATTAGTCGGTTATATTCGATATAGCCGAATTGTCGGATCAAGTGTTGATTCGATAATTTAATGTATAATTATATATATATGATATATTACATTACATTATCTGATATTGGCTCGCTTTATTGATTCATTTTCTCACTGGATAATACATTGATATATATGCGATATATGTTAATTGTATTATTTTATTTTGTTACAAAATATATTATATATATGATATATAATATTGTAACATGTTATAATTACTAATGCAACATGATTAGTTGAGATTAAACATGGTTAGGGTTTGATTTGGGTTAGCTCTTTCATGAAGCTTCTAGAAGCTTTTCTTTTGTTTCTTACAAAGATATTATGATGGATATTTTGTGAGATATTTTCCTAACCCAAACCACACCCTTAACCCTAGTTAACTCTCTACAATGGTTTGCCTTGTCATCTTTGACCATGGTTGCATTTGTAATCATATATCATTTCATTATTCATCACAAAAGGATTATTCATTCATCTTCTTCTTCGTCCTCCTTGCAAAGCTTTCTAGCTTTGAGATTTGTGATGAATTAGAGTGAGAATTTGATAATAAAAGAGAGCATAAATCCTACTTCATTATCCTCATCTAATCTAGCCAATTAGATTAAGGTGTTCACCTCATTAGTGAGAAAAAAATTGAGTTAAAGGAACTTCAAGGTAGATCATCTTTGAAAAGGAAGACTTCAAGCAAGCATGGATTGTTGGGGTTGTGGAGCTTCTCTTGAGTCCGGGATATCATGGATCGTGGCGAAGGGACTTCTACTCGGAGCTTATGAAGTGAAGGAGCGGACTACAAAGGTTGTAATCCCTCTCTCATAGTTGTAAAGATGTTTACTTGCATGTTTAACCCTAATTATCTAGCAAAGATCCTAGCTTTGGGTTGTTCGGCACGTCTAAATTTTAAACCGGGCATGGTTGATGCCTTATAGACCCTTGTATGAGTGCCTAGGAACCCTACAAATAAGGGCCCCAGAGACAGAGGATGCCAGACCGTGAGTAGGAGGCAAGTAGATATCTTGCGCTTCTAGCATTGGATGCACCAACCCCTTCTCGACTTCGAAGGAGGATGTATCGATGACGGTATTTATGATTTGTGATTTGGGTGATTCGATTATCACGTATCCGTCACTTTAGATCTTGGTATTTTGGGCGATCTATTCGCATTATTTTGTCTTGATGGCTGAGTTCCATGATATTTGTTTTCGTGCACCATGGTTGCACCTACTGGGTATTCATGTTTGTGCACAGTTATTGCACCTGATAGCATTTTGTGCCATGGATGCACATGCTTATGACTTCATGGATTTTATACAGTTGAGTTGATTTTGTGCATATGATACGCACACGACTTGGTTTTTGCACTCGGTATAGCTTATATGTGCTTGTAGTGTATTGATATGTGTTTTGTGCACACGTTTATAATTTTTATACCTTGGTACACTCGGTGTTGCTATTTACACATTTGAGTAATTGTTTGGGGTTTTGTGCACAGGATGCGATGTATTGGTATTTCTTACACAGGATGCGCCAGATTTATATTTCGTGCATTTGTTGCACCTGACTTCGGCTTGATGTCATTCGATATGTTGATTTTGATTTCATGCCTATGTTATGCATGTGATTTGACTTGTGCTTTCGGCATAGTTTTCAAACACTTTTAGTGTTTTGATTTGATTTGTGCACACTGATGCATATGGTTGTGAGATTATATACCGCGGTATACCTAATTTAGATTGAGCTTTATTGTATACCGTCGATTTCGATTCTGATATTGATGTTGATTTCGTGCACTCTGTGCATTTGATTTGGATTCTTCCGCATATTTGGCGTGCTTGGATTGGGCTTTGCGCATGTCAGGCGCTTAATCTTAGATTTCATGATTTCGTGCATGCAGGATGCACATGATTTAGGTTTTATTCGTGCATGATGGATGCACCTGATTTGGATTTTCGCGCATGTTGGGCGCAGGTTATGAGATGCGATTTTGGTGCACACCAGATGCACTAAATCGAGATTCTTCATGCATGTCAGATGCACCTGATTTTGCTGTCAGGCACACCCGTTGCCCTTGACAGGTGTTTCGTGTGTTAGTTATGTATATGCCCTAGAGGCCATTGTTGTACATATGATGTATATTATAATGGATGCTTGGTTATATATAGAGATGACTTTCTTGCTCGTCATGATAGTATGCTATTTGGTTTCACTTTATCTTAACATGTTGACTTGTATTGGTTTACTGTTTTACTCTCACATGTTGATAAAGCCCTTAGGATCTGTACTCGACTACTGGGACTATGATGAGATCATACTAGTGGGGCCGCGGTAGTCGATGAGTACATCCTATAACTGTTCCTAGTCGAGGGTATATCGAGACATGGCATCGATACACCAGAGTAGACTAGCGTATACGCATCTTGACCCATATGATGGGCGATGGATGATCCCATATCCATCGGTATTTGACATCAGAGATGGTGTACGGGTGCTCAGTGGAGACTAGGTACACTGGACGGACTCGCCGAGAACTCCCAGATGGTGATATACCACACGTCAGATGGCAGTTCTCCGGTGACACTGGTACAGGGTAGTCTGTAGACCCGAGATCGTCATGGAGTCTTGTGTGATTCCCACTGTGCTTTGATTTCCACCTTACCACGTCCAAGAGGGCGTGCAAAACGGTGGCTTTTGGGTACAGTCCCGAATCACATGGAGGCAATGAGCGATAGGAGGGGATTCGTCTCTCCCGGTATAGGGAGTTGATGTTGTGCTGTGTTCGATTGGCTATAACTGGAAGTCCCTGGCCAGGGCTGATATGGAGATTTACTGGTAAGTGTTACTAGTAGTTTCTCGACCCGTTATGAGCCACACATCGACACGACTTATCGGATACTGGGGTCTGACGTATACCACCCCTAGACTTGATATGCGACATATCAGACGAACAAACCGGACTGTACGGGAGTGTTACTGATCGGATTCACAGGAGAACGGACAGGCTAGCTTGTTGATCTTCTGATCGCTCAATACCTGGGTGGCTGTTACGTTTAGCTGACCGCTTGCAGCTTGTGGGTGTTTGATATGATCATCACCTGCTACCGGCGTATTGACGATTCTTTAGAGTCCTACACAGAGGTTTCTTGGCTCAGGCGAAACGGAGTAGAGGCACATATGTGATATGTGCAGGACCGAGAATAATGCGATATGGGATACCGTATTATATTCTCGCGATATTTTGATATGAACCGGGTCATCGGATCAAGTGTTGATTCGATGAATCGGTACATGATATATTAGTCGGTAATATTCGATATAGCCGGATCGTCGGATCAAGTGTTGATTCGATGATTTAATATATAATAATATATATGATATATTATTATATTAACTAATATTGGCTTGCTTTATTATTTCATTTTCTCTGTAGAAGATACATTGATATATATGCGATATATGTTAATTGTATTATTTTCTTTTGTTGCAAATATATAATATATATGTGATATATATTATTGTGACATGATATGATTAATTGTTAAACATGTTTAAGGATGATTAATTGAGGTTAGGGTTTGATTAGGGTTAGATGCTTCAAGTTCCTTCTAGAAGCATTTTTTCTTTTGTCATTTGTAAAGATATTTTGGATGACACATTTTTTACTTAACCAAACCCTAACTCTAGTTGTTTCTCTACACATTCTCATCCATTCATCCTTGACCATGGTTATATATCAATCATATGTTTTATTTCTATTCATCACAAAAGAAAAACAATTATCATTATTCTTTTTCCATTTTCTCATCTTCTTGCTTCTTAAAAAGCTTGCTAGATTTTCTTATGTGATGAAAATAATATGAGAAAATGATATAAAAAGAAAGCAAAATTACTACTCTCTCATCCTCATCTCATCTAGCCCTTGAGATTAGTGTGTTCTTCTCTTTTGAGTGAGAAAGCTTGAGTCGAAGCAACTTCAAGGTAGATCATCGGAGATTTGGATTACGACAAGCTAGAATGGATCGTTCGAGTCGTGGAGCCTCTCATGAGTCCGGGAGATCGTGGATCGCGGCAAAGGGACTTCTACTCGGAGCTTGTGAAGTGAAGGAGCGGACTACAAAGGTTGTAATCCCTCACACAAAGATAAAAGTTATCTTATTGCATGTTAAACCCTAATAATCTAGCAAAGATCCCGGCTTTGGGTTGTTCGGCACGTCTAAAATTTAATCCGGGCATGTTTGATGCCTTATGAACCTTCACAAGAGTGCCTAGGAACCCTACAGTGGTATCAGAGCCTAGCTAGAGCATTAGGCGATGTGTTTACGAAGTTAAAACTCCGATCGAACCCGAAACGACGAAACTTGACCCCTCTCTGGAAATTTTTTAAATTTTGGGATTTTTCTGAATTAAAAATATGTAAAAAAATCAGCATGGAATTCTACGAATTACCATGAAACACGTGCCCACATTTCCACCAACAGAGCGCGGAACCGCGGCAGGAACATGGTCCTCGCGGCGGTTCCGCGGCTGAATTGCAGGATTGGGACACGTGGCTTCATGGTATAGACCGTAGGTACTTGCTGACTATTCTGGGTATTTTTAATCTGTTCCAGGTGTTTAAAATTCTGGGGTTTGTTTTGTAATAGTAAGACTCGATCGGAATATTTAAATTCGTATTTCTTTCCGGATATTTAGAAACTGTTAAACTATTTGAACGGATATCATTAACTTACTATTTCCCGGTACGGCAAATTTTCAAGTGTTGAAATTTATTCGGGTTTAAATCTTTCGGAACAATTGTACAAGTTAAGCGGTGGACCCTCTAGAAGACAAAAAACCTTAACTCGATTATGTGACCGTCTTGAACTGCCTTTTGAACCTTCGGGTTTGGGGCAGTACGGCGTGCCACATGTGAGGCGTTGGCTTGACCCTTCTACGGCTGGATCACCGGTACTGTGACATATTCTGGGATTATTTGAACCCCGCTCAAGTGTTGAGCAGTCTAGGAAATTTTGGGTGTTTGATTATCTGTTCGAAAAGTTTAATACTGTTTATTTATCTGGAATGTGATACAATATGTGGAATTCATAGAGTTAGGCATGAAATGCGGAGTATGTGATATTTCGGATTTACGATGTCTAAAGTGATTGTGGATTCCAAATATTGTAGTTTTACACTTTCTTTTCTGTGACCGTAAGTGTAATATGTGATATCGCCGGTTTCGTTGCTATATGTCAACGACAATTGGGATGCGCATATTTACTTACGTTGATGATATGAGATATTATGTGTTGCTGTGATATGTTATATTGGATCGTCGCGTTCAGAATAGCCGGGGGTTTTATGTGAGATGAGGGTTTTTATTTTCATTCATGTAAAATTCATTTGTAATGTAATATTCTTTTATTTGGGGCACTTCCAGGTTGCGGTTGCTGTCACCAGTGTATATTTTTTACTTTTCCGCATTAGGTAGACCCAAGGAGGGGAGCACAAGTAACCGGGTTCTAGGGTCCAGTGGGAGGCCATCTCGAGGAGTCGAGACCGGGTCTCCTAACCCTAGAATTGGCAGTGTTACTTGCCGCTCTCGCAGGGGTCTTGGGATGTGGGTTTGGCTATTCGTCGCGACCGTGGAATCCGTGTTTTATACAGGCTCGTATTGAAAACACGGACGTCCTAGTATATCCAATATTTCATATCTGTTCTTCTGCTGCAATGTTCTGTGATGAGATCATATTACTTCCTGAGACGAATGCTTATACTATATATATATGCTGATATATAAATATTACTGCTTTCGTTTCTTCTGTGATGCTTAGGAAGCATAAGCTGATAGGATTTTTATTAATGAGATTAATAAAAGAAAAGAAACCTAAAGATGTTGTAGAATCAAAACTTTATAAAAAGGGTAGCTACAGTTTTGCTTTGCACAGTGATATATATGATATATCCTGCACCTTATTCGATGAGGAAAGGACCGAGATCCCTTCACCGGGAGTGACTCCTTTAGCGAAACTGGCAGATGCTACAAAACGCGGTTTGTCTTTTGATTGCTTTAAGTGTTTTGCTTTGCACAGCGGTATATATGATATATCCTGCACCTTATTCGATGAGGAAAGGGCCGACGATCCCTTCACCGGGAGTGACCCCTTTAGCGAAACTAAGAAAAGCCTCAAAACACTCCTTTTCAAAAACCACATGATTCTACGACGATATCAAGTTCATTACGCTTAGGGTTTTCGGAAAAACCTGTGTAGCCCTTCGTCATTTCAGATAGATATTATTTAGTATTCGTGCTACGCTTGTTGGCCTGCGTCAAGGCGTAGTGTGCGGTAGCTGACTAGTATATATCTGTTTATGCATATGATGCAGATTGGATTAGGGTAGTCGTGCGACTTTGTTGGCCTGCGTCAAGGGTCGTGCGGGTGGGTTTAATTCAATAAAGAAATGACGGGTTGAACTTGACTAGCGCACTATGGTTTGTTGGCCTGCGTCAAGGTCATAGGATGCTAGGGGTAAAAATATTATCGGGAATTTCAAGTGTTGAAATTTGCAATGAGATTGCATACCTCCTATGAGATAGTTGGATCCTGATACCCACTGCGAGTAAGAGTTACTCCTGGAAGAGTTTTACACAGGACAATTAGTCATTCAAGTAGGTGTCTAGAAAAGTGTTAACGAGGTTACGCCTCTGGGAAAACGAGGTTTACTTTAATTAGGTCCGTGCGAAAGCACGGGGAACCTCCCTCAAAGTACCGACACTGATCTGGCTGAAAGATTGACGAAGTTGTAGGGTGTAATTAATCCCGGCTAATCTTACCTTTTAGGGTTTTAAGGTAGATTTGATAAAAACAGTGGGAGACATCCTGATTAGATAAGATAATAACCAATCTAATCTTGCAAGAGCATACGCTAAAAGTGTTTTCTTCTCTCTCTCTCCAGGTAGCGACCATTTCATGCCATAATCAAGATAATAATATGGATGTATTGACTGAACCTGATTATTGTACTGAGCAAGGGAACGTTAGACCGATTCTTTCTTATAAGAGTTATAAGACTGAACAGGAAACAGGAGAATATCTGGATTCTCACGCCACCCAAAAGAACATGCATGTTGATGCATCTTCTTCAGGTGTGTTTGTTATTGAGAACTGTTTCTCAGTTCACCCTACGTCCTGGGTATTAGATACCGGATCAGGATCCCACATATGCAAACAGTTGCATGGGCTACGTAAAGGTAGAGAACTGGGAAAAGGTGATCATTCCGTTCAAGTAGGGAACGGCGTTCAAGTAGGGAACGGTGCAAGTATTGTAGCCAAAGCAGTTGGCGAATATCACCTTGTATTACTAAGTCGTAATACACTGATTCTGAATGAGTTTTATTATATACCGAACATGATGTGGAACATTATATCAGTTTCTTTATTGAGTAAAGAGGGATATAATTTTGTAGTACAGGATAATATTATGAACATATTCCTAGATCAAAAGTTGATTGCATCAGGCACGTTACATAATGGCATATTCATTCTAAATCAGAATACAGTCCTGAATATACAAAACACACACAAGAGGAAAAGTTCAAATATGAACGAATCCTACTTGTGGCATTGTAGACTTGGTCATATCAATGCGACACGACTGGCTAAGTTACATAAGGATGGTTATTTGAATCCGTTCGAATTATCATCTTATGATACTTGCCATTCATGTCTCAAAGGAAAAATGACCAAAGCTCCGTTTAGTGGACACGGAGAAAGAGTTACCGAACTCTTAGGACTGGTACATAGTGATGTATGCGGTCCAATGTCTACGCATGCCAGGAACGGTTCTTCCTACTTCATTACATTCACTGACGATCTCTCAAGATTCGGATATGTGTTCCTGATGAAACACAAGTCTGAAGCTTTTGAGAAATTCAGGGAATATAAACACGAAGTAGAGAACCAAACGGGCAAAAGTATTAAGATTCTTCGATCTGATCGAGGAGGTGAATACTTAAGCGGTGAGTTCCTAGATTATCTAAAAGAGAATGGGATTCTCTCTCAGCGTACTCCTCCTTATACACCACAGCACAACGGTGTATCTGAGCGGAGGAATCGCACCCTATTAGATATGGTGCGCTCTATGATGAGTACAGCTGAGTTACCTATTTCCTTCTGGGGGTATGCACTGGAGACAGCTGTAGACCTATTGAATATGGTTCCCACCAAATCTGTGCCAACCACTCCATATTAGATATGGAAAGGAAAGAGACCATATCTTAATTATGTTAGGATATGGGGTTTTCCGGCATATGTGAAAATACAAAATCCGGACAAACTCGACGCAAGGTCTATTCTGTGCAAGTTTGTTGGATATCCCAAACATTCGCGCGGGTATATCTTCTACCACACCGAAGAACAAAAGGTGTTTGTTTCTCGGCACGCCACCTTTTTAGAAAAGGAATTTCTTGAAAAAGAAATTAGTGGCTCTGAGGTAGAATTGGAAGAAGTTCCAGCAGAACAAACTACAACAGATGATTTAGTGGAACCAGAGGATTCAGTAGTACCCGACGAACCCCAGCCTCTCCGCCGATCTAGTAGGGTTTCTCGTCCACCTGAGAGATACTACGGTTTTCTCATTGATGGTGGAAGCGAGGATTGCATCATGGATGATGATGAACCGACTAGTTTCGAGCAGGCCATCACGAGTGGTGACTCTGTGAAATGGCTGGATGCAATGTGATCTGAGATGGAATCCATGTACACCAACAAAGTATGGACTTTGGAAAATGCTCCTGAAGGGGTAAAACCCATTGGGAGCAAGTGGATCTTTAAAAAGAAATTTGGTGTAGATGGAAAAGTTGAGACTTTCAAAGCTAGACTTGTAGCAAAAGGTTTTCGTCAAAGACCAGGTGTGGACTATGACGAAACCTTTTCTCCAGTGGCTATGCTTAAGTCCATCCGGATCTTACTTGCCATTGCTGCATACCATGACTACGAAATCTGGCAAATGGATGTTAAGACCGCCTTTCTAAACGGTGATTTAGAAGAGAGCGTGTACATGACTCAGCCAGAGGGCTTCGTAGATAGTGGGAGCAGCGGAAAGGTGTGCAAGCTGCTTAAATCCATTTATGGGTTAAAGCAAGCATCGCGGAGTTGGAACATCTGCTTTGATGTTGTAGTCAAAGAGATTGACTTCATCAAAAATATAGATGAACCTTGTATCTATAAGAAGGTAGCAGAGGGTAAGGTTGTCTTCCTCGTATTGTACGTGGATGACATACGCTTGATAGGAAATGATATTCCTATGCTGCAATCAGTCAAGCTCTTCTTATCACAGAGATTCTCAATGAAAGATCTAGGTAATGCCTCCTGCATATTGGGAATCATGATCTATAGAGATAGATCTAAAAGGATACTGGGATTGTCCCAATCCAGGTACATTGACACCATACTAAAGAGGTTTAGTATGGAAGAATCCAAACGTGGGAATCAGCCCACGATCTCTGGACTCACTCTCTCCAAAGAGATGTCTCCCAAGACTGATTTGGAGAGAGCTCGCATGCAAGGGATACCCTATGCTTCGGCAGTAGGCTCTATCATGTATGCGATGCTATGTACCAGACCCGATGTAGCATACTCACTAAGTGTAGTGAGTCGGTATCAAGCAGATCCAGAAGAGAGTCATTGGACAGTAGTGAAGAACATTCTCAAGTACTTGCGAAGGACTAAGGAGATGTTCTTGGTGTATGGTAACGGAGAACTCCAGGTGGAGTCCTTTACCGATTCCAGCTTCCAAAGTGATAAGGACGACTCTAAGTCGCATTCGGGTTTTGTCTTCACCCTCAATGGAGGGGCGGTATGTTGGAAGAGTTCCAAACAGGATACCGTTGCAGACTCAACGATGGAGGCTGAATACATCGCTGCCAACGATGCTGCCAAAGAGGCTGTCTGGATCAAGAAGTTCATTAGTGAACTTGGTGTGGTTCCATCCATTGAGCATCCAATACCTCTGTATTGCGATAACAATGGAGCTGTGGCTTTGGCCAAGGAACCCAGGTCCCATCAGAAGTCCAGACATATTCTGAGGCGGTATCACCTGATCAGGGAGATAGTTGATCGCCGGGAGATCGAGGTCAGGAGAGTAGATACGAAGGACAACACTGCGGATGCATTCACGAAGGCTATTCCCCAGATACAGTTTAAGAGATTATTCGGGATGCTAGGTATGCGATACTACAGCAGCTGGCCTTAGTGCAAGTGGGAGATTGTTAGTTATGTATATGCCCTAGAGGCCATTGTTGTACATATGATGTATATTATAATGGATGCTTGGTTATATATAGAGATGACTTTCTTGCTCGTCATGATAGTATGCTATTTGGTTTCACTTTATCTTAACATGTTGACTTGTATTGGTTTACTGTTTTACTCTCACATGTTGATAAAGCCCTTAGGATCTGTACTCGACTACTGGGACTATGATGAGATCATATTAGTGGGGCCGCGGTAGTCGATGAGTACATCCTATAACTGTTCCTAGTCGAGGGTATATCGAGACAGGGCATCGATACACCAGAGTAGACTAGCGTATACGCATCTTGACCCATATGATGGGCGATGGATGATCCCATATCCATCGGTATTTGACATCAGAGATGGTGTACGGGTGCTTAGTGGAGACTGGGTACACTGGACGGACTCGCCGAGAACTCCCAGATGGTGACATACCACACGTCAGATGGCAGTTCTCCGGTGACACTGGTACAGGGTAGTCTGTAGACCCGAGATCGTCATGGAGTCTTGTGTGATTCCCACTGTGCTTTGATTTCCACCTTACCACGTCCAAGAGGGCGTGCAAAACGGTGGCTTTTGGGTACAGTCCCGAATCACATGGAGGCAATGAGCGATAGGAGGGGATTCGTCTCTCCCGGTATAGGGAGTTGATGTTGTGCTGTGTTCGATTGGCTATAACTGGAAGTCCCTGGCCAGGGCTGATATGGAGATTTACTGGTAAGTGTTACTAGTAGTTTCTCGACCCGTTTTGAGCCACACATCGACACGACTTATCGGTTACTGGGGTCTGACGTATACCACCCTAGACTTGATATGCGACATATCAGACAACAGACCGGACTGTACGGGAGTGTTACTGATCGGATTCACAGGAGAACGGACAGGCTAGCTTGTTGATCTTCTGATCGCTCAATACCTGGGTGGCTGTTACGTTTAGCTGACCGCTTGCAGCTTGTGGGTGTTTGATATGATCATCACCTGCTACCGGCGTATTGACGATTCTTTATAGTCCTACACAGAGGTTTCTTGGCCCAGGCGAAACGGAGTAGAGGCACATATGTGATATGTGCAGGACCGAGAATAATGCGATATGGGATACCGTATTATATTCTCGCGATATTTAGATATAAACCGGGTCATCGGATCAAGTGTTGATTCGATGAATCGGTACATGATATATTAGTCGGTAATATTCGATATAGCCGGATCGTCGGATCAAGTGTTGATTCGATGATTTAATATATAATAATATATATGATATATTATTATATTAACTAATATTGGCTTGTTTTATTATTTCATTTTCTCTGTAGATGATACATTGATATATATGCGATATATGTTAATTGTATTATTTTCTTTTGTTGCAAATATATAATATATATGTGATATATATTATTGTGACATGATATGATTAATTGTTAAACATGTTTAAGGATGATTAATTGAGGTTAGGGTTTGATTAGGGTTAGATGCTTCAAGTTCCTTCTAGAAGCATTTTTTCTTTTGTCATTTGTAAAGATATTTTGGATGACACATTTTTAACTTAACCAAACCCTAACTCTAGTTGTTTCTCTACACATTCTCATCCATTCATCCTTGACCATGGTTATATATCAATCATATGTTTTATTTCTATTCATCACAAAAGAAAAACAATTATCATTATTCTTTTTCCATTTTCTCATCTTCTTGCTTCTTAAAAAGCTTGCTAGATTTTCTTATGTGATGAAAATAATATGAGAAAATGATATAAAAAGAAAGCAAAATTACTACTCTCTCATCCTCATCTCATCTAGCCCTTGAGATTAGTGTGTTCTTCTCTTTTGAGTGAGAAAGCTTGAGTCGAAGCAACTTCAAGGTAGATCATCGGAGATTTGGATTACGACAAGCTAGAATGGATCGTTCGAGTCGTGGAGCCTCTCATGAGTCCGGGAGATCGTGGATCGCTGCAAAGGGACTTCTACTCGGAGCTTGTGAAGTGAAGGAGCGGACTACAAAGGTTGTAATCCCTCACACTTAGATAAAAGTTATCTTATTGCATGTTAAACCCTAATAATCTAGCAAAGATCCCGGCTTTGGGTTGTTCGGCACGTCTAAAATTTAATCCGGGCATGTTTGATGCCTTATGAACCTTCACAAGAGTGCCTAGGAACCCTACATCGTGCACACCCGTTGCACTTAGATTTTTGTTTCTGTGCACATGTATGGCACATTCATGGATTTCGATTTCCGTGCGCACCAGACGCACGTGGCACTTTCATATACATTTTGGGGTTGATTCCCTTTGAGCAGCGTGTTTTATGATATTTACTATTTAATATAGTAGCTGAGCAGGACTAGTCGGAGGACAGTACATGGATATTTTTGCATGCATTGATAGTTCTCGAAGGAATTTCCAAAAAGGGAGCTATAGTCTCAGTATTTACCTACGTGTCTGAGATGACACGAAACATTTAAAACAAGGAAACCCTTCTTAATTGTTTTCAAAACGGCGGAACGTACATATTAAACAAAGGATATATACATATATGGTTATTTTCTTACAATAGACGTCCGCCACTGTGCAGTGTTATGCGCATCGCACAGCGACAAAAAAAAGGTTTGGCATGCATTTCCTTCAGATGTTTACATGTATAGTTTTAATGTATATCATATTGGTTTTCGTATTGGATTTGACATTTGTGTCCCCACCATGACTCCGATGATTGCGGGATGCTTGACGGAGTTTTGATTTCGAGTTATCTGCTCATTGTTCATGCGCTTGCATTGCGCTATGATGCGTTTTATGTATTGATGATTTCGGAACCCGACGACTTGGACTTCTTATTGAAATGTTTTAGAATTTGGGGGTTTAAAATTTAAATTCGGGGACCGAATTTCTTTAAGGGGGGGAAGATTGTAACATTTCAAAAAAAGAAAATATTATTTTTGGGAATTTTTATAATTAAATAATAAAATATTGAATATTTTAATAATGCGGTATAATTAAATACCGATAAATTTTGGAAAAATTTGGAAAATTATTAAAAGAGGGTGTTTTATGTGAATTATGCAAAATTTAAGTTTTTATGATTAATTATAAGTTAATTTAGTGCTAATCGCGATTAAAATCGCTAATCGCGCTTTAAGCTTGTTTTGTGCAAAACATGCACCATGTCTTTTTTTTCACTTGTTACATTTTCCTACATGATTTTGGGTCTATGGCTTTTGTTTTGGGGTTACAATTGAGGAGAGAAGGAAAATAAAAAAGAAAAAGAAGGAAAAGAATAAATAATTAGGTATGGGTGAGAGAGAGAAAGGTGAGGGTTGCTTTGACTTGGCCATTTCCCCTCCATTCCTTCACTCATTCCTCTCCCCTCTCCTCATCATTTGTTGCTGCTGTTGCTGCCCTCCTCCACCACCATCTTCAACCCTCTCAAACTCTATGAAAAACACCCCAAAACCCATCACCCATTTCATTAAAAAGATACATGAGCTCACTAGCTACCCATTGGACCAAGAAAGTTCGTATTTTGGCGCTGTTGAGAATTCATGGGTGCTAAATGAGGTAATCCCTTCACAATTAGTGTAGTAATTCTTGTGCTTAAGCCTCATTTCAAGTTTGAAATCGATGTCGGGTAGTTTAGTGCACTTTGGACATTACTAGAGAGGGTTAGGGTTTAAATTGAGTAGTGTGGTGAACTTGAGTGTGTTTGGTGACCTTAAAGCCCCCTACAATGTTTTAAACCCAGACCAAACACATATACATAACCTGAAACCCAAAAATACGGAATTACGGAACTTTCATGTCGGTTTGTGATGACTTTGAGGGTGCGGGGAAATCTGGATTGATCTGGGATTTTTACGAGAAAAACAAACAACTCCAGTGACCAATTTAAGACCATAGGAGACCACCCTGTGAGTACGAGGCCGTTTCACCAAGGAAAAACCGGCCTGGCCAGAATTATGGGGGTAGGGGCCGGCGACTTGGTAGGGTAGGGTGTAGGGGTTGGTCCAGTATCTCATGTATATCATATACTACACCCTAGACTTGTTTTAGAAACTACCTTTGACCTGAGTCAAAATCTGGGAACACTTTTATAAGTTGATGCCTTATGTTTTGTGTGTGTTTGAATTCAAGTTTTGGATATTTGGTATTGTATTCGATTATTTGACGTTTGTACGTCTATATCGATTGATATTTGGTTGAATTTCATGATATAGCCCCTAGGTTTTGACCAATGGGTGATTCATACGACATTTTGGTTTCCGTGTGTCGTTTTGGCTTTGATTTGGATTTTAACGCGATACGATACGTTATATGTGTAGGTACCCCACGTGATGTCGAGACGTTGAAGATGAAGATGGCGACATCGGCAAACAAGAAGCAAAGTGAGTAGATTATATCTACGGGGAAAGTCGGGTGAATGGCGTATAGCACACCCGCAGTTCGATACTTAGTAAACTAGATATATACTATATTTATATATATGATAGCATTTTGTGTGACATGGATATTCTAGATGTGATTAGGTGTACTATGGATAGATTAGGGTTAGAAGTAAACTAGTATAGTTTCCTAGTTGCGAATCCTAGAATAGATTTACACCCACACGCACACACATGCTTATCGGTTATACTTATACCTGGATGATGAGGTTAGTGAATGATATTGGAAGATGAGTCGATGAGATTGGGCATAAGGCCATAAGATCGGTGATACGATGTGGTTCGTATTTGGGATACGTTATGAGATTTTAGCGGGCCATTGGGCGTGTTTCCATACACGCATATATATATATATATATATATATATATATATATATATATATATGGTATCGGTTGACTAGATCAGTACCACAGATCATGAGATATGATGATAAGGATACCAGATAATTGATGAGATAAATGTGATATTGACCCGTACCCAAATTTGGGATGTCGTACGATGGATGTACCGTACGAGCTTTATTGATGATAAGATCCGCACTCATGACTCGAGGATGTCATATGATATTGTATCGTACGCGGTATCTTGAAGCGGGATCACCGACTATTACATTTATATATATATATATATATATATATATATATATATATATATATATATATATATCGACTCAGATTTAGGTGGTTTCCATACCCCTCCCGATTGACTTGTTAGTTAGATCTGTAGTTTGCTTAGTAGATATTAGGCTGGGCCAATGTCATACCAATTTCAAAAACTAACGAATCGGGAGTATTTTAAAGACAGGAAAATGGATTCTACGGATATTTTCAAAAGACGCATCTTTTCGTAAAAACACTGTGGCCCTTATTTTCCTAAAAACCCGATTCGTCTTCTTTCAAATGGCAAAACAGTATGACATAGATACACTGATGTAGATTCTGCACTGTTGTGTTTATTCTTCATCTACCGCATATTCTTGCTTTTCGCATCGCGTTGCATGCTTAAATATGTTTATTGTTATATTAAAACCATGTTGTTAGGACACCATCACCATTATCGATGATGCGTGTGATCCACATACACCTGCTTGCCGGCTCACACACTTCATCATCGATAATTAACATGTCACTACACTGTAGGACTGTTGCATTCAGGATATGATATATTGTACACTCATACTTGTGTACTTACATATTGTACACTCATACTTGTGCACATACCTATTATACACTCATGCTTGTGTGCTTACATATTGTACACTCATACTTGTGCACATACCTATTGTACACTCATACTTGTGCACATACCTATTGTACACTCATACTTATGTACTTACATATTGTACACTCATACTTGTGCACATACCTATTGTACATTCATACTTGTGTACTTACATATTGTACACTCATATTTGTGCACCTACATATTATACACTCATGCTTGTGTACATACATATTGTACACCCATTCTTGTATATATACGTATTTGCACATACATAGATGATTCTAGCTTGTTTTGAGATTTGGGAACCGCAAGATACTTTTAAAACTGATTCATTTCAAAAGAGCGGTCTTCCCTCGCTATGTGCATATTACTGTTTTATGTCGCATGATATACTGATATACTTACATTTCTTTTATATGTCGCATACATCATGCTTTATGACTATACGCATTGAGATATGTTGTTTCCATGATATTTCTGGATTTGAGAACCGTGGCTATTTCAAAAGAAAGTAAGTACTGTTTAAAAACCCAGTTTCTCTTGATATGATATTTCAGTGCGTCCACCATGTGTTTTCTCGGTTCTGAGTACGACATGTGAAACCCAATTCGAGGAGGCGGATGAGGCCGATTGCGGGTACATGGTGGACCCGGTATGGTACCCCGGGGCGAGAACGAATCGTTGTGCAGTAGATGGTGAGCCTAGCAGAGGGACTACTACCTACTGGTGATAGTTTTTAGGCTCAGCGGATATCCGGAGGATACCGACCGGAGTCGAGAGATGATATGGGCCAATCCGGACTGATGGAGCCCATAGGCCAATCCGGACTGATGGAGCCCGATATATGAGGATTTACGTGCCGATGCTGAGCATGGTTTTCATGATGTTTTTGAGTGTCGATGCTAGGCACTCTGGTTCCATGATTTTGATGTGTCGTGAGGGACGCCGTTGATATATATCCCCATACTTTCATGCACACTCTTATATGATATTTACGTGTATATATACATTGATTATATGGGTGGACGAGATCCACATGCATACATGCATTGTTTACATAGTTGGATGGTTATCCACATACTTATAGATTTAGGTATATAGTCGACACCGTTTCATGTTGGTTACATTGATCATACCTCATATTTATGATATGCTGTTACCTGAGGCACTGGCACGAGCACTTGGTACTATACTTATGTATAGATCTTTACCTTTGCCACCTTATCATGCTTCAGACTTATTCATTTGAGATTTATATATATATATATATATATATATATATATATATATGATCGTATTGACCTAGGATTGAGTTATACATACGATTTCTGCTCTGTGATGTTTTCTACTCACGAGTTGGCAACTCACCCCCGTTGTGCCACAGTTCTTGCAGGTTTTTGCCATACAGGTTTCATTGCGGCTTTTCTGGCACACTGCTTCCTTCCTGGGTGATTGCTTTGGTAGGTGGGTTCACTCGCAACGTGACCACCCTTGTATTTATTTTAATCACTTGTATCTAGAAATTTCCATCAACCAAACTTGTATATTTTTTCAGACTTGGAAAACCAGTTGTATATTATTTCGACCTTAGAGTCGCACGCTGCAGTATTATGATTTTCTTGATGATTTCGAGTTTTTTTTTGAGTTTTGATCCTCGCCCTTCGGCGTTGTATATTATATTGCTTGCGTGGTTGTGACCGTCGATTGATGAAGAGCTAGCCCCCGCTTGGGGATGCCTTTTATCATTCATGTATATATTTATCATGTTGTACCCCGTTCGGGGCCAGTATTTACAAAGGAAACTCTGCCGAAATATTCAGAAAAGACTTGGAGTTTTAAAATTGCATATTCGGCTTACTTATTTAAAAACCTAGTTTTTAAAACATGTTTTCGTCACTTCTTTAAAACTAGTTTTCCTTCATTTATTATTTAAAATGGTTTTAGATTTCTGGGCTTTTGGCTTACTTGGATTAGATGGGGTCCTATAGACTTCATATGATTCAAGGGCCAGTCACGGGCTATTTCGGGATGTGACATTTCCGTAATGCTCTATCTTTTCATCTTTTTATATCGCGAAAATCGCGATTGCCCAATCATTTCGGCTATTTTTCCATGGTGCCCAATCATTTCGGCTATTTGTTTTATTTACTGGCAGCTTTTTATTTCGAGTTGCCCAACCATTTCCGCTATTTTGTATGCATACATTTTTACTTGCTGATTTCGTTGCAAGTTGCCCTATCATTTCGGCTATTTCATATGCATTTATGGTTCGCTGACCTTTTGCCGCAAGTAAGGGATTTGGGATCTGATACCGATTTAGTCATCGGCATCGCTACAACTGGGATATTGCCATGAGCGAATCATCATTTGCCTTTGTCGGTTCGAACAAATGTGGCTTAACAAACATGGTTAAGATCCTGTCGACTAAGGCTT
Source organism: Agapanthus africanus (assembly GCA_030015575.1). Classification (NCBI taxonomy): domain Eukaryota; kingdom Viridiplantae; phylum Streptophyta; class Magnoliopsida; order Asparagales; family Amaryllidaceae; genus Agapanthus; species Agapanthus africanus. Next base: position 337,494,469 of record JASDDO010000014.1, read on the forward strand.
TTGACTTCATGAGCCGTAAGGGTCTCATAAAGGTATTTCTCCCTACGAGTCGTGAGGATCTCGTAGGTGCATTTTCTCCTTAGGAATAGTGAGGATTCTTAAGCGTATGGTCTCTTAAAAGTCATAAGGATCTCACAAGAGTGTTTTCTCCTTATAAGTCGAGAGGACTTACAAGTGTATTTCGCCATATGAGCATATCCCCAGTCTCTGGTAGGACTTTGTTAGGGAAATGTTTATTCGTGCCCGTGAATTATATACAAGGGTCAATATTGAACCGCTTGTATGGCAAAATCGGGAGGTATGACTGCTTAAGAACAGGTTCAGATCTCTGTAGCTTAAGGTTTTTGAATCTTATGAGCCGTGAGGGTCTCATAAGAGGGTTCTCCATACGAGTCGTGAAGATCTCGCAAGTGTAATTTCTCCTTAGGAATCGTGGGGATCCCTAAGTGTGTTTCTCCTTTGTGAGTCGTAAAGATCTCACACAGGTGGTTTCTCCTTACAAGGTCGAAAGGACCTTGCAAGTGTCTTTTAACGAGGTTGCGCCCTTTCGGGTTTTCATAAACTCGCCGGTAGCCCTGCTGTTTTTACTCACGGAGCCCTTTCGGGTTTTCATCCGTGCCCATTTCGCTTATGGACGTACCTTTTTTTTAAACTACCACGTCAGCCTGGGGATGCTGCGGGTCTGTAGTAGTTTAAAGACGTTTCAATCATAGGTCCGAGATTTTTCAGGAAACGTACGATTTCGCAGCTAGATTTTCTCGCAAAGCTTCACATCTTTTGTGACGGAGGTGGATTCCTTTAAGAGAGGGCTGTGGGCGATTTCTTCGTCAGAGTCGCTTCCAAAGGTGATGACTTGCGATCCCTTGGTGTCGACTATGTGACAGTCGCCAGCAGCTCTTTTGCGCTCATCTGTCGTGCTTTTCTGTTCCCGACGAGCCTTGCGCTTCACTCGTTGAATGTGTTGTCGGTGGGCAACATATCCCTGCCACCAGTTTTTTAAGGTTATGCACTCCTCGATAGGGTGTGCAATCCTCTGATGGTATAAGCAGAAGTTAGGATGTATGTCCGCTTTATCAAGATGTATACCGCCAGGAGAATTTCCTCTGAAAGAGGGCAACTTCATTTCTATTGACAGGGCCCTAGCGAATCGTTTCCTTACTTTAAGCTTGCTTTTGCTGGCGATAGGGATGCTTCGATCCGGTTGGGGTGCCTCGACCTTTTCATTCAGTCGTCGGCGTTTGACTTTTTCGAATATATCCAGTTCGCGCTCTCGATTGGCTTCGCTTTTTTGATGGGCTTCGTTCAGTAGCAAGTCGATCATCTCGTCAGACGGTTCTAAGGGTTTTGGCTTCGATCCTGCCCCCAGCTCTTTTATGCTGTCTTCTATCGCCGAGTGAGCTTCTTCGTTAGTTAACGCCGAATGAGAGATCATGTGGCGACTTGCCACATAGTCCTCAGATTCTTCTGACGAGTCATCCCTGTCGTTATTGTCGTTATCTCCGCTCTCAAGGATATTGTTGAGAAATTCTTGGAGTGTGACCGGGGTCTGCGCCTTCTGGTTATATTCCTCCAGCGCGTAAATATGCTTTTGCAGATCCGTGCGCTTGTCATCAAACTGCGCGGGCTTTTTGGTCTTCTTTGAAGATTTTGACGGCCGGGCCTGAGCGTTTTGATCATCGCTACCAATTCTCGGCATCGGGCGCGGTTTTAGCATTCCCTCAATGATCGCATGCTCTAGCGGGCTTTTCCACCTGATTGCCGTGCATGTGTGAAGATCCTTCAGCATTCTTTTCGTCTTGGCTGAATGAGTGACCTCCCATAGAGCTTCTTCTATAAAAGAGCACGATGCCCCCGGTGTGTCCACCCTTTTAGGAGTGTGCTGTTGTGGCGGATTCACCTTCCAGTATTTGGATAGCGCGGACTTTCCCTGTTGGTATTGGTCTTCAACCCAGTTTTTGAAGACGTAGCAGTCTTCGATCGGATGGCCCAATACTCTGTGGTAGGGACAGTAATTAGGATCGTTGACGTCATTCGGTCACGTTGGGTGTCACGTCTCCGGTAGAGTGATGAGCCCATTGCGCACTGCCAGTTCAAACAGTTTCCTTGTTTTATCACGGGGAAACGAGTAAGGACGTCTCAACTTCTCATCGAAGGATTGCCGCTTGTTGCTTTGGCAAGCAACCGGTCTCGGGCCACTCGTTTTTTGTTGAGCGTTGGCGACGAAGGTTGCTTTTCCGATGCCCTTTTCATTCCAAGGCTCTGTCTTTGAATAGGAAGGCCTATGGCCCATCTGGTCCATTTGGGACAGCTTATCAATCAAGGACTGGAAAGTGGTCCGCTTGAAAAACATCATGAATTGGGAGATGGTTTCTTGAGGGTCAAGAGTGCCCACGAACATGCCCACCGCAGGCGCTTCTTCGATGCGCTGCTCGCACTTCGACCATAAATTCCGCCATCCTATCGCGTACTAGACCCAAGTTTCTCCAGGCTTCACCCTGGCATTGATCAATACCGTGATTAGGGTGCGTTCGCTAGCACTCGCGAAATGCTGGGTGAATAGCAGCTCCATCTCTACAAATGTCTTGATAGAGTCATTCGAGAGTTCCGAATACCACTCGAATTTCGTCTTCGATAAGCTGCCAACAAACTGGCGGAGCAGTAGTTTATCATCACCTCCAGTATTACCGCACAAGGCTCTAAATTGAGCAACATGTTGATGCAGGTTCCCCGTCCCCTTATATACGTGGAATTTGGGGATCGTATATCCCGGCGGGTACTTTATTTGATTGTACCAACCCGGATAGGGTCGTCCAGTTCTGACGACTTGGCCGGTTGCTTCATTTGCTTGATGAGCTCGTATTTTCTGAGATATATAATCACCGAGCATGGCTTTGGAGATGGTCTCATCCTTGGCTATTGACTGAGCCAGCAGAGGATTTGATGTCTCTCCTCTATCATCATCAATTGTTACTGGAGGATCTTCGGCTGGAGGGTCCGGCTGGATCATCATGCCCACCATATCTTGGAATAGGAGGACCATTTGTTTTATGTTGGCTGGTTGTTCCACGGCCTCTTTGTCCTTCTTCTCAAGCATTCTCCGAAGGAATTCAGCATCAGTTTCCTGCTCATGACGCTGCTCCGAGGATGTCTCCGGGCTTGCTTTCGGTCCCGTAAGTGCGGCCATAGCTGTTAGCATTTCTTGGAGCTTTTGTTGTTGTTGCTCCTGAGCCTTAGTCACTGATCGCGTAAGCGGTCGATGGCATGTGGAGATACGGCTATCCTCTTTTCCGGATGCCGTATAGACGGTATGCACCACCATGCCCCCAGACTTTGGGCATTTAGATTCAGCGTTCTTGCGATTGATCGTAGACACTGGGATTTTCTCCAACTTTCTCCTCTTATGAGCGGTCGAGGTTGAGGGGGCCGTTGCAGTGGGCACCCAAGTAGCTTTCGCCTTTTGTGGCTTGACAGGATGCTCCTCTTCTCGCTGAACTTTCACCTTTTTTCTGTTGACGAGAGTAATCTTGATTAATCACCGAGTCCTGAACCTGTCGCCAAACTTTATAAATTTTAGAGGACAGCCGCTGAGGGGGCTGCTCTAGCTTCACCTTTGTACCATTCTCCACGGGTGGAGGAGATCTCTTCAGCACGACAGTCGGAGAGTTTTTGCGCGCTCTCCTTAGCGGTTCAAAGCTGTTCCCAGTTGGAACAGCAGCATCGATTTCCACCGTTGGAGCCGGCGGAGTCAATCCAGAAGGAGAGTTTCCCCCAGCCTTCCTTACTCAGCGCCAGTGGCGACGTCGAGCGTGTCGAGCCGTTGGGATTGTCTTAGCTGTAGGGGTGACTTCCTCATGCCCTCTGTTTTGGTCAGAAGTTGTCGTTGTCAGCCTATTGAAGACTGATGTCCGCTGAATGGGGATAACCAACCTATCGAAGGCAGGCTTCCGAGCAGAGGAAGCAGCCTTGACGATTTCAGCTGGAACATGAGATGAAACAGTCAGTCTTGTGAAGACCGACCCTTTGGCAGGAGAAGCCGCCTTGATGGCTTCATGAGCAGGAATGGCTATCCGCTTAAGGATAACCCTTTCTGTTATCGCGGGCTTCTTCATGGGCCCAAATGAGCTTTGGCCCATTCTGTCGAAGACTGAAGCGTTGGAGCTAGACGACCCGTTGAGTGGGGCCGCAGTAGTTGTGAGTCGATTAAAGACCGATCTCTTCGGAGCTTCTTGCAATGGTACAGGGGCGTTGAAGTTCATCGGTGGGAGAATGGTCCCGAAGAATAGCCCAGAGGTGGCTTGAGTTACCTGCTCCACTGGCATTGTGGAAAGGGAGGCCGCTTAGGGCCCTAAGTCACTCCTCCGGACAGGACGGAGTGAGAGTTGCAGTTGCAGTTAGTGCAGTTTGAAGCCATTGATCTTCTGTTTTCTGCATGGAGTAAGACACCAAATCTTAGTACCTCGAATCCAGGGTAACCATGTCAAACCGTGACTTGTTCGCGAAACACGACACACGAAGTGTAGAGTGGAAAGAGAAAGAGGTCCCACCGGGCGCGCCAGAATCTGTTCTCCGCCGAAAGACGCGACCGGGACGTTAGGACGTACGGCCTGAATTTTGGGGGTAGATGCTATTTGGTTTTATCCATCCACCTCTCCGAAGATGCCAAGTTGATTTATGGCACCGTATATTGGAGGTTTAGATAGATGCGGCCTTTGTAGCAGACTTCATCAGATTCCCCCTCATTTGAGGGGTTTTTGATTGTGGGGACGCTCTTCCACGCAGGCGCAAGCCCCTGTAGTTAATTACGCTACCACATCGTGATAACCACTTTCTCCTTCTCCAGATGGTCACTTCGTGTCGTGTATGTTTGTTTTATTTTTGGTTGCCCGTAGATTGTATATGGAGACTAATTTATGTTGTCGCCCGTAGGGCGTGGAAAAGTCCAAATCCGTATTTTCTTAGATTTGGGGTTTGGTTTGGGTTGGGTTTAAGGATTGTTAATCTCATTTGAGACTAAGATCAACTTAAACGTTTGTTAAGGACATGTTAGTCTAATTTTAGACTAAGATCAACTTAACCATTTGTTAAGGACACGTTAGTCTAATTTTAGACTAAGATCGACTTAACAGGATCATTTAGATCCAACAAAAGAGTATTTGGGCTCTATTGTTTTAGTTTAGGGACTTTGCGGTCCAAGGTTAAGGACATCATAGTCCATGGGCTTAAGGACCCCACAGTCTAAGGTTAAGGACATCATAGTCCATGGAATGATTGGTTATTGGGACCCGTTACCTCTCTGAAGACGTCGAAGGATTACAACGACATATATCAGAGGAGTAAAGAGATGTGCCATTGAACCAAGGAGATCTGTAGTCCCATTAGGACTAAGATCAGTTAATTGGATTATGAGCACATGGGCTCAGTTGAAACTGAATTGAGGACTTATGGCCAACTTGGGCTAAGTCCAATTAGGTTTGAAATGTTGGCCCTTTGTTGGACTGTTGAACATTTGTCTGGGTTCAGCCCCCCATTATTTAGCAGTACTAAACAGGGTTTGGGGCTCTGACCATATTTTGTTTTTGGCTGAGCACTAACCATTCACTATAGCTCTGGGCTTTACTTTGCATATCATATGAACTGATCAATTTTTGAGGTTCAGTTGAGGGGAGATTTGCCTCAGAAAGACTTAGCCAATTTGGGGCTAGGACTGATTTGAATATAGTGTTAAACACTAGCACATATTTGGCTGTCACATGTTCCCACATGATGTGCTTAAAACAGTGTTAAACACTAAAAGAATGAAGTGCTTAAAATAGTGTTAAACACTAGGGACAAAATGCTCAAAATAGTGTTAAACACTTAAAAATGAGACAGTCACGTGGGGTCACGTGAGGAGCCTGAGAATTGGCTTTGCCTCTGTTATTTGTTCTCAGAATATTCACAGGAGTGTTAAACACTTAATCTTAACGGCCATCACGTGTGGGCACGCGATGGGTACCCATGCATTGATTATTAAAGTGTTTATTAGGGGTCACGTGGGGACCGTGAGAGCGCCCCAAAATTGATTCTGCCCTTGGATTTGTTCCCTTTTATTTTGAGAGTCACGTGTGAGCACATGAGGCATTGCCTCCAAGCTTTTTCTTTCTCATCTTGAGGAGTCTATTTGAAGGTCACGTGGGGGCACGTGACCATGTTTCATTCTTTCTTTTCTGATTATTGAAGGAAGGGTCACGTGTTGCCACGTGACCAGTTTTACGTGCATGGATAATTTAAGTCCTTTGTTTGAGAATTAAATTCTTTTGTAGGGTTAAACCCTAGTTTCATTTGAAGGAATTAAATTCTTATGTTGGGTTAAACCCTAGTTTCATTTGGAGAAATTAAATTCCTATGTATTTGGAAGAATTAAATTCTTCAAACTCAATTATCCCTCTAAGTTTTGGATCTGCATGGCAGAATCTCCCCGATGAGAATTAAATTCTCAACTTATGGGGAGATCTGCTTCTGCAGATCTTCGACCAGAGAAAGAACTAAGTTCTTATTCAGAAGAGTTAAACTCTTAGATTGAGAATTATATTCTCTTTTTATTTTGTGAGATCTTGTAGAATGAACTTCTTCTTTTATCTCACCTAGAGTTTTTTTCTCTGGAGAGATCTTCTTTTTCTCTCTTGAGAATTAAATTCTTCTCTCTTTTTTCTCTCTGTTGTTGTATCTCTTTTTTCTTCCCTCTTGGCTTTTATTTATAGGAGAAAGAAAAGAATCAGTTTGTTTAGTCAATCTTTCATTGAAAGATTTTAATTGATTTTGTAACCAACATGATCTTTTAGATCACTCAGTGAATTTTATTCACCATTGGATTTTTTTATCCAAGAGATCTTTTATCTGTTATTCCTGGCAAATTTCAGGGAAATCTTTCGTTCTATAGAATCTTTCTATAAATTGGTGATTTTTAATCACCATTGGATTTTTAATCCAACGGTGCTCCACTTTATAGAGCACAATATTTTTTGTTTGGAAAGATCTAGGAAAATATTTTTCCAACTAGGGTTTTTGATTTCCCTTAATTAGAATTTAATTCTATTAGTTCAGAAGGCTTAAGAGCCTATCACGTGTTAGCACGTTACCCCACTGATTGACCAATTAATTAGAATTTAATTTTATTGGTTTAGAGGGCTCAGGAACCCATCACGTGTTGGCACGTGATCCCACTGATTAATTATTTAATTAGAATTTAATTCTATTGTTTCAGAGGGTTTAAGAGCCTATCACGTGTTGGCACGTGACCCCATTGATTAATTATTTCCAATTATTTATTTTATTCAGTGCCTACAGGCTTTGCCTGTAAATGGTCACGTGTCTGCACGTGATGCCCGGTCACGTGTGGGCACGTGATGCCCGGTCACGTGTGGGCACGTGATGCCCGGTCATGTCTGGGCACGTGATGCCTCATAACTTTTGATCCCGGATGAATTATGAGGCCCATAATACATCAAATCGAAGGATTTTTCGAGACACTTTCGATACCATTAGAATTTAGCTGTTTCACATTCGGGAGTTTGTCAAAATGCAGCCCGGAAAATACCGGTTCGCATTTTCTTCCTTAGATTACACGTGCATAGCATATTTGCTCGTAACTTTTGATCCCGGATGAATTATGAAGCCCATAATATATCAAATCGAAGGCTTTTTCGAGACGTTTTTGATACCATCAGAATTTAGCTGTTTCACATTCGGGAGTTTTTCAAAATACAGCCCGAAAAATACTGGTTCACATTTTCTTAAACGTATCGCTGCCATTTGATATCTTGGGCTCTTTTGCGCCAAAAAATTTTTGGCGGGAAAAGTTGCCAATTGGCATGTCTCCTGATAACAGCTATCGAAGGAGAACCCTATCAATGGAAAGTGACGATCCCAACTGCCAACAACCAATTAGTACATACGCACAAGTAGATCCTCTAGAGTCTGTATAGTCCGCTCTAACTGACCATCGGCCTACGGATGGGAAAGCGGAGCTAAAGCTCAACCAGGTACCCAAGGCTTCCAAAAGCTTCTGCCAACGACGGCTAGCAAACTGGGTGCCTCTATTGAATACAACGCATGAAGGAACTCCGTGCAAACTGACAAACTTACCGAAGAACAACAGAGCAAACTGAGCATAACCGGACAACAATCACCCGAATGGAGTCACACCCTGTCTAAACCTGGGTAGACACCACAACGAACTCATAGAGATCTGCTCCCATTCCCACACCGGAACGGTTAACGGTTGCAACTCTCCAGCCGGTCTTAAATGCTCAACCTTACCTCACAACAGGTCAGACACCTCGAAACGAAATCCGAAACTTCACTCATCATCCTTGCCCACCCGTAACTATCTCACAAGTCACGTCACATCACGGTGGAACTTGGATGAACATTAGAAGCTGACTGATGTGCCTGCTTTAGGACCTCACGTCTCTACCCATCAGTATCGGGTACACGCCATCGAGTCCCTAACATAGCACACCCTGGTCATAAATCAGAACTCCGGATCTTACCCTTCCGAACATGCTCAAAATCTCAAACAACCGAGCATCGGTGGGCTGTGCCTCACGACAACGATTAAGTAAAAGTGGACGGGCGCGGAAATGAATAAGATGTCCCCTCAGTAGAGGCGAACTAAACTGCACTCAACGGTCGCAAAAGAACTGTAAATCTGCAGAAAACTGTCTCCGAACTGCGCACAACTGGAACAAACTATCCCCAGCCTACGACTCAAGCATCAGCTATCACAATCGTCTTGCCGCGGGTAATGAAGGATCTCACAAATACAATCCTTCACAAGATCCATCCAACGGTGTTGTCTCAACAATCAAAACCCGCTGCAGGAAGATGTACACAAAGCTCTGGTGGTCCGTGAAAATCTAACACGACCCTCCGTACAAGTAGTGTCCCCAAATCTCTAGCGCAAAACCACCGCGGCCATCTCCAGATCATGAGTGGGATAAATCTTGCTCGTACTTCCTCCAACTGTTGGGAAGCATAAGCGATAACTCTATCATGCTACATCAGTACACAATCGAGCCCCACTCACGAAACATCACAATAAACGAACAAGGTCGCCCGATCCAGAAAGCAAAGATAGAACTGGTGCAGTCGTCTACCAAGTCTTCAACCACTGAAAACTCAGCACGCATGCCTCAGCCTAAAGAAAAGGAACTCCTTTCCTTGTCAGTACGGTCAACGGTGTTGCGATACATAAAAATCCTGCACGAAACGGCGGTAAAAACCGGCTAAGCCCAAAAATCTGTGGACCTCTTTCCCTGATCAAGTCTGGGCAGAAGCTGTATGGCCTCGATCTCCCACGGGTCCATACAAATACCGTCTCCCGAAACCACACGACCTAGGAAGTTCAACACCATCAATCCTTAAGGAACACTCCGAGAATTTAGCAAACAGCTGGTGCTCTCCCAATGTCTGCAAGGCAAATCTTCGAGTGCCGTTCATATTCCTCATGACTCTTGGAATAGACCAGAATGTCATCAATAACACAACAATCAACTGGTCGAGGAACGGCCTGAAGAAAACTGGTTCATCATATCCACGAATGCTGTTAGGGCACTGGTGAGTCCAACGACACCACCAAAACTCATAAAGCCAGTAGCGCGCTCAAAAGCAGTCTTCGGAATGTCATCACTCCGAACCCGCAACAAATGATGACCCGATCCCAAAACAAACTTAGAAAAAATGTCTCGCGCCCTGGAACTGATCAAAGAAATCATCAATGCGAGGTAAAGGATACCTATCCGCACCATAACTCGGTTCAATTGACGATCAATCAATACACACCCTCAAACTACCGTCCTTCTCTTGACAAACAGAATAGGATCTTCCCAAAGCGAAACAATCGGACGCACAAGTCCCCCTATCTAGCAACTCTGCAACAGATCCTTAAGGTCCCTAAGCTCCGCCGGCTCATCTGGAACAACGTCGGAAAAATCTCGCACGATAGGAACCCGGTCCAACAAACCCACTGTGGCTCCAGTGTCACGAATGAAAGCCAAGAATCCTCGACATCCTCTCCTAAAAAGCCGACTAGCGAAAAAGGCTGAATTCAAGCTGTGAGGGCGGCACCACTGTCCCCCTGCACAACAAGAACTGACTCGCCGGGAAGACAAAACCTAACTTTCTTCTTGTGGCAGTCTACAGCCGCATAGCACATACCTAACCAGTCCGTGCCCAGGAGAACGACAAAGTCTAACATCTCTAGAAGGATCAAACCGACAGACGAATCTTTATCTCTTAACCAAATGGCATACGACCGAAACACGTATTGCGCAACTAAGGAATCGCTAACAGGAGTAAACATAACAAACGACTGATCTAGCATACACGACTCTCGGCCTAACCACGTCACTAAGTGTGTAGAACAACGAGTGCATAGATCCCAAATTAAACAACATACGAATCAAAAGAGCATACGAGTTAAGAATACCTGAAAACTCGGCATTGGACGCCCGTGCATCCCGATGAGTAGAAGCAAACGCTCGTGTCTGCCCTCTACCCGCAACTGCTGAACTCCTCCTCTACCATCCTGTACACTCAGAACGAATCCTCCGCGACCATGACCTCTCTACGGTACAACTGCCTCGCGCTCACGTGGCTCTGTACAATCTCGAACCCGATGACCAAAACTCCCGCACCGGTAACATCCAGATAAAAACTGCTGACCCTCCTGGGGATGAGAGCTAAACCACTGTCCTCGTCCTACGCCTCTTCTACTCCCGGCATGCATAAAACCCGTCACAGCGACTGAACCTCTGTCTCTGGGCTGGTACACCTGCATGAGCCCTCCTCTGTCCTTGGACTCCTAAAGTCTCGGAAAGATGCTCCTCATCGAATAGGGCTGTGTACACCGGTGTTGTATACGTAACGCAATGCTGTGTGCTGATCGCAAGGAATAACTGGGTAACAGGGGTGGTAACCTCCTGTTGCTGCGCTCGACTGGCCTCAACCAACGACCTCATCGTCTGGCGCAAGTCCTGCATATCTGCCTCAAGCCTAGCGATACGATCTATCGAAGGCGGATCAATATTCTCCTGTGCAACGAGCATACCATCTTGGTCAGTCCTCGCCTCATACGAGTCAAATCTGATCTTAGCTCTCGCTGCATCACTCTGAGCCCTCATAGTCATAGGCGACATAAGGCTATAAATGGAAAAAGGATTCGATAAGAACATGGAAATCGAATCACAAGGATATGTATCATCAAGGAAGGAATTTTCAAGCAATTAGTACTTAGGTCACTTAGACGGAGTACCGTGTCGTAAGTATGCCGCAGACATACACATGCTACATTACTCTACTTAAGCTACCTACTCCATCATACCAAGGTCATCCTACACTCCGAAAGGTAAAACCTAGCGCTCTGATACCAACATTTTCACGACCCGAACTTTGGCACGTGACGGCCCTTAAACTACACAACGTCTACAGGCGTAACGCAATTTAAGTAAGCCGAAAACCCAGAAATCTAAACCATCAAAAGTAGTAAGTGATAAGAACATTGTTAAAACTATTAAAACCTCAAATACAAATTCTTTAAAGTCCAACTTTATTTCCTTTAAAATTTGGCAGCACCACCTTTGTAAAACAAGCCCCCAAAAAGGGTACAACAAAATATATAAGTAAAGCATCCCCAAACGGGAGCAAATCCACGCCCAAAGGCGGAAAACAACCACCACAACAGATATACGACGCCGTAGCGAAGAAAAAGTCGATATAAATAAAAACTGCATAAAAGACCTCCAAGTCACCAAATAATATACAATATCGTCCTCACATCACGTCTCTAAGTCAATACATGATAGTAGTAGATGGAGAGTACTGGATACAACGAATATACAATAAGCAACATCGGATAACCGCAAAACCCACCTATAGCAAAACTGCACACAGCCAGCCGTAGCGGTATCCGCTGCAAAAGATGATACGATAGATAGAAGCCCTACCTCAACTACTCTGAGGAACAACCTGCAAACCCTGCGGCACAACGGGGGTGAGTTGCCAACTCGTGAATAGTAAATAACATATGCAGGTAATCGCAAGTATGCACGTACTGTGAAAGTCTATCACATGCAAGTTAATAACAATAAATGGCCATAGGTATGCAACAGTCATGAAAGGTACTCTATCAGGTACAACTAATATATGAAGCAAAAATATGGCAATATATATATATGCAATAGTCATGAAAGGTACTCTATTAGGTACTACTAATACATGAAGCAATGCATATAAATAAATGCGGAATATAGGATAAAACATGTCATCCTCACGGAATCCTCATCGAGGCAGGACCAGTGTCCATCAAGACAATCCAAATCCCAAATATCCTCAAATCGGCCCTCAGGTCGGCCCACAGACCGACCCTCATATATAATGAATAAGACTACTTGCACAGATCATTATGATGATATATATTATAAAGATATATATATAACAGCGTCCCATACCACTGATATATATATATATATACACATGCATATATAACAGCATCCCATACTACCGATATATATACTTAGAAGTAGAATATCATGAAAACTAGTGTCCAGAATCGACCCATAAATACCCAACTATCAGGCGTCGTCACCACGATTGGCCCTGATATGTACGTATCATACGTTCATCGGAAACCCAAGTACCCAGCTTCGATACTCGAATTCCTCATATACATACGTACAAGACTCCGATCGATATCTCCACGATCACCGCCGAGTCCAAAATACTATCACCGGTAGGCAGTGTACATCCTCTGCCAGGGTCATCGGCAAAATCCGTCGACATACCTTTCTTGCCCTGGGGTACCATACCGGGCTCCACCTTGTACCCGCACACGGCCCACACCACTCCTCGTATGGGGTATATATCAGAACCGAGAAATCTCATGGTGGACGCTAAAATATCATATCAAGAGAAACCGGGTTTTTCAAATAATGCAAAATTTCATGAAACTACCACGGTCCTCAAATCCAGAAAACATCATGTGAAATCCATATCTCAATGCGAAATCCATGAAATATAATATATGCAACATGAAACAGTAATATGTGCATATAAGGAAAAACCGCTATTTAACATCAATAAGTTATTAAGTATATCATGCGGTTCCTAATTTCTCCGAAACCAAACGCAACATCATATAAAGGTGAACATATAGATATAGTCAGGTATGCGTAACCATGTTGGTATAGCAAGGTATGTGTATCTACCTATCAGTAATGATGTAATACCCTCCAGGTATATGTATAACTATATCAAGGTATACGGTGTACATGTGAATATGTATGTAAGATGTACATGTAGCTATGTCTCAAATGTGTATATACCTATCTTTAATGGTACAATACCATATAGGTATATGGGTAACTAGCATATAGGCATGTCGAGGCATATGTGTAAGCATGTAGGTATACAGGTATGCTATATGTCATATGCGCAAAGGACATGAATAAATATCTAAATGTCACTAACCATACAATATCACATAGGTATGTGTGTTGTGTGTGTCATGGAAATTATCGACGGTGTGAGTGGCATACAAGTAGTGCTCGTGCGACATGAACCATCAATAATAGTGCAGTGTACAATGGGTACAAGTCTAAGCACAACAAGTAATGATATGAAATGAGTTCATGCACAATCTCTATATATGCAAATAAACATGCGGCTAATGTCGTATCATATCTAGCCCAGACACATAACGCCATGCGGGCGATTCCCCTGTAGATATTAAATCTACTCACAGATGATCCTGACTAACTAAAACTAACCACTCGCTTCCCCTTCTTTGCAGCGTACGAAGTCCTCGCCTGCGATCCTAAAATCTGATAACAACAAAGCAAGTGTATATATTAGCAATCGACCAATAACACGTACAAACTACGTTTGAACGACGCACTAACTCCAAACATACTCTCAAGTGTTCGTTTAGTGGCTAACGTACGTAACGACACTACGAAACCAACTCAAGAGAAAAAACTATACAAAGACACGTACCTTGTCGGATAACTTAACGCGCGTAGTCGTAACACTAGAAACAAGCTATGTGATCCCAGATCTTGTATACAGTGAAAACCCAAAAATCAAACAAGTCCAAACACACTTAAACCACAGCAGACAGCTACCCATAAAAACCCACACCCAAACTTCTCACACCGGCCGAGCTCGCCGGAATTTGCTAGTGCCTCGCCTGCCAAAACCGAGCTCCATGGGTTCGTGCTTCAGGTGAAGGCTTAGGGTTGTTATTTATATGTATGCCCTAGAGGCCATTACTATACATAGGATGTATATTGTAGTGGATGCTTGGACATATATAGGGATGACTTTCTTGCTCGATATGACTTTCTTGCTCAATATGATAGTATGCTATCTGGTTACTTTTTACCTTGACGTGTACACTAATTATCGCTCTGTTACATGTTGGTAAAGCCCTTAGGATGTGTACTTGACTACCTGGACTATGATGCAGATCATACTAGTGGGGACATGGTAGTCCATAAGTACATCCTTCAAAGTCCCTAGTCGTGGATGTATCGAGACGGGGCATCGATATACCAGAGTAGACTAGCGTGTAGCTTCTCGACCCATATAGATGGGCGATGGATGATCCCATATCCTTTGGTGTTTGACATCAGAGATGATATACGGGTGCTCAGTGAAGACTGGGTACACTGGACGGACTCGCCGAGAACTCCCAGATGGTATTATACCTTACGTCAGATGGCAGTTCTCTGGTGACACTGGTACAGGTTAGTCTGTAGACCCGAGATCGTCATAGAGTCTTGTGTGATTCCCACTGTGCTTTGATTTCCATCATACCACGTCCAAGAGGGCGTGCAAAAAGGTGGCTTTTGGGTACATTCCCGAATCACATGGAGGCAATGAGCGATAGGAGGGGTTGTGTCTCTCCCGGTATAGGGAGTTGATGTTGCGCTGTTCTCAATTGGCTATAACAGGAAGTCCTTGGCCAAGGCTACTTTAGGGATTTACTGGTAAGTGTTACCAGTAGTTTCTCGACCCGTTATGAGCCTCATATCGACATGACTTATCGAGTTATTGGGGTCTGACGTTTACCACCCCTAGGCGATATATGCGACATATTAGACGAACAGACCGGACTGTACGGTAGTGTTACTGTTGGATTCACAGGAGTGTGAGCGGGCTTGCTCGTTGATCTTCTGATCGCTCAATACCCGGGTGGCCGTTACGTTTAGCAGACCGCTTGAGGCTTGTGGGTGTTTGATATGATCATCACCTACTGCCGGCGTATTGACGAGTGTTTAGAGTCCTACACAGGGGTTTCCTGGCTCAAGCGAAACGAAATAGGAGCGCATATGAGATATGTGCGGGACAGAGAATAATACCAGTATGTGATACTGTATTCTATTCTCGCGATTTGTATCATCGGTCGGTTATATCTGATATAGCCGGGTTACCGAATCAAGTGTTGATTCGATACATTGATACACTTGATATTAGTCGGTTATATGCAATATGACCGGATCGTTAAATCAAGTGTTGATTTAATGATTTAATGTATAATTATATATTTGATATATTACTTTACATTAACTAGTATTGGTTCACTTAATATTGATTTTCTCACTTGAATGTGCACATTGTTTATATGTGATATATGCAAGTGTACATGTTTGTATCATACTTGATGATACAAACAAGTTGTGTGGATGAGACTTGAACCAAATCAAGGTTAGATTAGGGTTTACAATTTTCCTAAGCATATAACAAAAGAGTGTGACTTTGGTCAAAGTTATCAAGCTTCATGAAGCTTGATAAACATTGACAAAGTCAACTCTTTTGTCATTTGTTCAAGATATTAGTTAACCCAACCCTTAACCTAATGCTTTGGTTAAATCTCTACATGAGTTAAGCATGAGGGATTAACTCAACCATGGTGCCATTATTTATTGGATTAGTTTCATTTGGATAATGATTCATATGATTCTTTTCTTCTTCTTCATCTTCATCAAGCTCACAAAAGCTTGCTAGCTCCAATGGTGCCATGAGAAAAAGAGTGAGAAATCCAATTCTAAAGTGAACCCAGTTCCTATTTCTTCATCCTCTACCACTTGCCATGTAGTATAGGGTGTTCTCTTCACAAAGTTTTTAACCAAGTGAAGGAGAAGCTTGAGTTTGAGTCTCCCCGACGTAGATCATCTTCGGCCTCGAAGTCAATGACCTAGCCCGATCATTTCTCTGACGAAACCATCGCTAGAGTCCGGGATCCGATGATCGCAGTGGAAGGACGTCAACACGGAGCTTTAGAAGTGGTGGACCGGACCTACAAAGGTTGTATTTCCATTCACTCAGTAGTTAAGTTGTTAACTTGCTTGTTGTTTCGCCTATTATCTAGTTAACGATCTTCATTAGGGTTTCTCGGCACATAAAATTTTGAATTTGGCATGGTTGATACCTTGTGGAACCTTTTGAGTGTGTCTAGTAACCCTACAGTGGTATCAGAGCCTAGCTAGAGCTTTAGGCGAAGTGTAGACGATGTTAGAAATCCGATCGAACCCCGAAACCCTAACTCAAACCCTTCTCTATACATTTTCTGAAAATGTGGATTTTTCCAATCAAAAAATTCAGCAGGGTTTTATAGGAGTTACTGTGCAGCACGTGACCATAACTCGACTAAAGCGCCGCGGAACCGCGGCCCCACCCTGGCTTGCGCGGCGGTTCCGCGGCTATATAGTGAATTGTAACACATGGTTTGCACAGTAATATCTCTCTGTAAGTGCTGTGTTTTATGGGAATTTTTAACTTATATTCAACAGTTGAATTTTTTGGGTTGTATTGGGGATTCGATGATTCAATCGGGAACTTTAACTGCGTCTATGTGTTTTTCCGGGTTATTTAGAACATGTTAAAAAGTTCGACCGGATATAAATATCCATTTTTTCCCCTGCCGGGAAATTTCCAAGTGTTGGATTTTTTCATAGTTTGAAAACATTCTAAGTAGTGCAAGTAACACGATGGACCCTCTAGAAGACAACAAACCTTAACTCGATTATGTGACCGTCTTGAACTACCCTTTGAACCTTAGGGTTTGGGGCAGTACGGTGTGCCACATGTGAGGCGTTGGCTTGACACTTCTACGGCTGGACCGTTGGTACTGTGGCATGAAGTGAATGTTTTTAAACTTATTTCAAGAGTTGAGCTGTTTCGGGAAAACTTGGCTGTTTGATTGTTCGATCGGAAAGTTTAACATTTTCTATTTATCTGGAATGTAATACAATATTTGGAATCCACAAGTAGTTATGCGATAACTAATTTAAATGTTATAAACATAGCAGTTTAGTCTCAAATGATCGGTTGCCACGGAATTTTGATGTGATCAAAAGTCCGTCGCAATCACGTAGCGTACGCGAATACTCGCCGGGTAAACTTAATAGACAGCCATGCCCAATAGCCCCGACCAAGTGACTGTAGGAGAACCCCATCTCCAAAAGCATCCGTTCGGGTGCTCGCGGCAACGGTGTTCCGCCTTAGTGCACTTCATCGACGGCATCGGGGGGTGCGGCCGTCTATTAAAGTTTGCGACGAGCATTCGATCAGTTTATCGGGAATCTTATTGAATTGCCCGACTAGATATTGAAAAGTGTTTTCGATATAGACTAAAATGCGGAGTTTATAAATGTTAGGCATGCGATGTCTAAGGAGGTTGCGGATTCCAACTGTTGTAGGTTTACACTTTCTTTTCAGCGACCGTAAGTGTAATATGTGATATCGCCGGTTTCGTTGCTATATGTCAACGACAATTGGGATGCGCACATTTACTTACGTTGATGACATGTGATGTTATGTGTTGCTGGATATGTTTTATTGGATCGTCGCGTTTTGAATAGCCGGGGTTTTTATGTGAGATGAGAGTTTTTATTTTCATTCATGTAAAATTAATTATATGTAATATTCTTTTATTGGGGCACTTCCAGGTTGCGGAAGATGTCACCGTTGATGTATATTATTTACTTTTCCGCACTAGGATAGACCCAAGGAGGAGAGCACAAGTAACCGGGTTCTGGAGTCTGGTGGGAGACCAACTCGAGGAGTCGAGTCCGAGTCTCCTAACTCTAGAATTGGTAGGGTTGCTTGTCGCTCTCGTAGGGGTCTAAGGGTGTAGGTTTGGCTATTCATCGTGACCGTGGAATCCGTGTTTTATACAGGCTCGTATTGAAAACACGAACGTCCTAGTATATCCAATGTTTCATATGTTTCTTCTGCTGCGATATCTGTGATGTGATCATTTGATATGTGATGATAGATACTGTATATGATATATATGATATATTATATAGACGTTACTTATGTTTTTTTTAGTTAGTTATCAACAAAAGAATGAAATATACACACAAAAAAGAATATGGACAAAAACAATCACGACACAAAAATACTGTTAGTTGTATGTATGCCCTAGAGGCCAGTATTGTACAGATGATGTATATTATATTGGATGCTTGGACATATATAGAGATGACTTTCTTGCTCGATATGATAGTATGCTATCTGGTTACTCTTTATCTTAACATGTATACTAGTCTCTTTAATCTGTCTTATAGTTACATGTTGGTAAAGCCCTTAGGATGTGTACTTGACTACGTGGACTATGATGCAGATCATACTAGTGGGGACATGGTAGTCCATAAGTACATCCTTCAAGGTCCCTAGTCGTGGGTGTATCGAGACGGGGCATCGATATACCAGTGTAGACTAGCGTATACGCTTCTCGACCCATGAGATGGGCGATGGATGGTCCCATATCCATTGGTGTTTGACATTAGAGATGGTATACGGGTGCTCAGTGGAGACTGGGTATACTGGACGGACTCGCCGAGAACTCCCAGATGGTATTATACCTCACGTCAGATGGCAGTTCTCAGGTGACACTTGTGCAGGTTAGTCTGTAGACCCGAGATCGTCATAGAGTCTTGTGTGATTCCCACTGTGCTTTGATCTCCACCTTACCATGTCCATGAGGGCGTGCAAAATGGTGGTCTTTGGGTACAGTCCCGAGTCACATGGAGGCAATGAGCGATAGGAGAGGTTTCGTCTCTCCCGGTATTGGGGGTTGATGTTGCGCTGTGCTCGATTGGCCGTAACAGGGAAGTCCCTGGCCAGGGCTGATCAGAGATTTGCTGGTAAGTGTTACCAGTAGTTTCTCGACCCGTTATGAGCCTCACATCGGCACGACTTATCGGTTATTGGGGTCTGACGTTTACCACCCCTAGACTTGATATGCGATATATCAGACGAACAGACCGGACTGTACGGTAAGTGTTACTGGTTGGATTCACAGGAGTGTGAGCGGGCTAGCTCGTCGATCTTCTGATCACTCAATACCCGGATGGCCGTTACGTTTAGCAGACCTCTTGCGGCTTGTGGATGTTTGATATGATCATCATCTGCTACCGGCGTATTGACGAGTCTTTAGAGTCCTACATAGAGGTTTCCTGGCTCAAGCGAAACGAAATAGGAGCGCATATGAGATATGTGCAGGACCGAGTAATGCGTGTATGTGATACCGTATTCAATTCTCGCGATGAATGTATCGATTGGTTATATACGATATAACCTAGATATCGAATCAAGGATTGATTCGATAAGACGATACATAGGATACTAGTCGGTTATATGCGATATGACCGGATCGTTAAATCAAGTGTTGATTTAATGATTTAATGTATAATTATATATTTGATATATTACTTTGCATTAACTAGTATTGGTTCACTTTAAAAGGATTTTCTCACTTGTAGTTCACAAGTTGTATATGTGATATACTTTTGTGCACTACAATGTGTCATGTTTGATGATGCATGTAAATTGGTTTTGTGTTAAGACTTAAACCATGGTTATGATAATAGTTAGGGTTTTGATTTATTTACTTATTTATTTATCTATTCTTTCTTGATAAATAAATAAAAGAAAAACAAAATGGTTTCATTTTAACATGAAGCTTGTTGAAGCTTCAAGAAAGTTTGACTAATGTGACCATTTTGTCTTCATGCTTAGCCCTAACCATTCCAAAATAACTATGGTCTATTATCTACACTTAACCAAGGTTAGAAGATGATAAGTATTCATTTTTATTATTCTTTTAACAAGACTTATCCATATTCTTTCTTCTTCATCATCATCTTCTTCTTCAAGAAAAGCTTAAGTCCATCAATGGCAACTTGAGCAAAAGTGAGAGAAATCCAATTCTAAAGTGAACCCACCTCCTATTTCTTCACCCTCTACCTCTTGCCAAGTAGTATAGGGTGTTTTCTTCACAAGTTTCACAACTTGGTGAAGTTGGAGCTTGAACTTGTGATGCCTCGACGTAGATCATCTTCGGCACGAAGCCGACGACCTAGTCCGCCCATTTTCCCGATGAAGCCGACGATTGAGTTCGGGATTCAAGATGGACAGCGAGAGGACACCTACGTGGAGCTAAGGAAGTGGAGAAACGGATCTACAAAGGTTGTAGCCTCTCTCCTTTAGTTAAGATGTTAACTAGTTTCTTTTTTCGCCCAATCTCTAGTCAACGATCCGTATTAGGTTTTCTCGGCACTCATAAAATTTTAAATTGGCATGGTTGATGCCTTGTGAGACCTCTTGAGAGTGCCTAGGAACCTTTCATTGGTATCAGAGCCTAGCTAGAGCCTTAGGCGAAGTCTAAACGGAGTTTGAAGTCCGATCGACCCGAAACCCCAACTCAAAACGGCTCTCTGGACTTTTTCTGAATTTGTGGATTTTTGAGTATTAAAAATATGCAAAAAACTAAGAAGGAGATTCTAAGAATTACTGTACAAAACGGGACTCATGATTCCTCCAAAGCGCGGCGGAACCGCGGCATAAGCATGGCTTATGCGGTGGTTCCGCGGTTAACAAGTCTCATCAGTCAACGATTTTGGCACAGTAACTTCTTTATTTTAATGCTGAGTTTTCTGGGAATTTTTAATATTTATTCAAGAGTTGGATTTTCTGGGGTTGTTTTGGGGATTCGGTATTTCAATCGGAGTATCAGATTTTGTCTATGTGGCTTTCCGGATAAATTTTAGAATATGTTAAAAAGTTCGACCTGATATAAATACCCAATTTTTCCCCTGTCGGGAAATTTCCAAGTGTTGGATTTTTCCTTAGTTTAAAGACGTTCTAAGTAGTGCAAGTAACTCGATGGACCCTCTAGAAGACAACAAACCTTAACTCGATTATGTGACCGTCTTGAACTGCCCTTTGAACCTTCGGGTTTGGGGCAGTACGGCGTGCCACATGTGAGGCGTTGGCTTGACCCTTCTACGGCTGGACCGTTGGTACTGAGGCACGAACTGAATGTTTTTAGACTTGTTTCATGTGTTGATCTGTATCGGGAAAACTTGGGTGTTTGACTGTTCGATCGGAAAGTTTAACATTTTCTATTTATCCGGAATGTGATACAATAATTGGAATTCACAATAAGTTATGAGATAACCGAATGAATGTTATAAACATAGCAATTTAGTCTCACTTGATCGGTTGCCACGGAATTTTGATGTGATCAAAAGTTCGTCGCAATCACGTAGCGTACGCGGATACTCGCCGGGTAAACTTAATAGACAGCCTCACTCCATAGCCCCGACCAAGTGACTGTAGGAGAACCCCGTCGCCGAAAGCATCCGTTCGGGTGCTCCCGGTAGCGGTGTTCCGCCTTGGTTCACTTCGTCGACGGTATCGGGGGTGCGACCGTCTACTGAAGTTTGCGACGAGCATTCGATCAGGATGTCGAGAATCTTGTTGAATTTCCCGACTTAATATTGAAAAGTGTTTTCGATAATGAGACTAAAATGCGAGGTTTATAATTGTTAGGCATGTGATGTCTAAGGACTTCATTGATTAGGTATGCGATGTCTAAAGGGGTTGCGGATTCCAACTGTTGTAGTTTTACACTTTCTTTTCTGTGACCGTAAGTGTAATATGTGATATCGCCGGTTTCGTTGCTATATGTCAACGACAATTGGGGTATGCATACTTACTTACGTTGATGACATGTGATGTTATGTGTTGCTGGATATGTTATATTGGATCGTCGTGATTGAATAGCCGGGGTTTTTTATGTGAGATCAGTGTTTTTCATTTTCATTCATGTAAAAACTTGTATGTAATATTCTTTTATTTGGGGCACTTCCAGGTTGCGGAAGTTGTCACCTTTTGTATATTATTTACATTTCCGCATTAGGATAGACCCAAGGAGAGGAGCACAAGTAACCGGATTCTAGGGTTCAGTGGGAGACCATCTCGAGGAGTCGAGTCCGGGTCTCCTAACCCTGGAATTGGTAGGGTTGCTTGCCGCTCTCGTAGGGGTCTAGGGGTGTGGGATTGGCTATTCATCACGACCGTGGAATCCATGTTTTATACTGGCTCGTATTGAAAACACGGACGTCCTAGTATATCCAATGTTTCATATGTTTCTTCTGCTGCGATATCTGTGATGTGATCATGTGATGTTCTGTGATAGATACAGTATATAGTATATATGATATATTATATAGACGTTACTTATGTTTTGCACCCGCACTAGCCCTGCCCTGCTCTGTCGTTAGTTACCTAACCTAACGGTGCACGAGGAGACATCCAGGCGAATGCGGATGGCATAAGTGTACGTCGTATTTATCTGTGATGTTTAGGTACTTAAATGATGGGACTTCATTAATGTGATTAATGAAAGAAAAGAAACCTAAGATGTTGTGGAATCAAATTTTAAATAAAAAAGGTAGCTATAGTTTTTGCTTTGCACAGCGATATATATGATATATCCCGCACCTTATTCGATGAGGAAAGGACCGAGATCCCTTCACCGGGAGTGAGTCCTTTAGCAATAACTGGCAGATGCTACAAACTCGGTTTGGTTTTTGATTGCTTTTAAGAGTTTTTGCTTTGCATAGCGATATATATGATATATCCCGCACTTCATTCGACGAAGAAAGGGCCGACGATCCCTTCACCGGGAGTGACCCCTTTAGCAAAACTAGAAAAGCCTCAAAATCACTCCATTTCAAAACTTCATTTGATTCTACAACGATATCAAGTTCATTACGCAATAGGTTTTCAGAAAAACCTGCCGTAGCCCTCCGTCATTTCAGATAAGAACTGTTTAGTATTCGTGCTGCGTTTGTTAGCCTTTGTCAAGGCGTAGTGTGCGGTAGCTGAATAGTGCTTATCTGCTTATGCATGTGATGCAGATTGTTTCAGGGTAGTCGTATAACCTTGTTGGCCTTTGTCAAGGGTCATGCGGGTGGGTTTGATTCAATCAAGAAATGACGGGTTGAACTTGACTAGCATCTTGTGATTTGTTGGCCTTTGTCAAGGTCATAAGACACTAGGGGCAAAATATTATCGGGAATTTCAAGTGTTGAAATTTGCAATGAGATTGCATACCTTCTATGAGATAGTTGGATCCCGATACCCACTGCGAGTAAGAGTTATTCCTGGGAGAGTTTTACATATTACAATTAGCCGATCAAGTAGGTGTCTAGAAAGGTGTCAACGGGGTTACGCCTCTGTGAAAATGAGGTTTACATTAATTAGGTTCGTGTGAAAGCACGGGGGACCTTCCTCAAAGTACCGACACTGGCCTGGCTGAAAGATCGACGAAGTTGCAGGGTGTAATTAATCCCGGCTAGTCTTTCCTTTTAGGGTTTGAAGGAAGATTTGATAAAAAACAGTGGGAGCCATCCTGATTAGATAAGATAATAACCAATCTGATCTTGCACGAGCATACGCTAAAGTGTTTTCTTCTCTCTCTCTCCAGGTAGCGACCATTTCATGCCCTAATAAAGATAATAATATGGATGTATTGACCGAACCCACATGTTATACTGTGTTGGGGAACGTTGGTTCCGTTCTTTCTTATAAGAGTTATAGGAATGAACAGGACATAGGGGAATACCAGGATTCCCATGCCACCCGATTGAAGAAAGTACATATTGATGCATTTTCTTCGGGTGTGTTCGTTACAGAGAACTGTTTCTCCATTTGCCCTACGTCCTGGGTATTAGATACCGGGTCAGGATCCCATATATGTAATCAGTTACATGGGATTAGGAAAGGTAGAGAACTTGGAGAAGGTGATAAAGACATTAGAGTTGGAAATGGTGCAATTGTTGCAGCTAAGATTGTCGGGGAATATCACCTTGTATTACCAACTGGTAATACATTGGTTCTGAACGAATGCTATTACATGCCGAACCTGATATGCAACATTATATCGGTTTCTTTGTTGAGTAAAGAGGGATATAATTTTGTATTACAGGACAATGTTATGAACATTTTCCGTAACTAAAAGTTGGTTGGATCAGGCACGTTGTGCAATGGCATTTATGTTCTAAATCAATCAACAGTTCTGAGCATAACAAACACACACAAGAGGAAGAGTTCAGAACTGAACGAATCCTTCTTGTGGCATTGTAGACTGGGTCACATCAATGCGACACGACTAGCTAAGTTGCATAAAGATGGATATTTAAATCCGTTTGAATTTTCATCTTATGACACTTGCCAGTCATGTCTCAAAGGCAAGATGACCAAAACTCCGTTTACGGGACACGGAGAAAGAGTTACCGAACTCTTGGGACTGATACATAGTGATGTATGCGGTCCCATGTCTACACATGTCAGGGATGGTTCTTCGTATTTCATTACATTCACTGACGATCTCTCTAGATTCGGATATGTGTTCCTGATGAAACACAAATCAGAATCTTTTGAGAAATTTAGAGAATATAAAAAGGAAGTCGAGAACCAAACCGGAAAAAGTATTAAAATCCTTCGATCTGATCGAGGAGGAGAATACTTAAGCAATGAATTCCTGGACTTCCTAAAAGAGAATGGGATTCTCTCTCAGCTGACTCCTCCATATACACCACAGCACAACGGTGTATCAGAACGGAGGAACCGCACCCTATTAGATATGGTGCGCTCTATGATGAGCACAGCTGAGTTAACTATTTCCTTCTGGGGTTATGCGCTGGAGACAGCAGCATACCTATTGAATCAAGTTCCATCTAAATCTGTACCTACCACACCATATGTGATATGGAGTGGGAAGAGACCACGTCTTAAACGAGTTAAGATATGGGGTTGCCCGGCCTATGTCAAAAGGCAAAATCCGGACAAACTCGAGGCACGGTCAGTTCTATGTAAGTTTGTGGGATATCCTAAACATTCACATGGATATCTTTTCTACCATACATAGGAACAAAAAGTGTTTGTTTCTCAACATGCCACCTTTTTGGAAAAGGAATTTCTTGCAAAGGAAATTAGTGGCGATAAGGTAGAACTGGAAGAAATTCCGGCTACACAAACTCAAACTGAAGATTTAGTGGAACCAGAGGATTCAGTAGCTCCCGACGAACCTCTGCCTCTCCGCCGATCTAGTAGGGTTCCTCGACAACCTGAGAGATACTACGGTTTTCTCATGGATGGTGGCAGCGAGGATTGCATCATGGAGGATGATGACCCAACTAGCTTCGAGCAGGCCATCACGAGTAAGGACTCAGTGAAATGGCTGGATGCTATGCGGTCCGAGATGGAATCCATGTACACCAACAAAGTTTGGACTTTGGACGTTGCTCCTGAAAGGGTAAAACCCATTGGGAGCAAGTGGATCTTCAAGAAGAAACTTGGTGTAGATGGGAAAGTGGAGACTTTCAAAGCTAGACTTGTTGCAAAGGGTTTTCGTCAAAGACCAGGTGTGGACTATGACGAAACCTTTTCTCCAGTGGCTATGCTTAAATCCATCCGGATCATGCTTGCCATCGCTGCATATCATGATTACGAAATCTGGCAAATGGATGTTAAGACAGCCTTTCTAAATGGTGATTTAGAAGAGTGCGTGTACATGAATCAGCCAGAGGGCTTCGTAGATAGTGGGAGCAGCGGGAAGGTGTGCAAGCTGCTTAAATCCATTTATGGATTAATGCAAGCATCGCGGAGTTGGAACATCTGCTTTGATGTCGTTATCAAAGAGTTTGATTTCGTCAAAATCCCAGATGAACCTTGTATTTACAAGAAGGTGGCAGAGAGTAAGGTTGTCTTCCTCGTATTGTACGCGGACGACATACTCTTGATAGGAAATGATATTCCTATGCTGCAATCGGTCAAGCGCTTCTTATCACAAAGATTCTCAATGAAAGATCTTGGTGATGCCTCCTGCATATTTGGGATTAGGATCTATAGAGATAGATCCAAACGGATATTGGGATTGTCCCAATCCAGGTACATTGACACCATACTAAAGAGGTTTAGTATGGAAGAATCCAAGCGTGGGAACTTGCCCACGATCTCTGGAGTCACTCTCTCCAAAGAGATGTCTCCCAAGACTGATTTGGAGAGAGCTCGCATGCAAGGGATACCCTATGCTTCGGCTGTAGGCTCTATCATGTATGCGATGCTATGTACCAGACCCGATGTAGCATACTCACTAAGTGTAGTGAGCAAGTATCAAGCTGATCCTGGAGAGAGTCACTGGACAGCTGTGAAGAGCATTCTCAAGTACTTACGAAGGACTAAAGAGATGCTCTTGGTGTATGGTAACGGAGAACTCCAAGTGGAGTCCTTTACCGATTCGAGCTTCCAGAGTGATAAGGACGACTCTAAGTCGCAGTCGGGATTTGTCTTTACCCTTTACGGAGAGGCGGTTAGCTGGAAGAGTTCCAAGCAGGAAACCGTGGCAGACTCGACGATGGAGGCTGAATACATCGCTGCCAACGATGCTACCAAAGAGGTTGTCTGGATCAAGAAGTTCATTACTGAACTTGGAGTGGTTCCATCCATTGAGCATCCAATACCTTTGTATTGTGATAACAATGGAGCGGTGGCTTTGGCCAAGGAACCCAGGTCCCATCAGCGATCCAGGCATATTCTGAGGCGGTATCACCTGATCCGGGAGATAGTTGATCGCCGGGAGATCGAGGTCAGGAGGGTTGACACGAAGAACAACACGGCGGATCCACTCACGAAGGCCATTCCCCAAATACAGTTTGAGAGACTCTTCGGGACGCTCGGTATGCGATACTACAGCAGCTGGCCCTAGTGCAAGTGGGAGATTGTTAGTTGTATGTATGCCCTAGAGGCCAGTATTGTACAGATGATGTATATTATATTGGATGCTTGGACATATATAGAGATGACTTTCTTGCTCGATATGATAGTATGCTATCTGGTTACTCTTTATCTTAACATGTATATTAGTCTCTTTAATCTGTCTTAGAGTTACATGTTGGTAAAGCCCTTAGGATGTGTACTTGACTACCTGGACTATGATGCAGATCATACTAGTGGGGACATGGTAGTCCATAAGTACATCCTTCAAGGTCCCTAGTCGTGGGTGTATCGAGACGGGGCATCGATATACCAGTGTAGACTAGCGTATACGCTTCTCGACCCATGAGATTGGCGAAGGATGATCCCATATCCATTGGTGTTTGACATCAAAGATGGTATACAGGTGCTTAGTGGAGACTGGGTACCCTGGACGGACTCGCTGAGAACTCCCAGATGGTATTATACCTCACGTCAGATGGCAGTTCTCAGGTGACACTTGTGCAGGTTAGTCTGTAGACCCGAGATCGTCATAGAGTCTTGTGTGATTCCCACTGTGCTTTGATCTCCACCTTACCATGTCCATGAGGGCGTGCAAAATGGTGGTCTTTGGGTACAGTCCCGAGTCACATGGAGGCAATGAGCGATAGGAGAGGTTTCGTCTCTCCCGGTATTGGGGGTTGATGTTGCGCTGTGCTCGATTGGCCGTAACAGGGAAGTCCCTGGCCAGGGCTGATCAGAGATTTGCTGGTAAGTGTTACCAGTAGTTTCTCGACCCGTTATGAGCCTCACATCGGCACGACTTATCGGTTATTGGGGTCTGACGTTTACCACCCCTAGACTTGATATGCGATATATCAGACGAACAGACCGGACTGTACGGTAAGTGTTACTGGTTGGATTCACAGGAGTGTGAGCGGGCTAGCTCGTCGATCTTCTGATCGCTCAATACCCGGATGGCCGTTACGTTTAGCAGACCTCTTGCGGCTTGTGGATGTTTGATATGATCATCATCTGCTACCGGCGTATTGACGAGTCTTTAGAGTCCTACATAGAGGTTTCCTGGCTCAAGCGAAACGAAATAGGAGCGCATATGAGATATGTGCAGGACCGAGTAATGCGTGTATGTGATACCGTATTCAATTCTCGCGATGAATGTATCGATTGGTTATATACGATATAACTTAGATATCGAATCAAGGATTGATTCGATAAGACGATACATAGGATACTAGTCGGTTATATGCGATATGACCGGATCGTTAAATCAAGTGTTGATTTAATGATTTAATGTATAATTATATATTTGATATATTACTTTGCATTAACTAGTATTGGTTCACTTTAAAAGGATTTTCTCACTTGTAGTTCACAAGTTGTATATGTGATATACTTTTGTGCACTACAATGTGTCATGTTTGATGATGCATGTAAATTGGTTTTGTGTTAAGACTTAAACCATGGTTATGATAATAGTTAGGGTTTTGATTTATTTACTTATTTATTTATCTATTCTTTCTTGATAAATAAATAAAAGAAAAACAAAATGGTTTCATTTTAACATGAAGCTTGTTGAAGCTTCAAGAAAGTTTGACTAATGTGACCATTTTGTATTCATGCTTAACCCTAAACATTCCAAAATAACTATGGTCTATTCTCTACACTTAACCAAGGTTAGAAGATGATAAGTATTCATTTTTATTATTCTTTTAACAAGACTTATCATATTCTTTCTTCTTCATCATCATCTTCTTCTTCAAGAAAAGCTTAAGTCCATCAATGGCAACTTGAGCAAAAGTGAGAGAAATCCAATTCTAAAGTGAACCCACCTCCTATTTCTTCACCCTCTACCTCTTGCCAAGTAGTATAGGGTGTTTTCTTCACAAGTTTCACAACTTGGTGTAGTTGGAGCTTGAACTTGTGATGCCTCGATGTAGATCATCTTCGGCACGAAGCCGACGACCTAGTCCGCCCATTTTCCCGATGAAGCCGACGATTGAGTTCGGGATTCAAGATGGACAGCGAGAAGACACCTACGTGGAGCTAAGGAAGTGGAGAAACGGATCTACAAAGGTTGTAGCCTCTCTCCTTTAGTTAAGATGTTAACTAGTTTCGTTTTTCGCCCAATCTCTAGTCAACGATCCGTATTAGGTTTTCTCGGCACTCATAAAATTTTAAATTGGCATGGTTGATGCCTTGTGAGACCTCTTGAGAGTGCCTAAGAACTTTTCAAATACCACACCCCTAATCGTTCTAGGGTTCTCCTAGGTCAACTAGATTTGCTCCAGAACTTGATTGTCGAAGTAAAACTGTGTCGAGAAACGGGCTCAAGATACACTGATCACGAGGCCAGATAAGTGCAGAGATAAGGGGAGGTTTTCCAACGCTTTCACGAAGTTCCTTAATTAAATAACCCTTTCTCTTTTGGCGGTTTCGCCGTTAACACTTTCCTAGACACCCCGTAAACAATATACCGTTAAGCGAGGTTCTAAACACAGTTAACTTCTCCTAGTGAGCGCGAAGTCCTTAAGGCTTAAAGTCTAATTTCTTTTAAAATTTGTGCGGGTAAACGTTATGCTCAAGTTCGTGATTTGTGGGCCACGGAAGAGGTGATGAAATCCTTTACCGTATATTGTGGGGTTCGCTTGCCCTTAAGTCCGTATTAATGTATGCAATGCGCAATTCAATAAAAATTCTATAAAGAATCAAACAATCGTTTTTTAGTTTAAGCACGGCACTGCAACAAATACGGGTTAGTCAATTTTTAGCGTTTGCTAGCGACTTTGCAAAGAATCCTGCAAAGAATAGTATATTGGATGCGTCGGATTTGAGAAGAAGGTGTTAGTAAAGTACGTACCGTTACGTTTTTTGGTTAGGAAACCCCCGTTGAATCAAATCCGGTAAGCTTGAAAAGTTCGCTTGCGCGGTTCAAACTACCCGGATCTTTGGCACTGTACTTTGCAATCACCTTAGCCTTGAATGCACACTTTGCTCCCACAATCGTCGTTTCCAAATCCGCAAAAATCTGCAGACTTGCTCAGAAAAATTATCAAAAAAGAGTTTATATTTATAAATATATACAAAAAGAATATTAACCCGAATAACAAGAAAGAAAATACGTTACCGTCTCCCCGGCAACGGTGCCATTTGATCGCACGCTTTTGGCGTGTCGGATGTTCAAAGTTCTAAAGTATAACCGCGATCAGGACGGTGTCGTTATGCAGCTAGCCGGTTGAGCACGGGTCGATCCACCGGGAGATGGTTGTATGTCCGTTCGAGTTTTAGACGAGTCAATAAAGAATTTGTATGTGTTTGTTCAAACTAACCTATGTGTTTTATATGCAAGTATGAAGTTGTTAAGAAAAAGATACGAAATTATAAGCTAAAGAAATCCGTGCTCAAACCCTTTGAGCCGAGTCTTGACCAATTGAAGCTAGAGCAATCGGAAACAACGTGGATTAGGGGATTTAAGCACGGTATTCATGGAATCCGGCTTATTTACCCTTGTCCTTCCGTTCTTGTCACTTGCTTTCGCCTCCGGCCAAACCGAACGCAACCGGTCGCGGTTAGGAATCACCGTTATCTTGGTAGGGTAGGGTGCCTAACGAAGCGCTTGCGTAACGTTTGGGCGGAGTTCAATGGAAAATAACGGGAAAAGGAAATGAGCAAAGAAACATTAACTTACAATACCGTATTTTTTCTTAACAACGATAATTACAATCATTCACAGAAACGAACCAAAATGAGAGAACAAAAAGAACAAAGAAAAGAAAAGATTACAAGTAAGTAAGGGCATGGAATTTAAAGTGCAAGAAAGTAAAGCATGAATGTAAAGCAAGTAATAAAAAGCAAGAAAGAAATAAGCAAGAAAATAATTACAAGAACACTAGAACTCAAGACAAGCATGGGATCAATAGCCAACCCTTAAACTTGCAAGCTCAATCAAGAGGTTACAAGATCAAGAGAAGGGTAAAGAACTCATGTGAAATGAAGCACTAATTCCATAAGAAGATACAACCCTTGAAATCAATAACAAACCCTTAAACTTTCAAGCTCAATGAAGATGTTGAAAGATCAAGAGAAAGCAAGGATCTCAAGGGGAAGTTAAACAAAAGAGAATGATACAAAAACCCTCATCTTCATTGATCTTCCACTCAAAAATCTCTCACTACAATTTTCATGGAGAAAAGAATGAAGAAGAAGAAGAAGAAGACTAAACTACACTAAATTCTACAAAAGAGGCATAAGAAGTTAACACCAAAAGCTTGGCAAGTTCTGGGGTATTTATAGGAAGGGAACTGGAAACCTAGGGCAAGAATCTTCCCCTAGAAGAAAAGACCAACATGCCCCTGAAAAAAGACAATGAGAGGAGACTAAATGGCCGCGGTTCCGCGGCCTAAGCGTGCTTATGCTGAGGAACCGCGGCCGTTTAGAGGAGTTAGGCCATGAAATTTGGTGGTTTTCCCTTGTTTTTAGTACTCTTCAGTGTAGTATATGACTTTTTCTCAGAAACTTTTCCCATTTCTTCCAGAATTTCAGTAGATCAAAAGGTGATATGATGTGGATCTTTTGCCAAGATTTCCTCGAGCTCCGCGTAGATATGTTGGATCTTGTGTTGACATTGAGCTTTGTGCACGAAAATGACATCGATTTGCCATTTTGTCCCTTAAACTGGTGTGTGGCAACATACAGATAGAGAGCGGAGACCCGTGTTTTATCTGTTGTTGGCAGTAATCCGGAATTTGACGTACTTTTCTATGAATTTCACTGTCTAGAGCTGAGAACCAGTATCCTGTAAATATATAGCAAACACTGATTAAAAGCACCTGCCTATAACCAAACGAGCGTAAGAATGGGCGGTATAAAATGCAATATTCTGGTATGAACAAATACCCCCAAACTTAACTTTTGCTCGTCCCGAGCAAAACCAATTATTCACAAAAAAGTCTTAACCGCACTTTCGCAGGGAACGCGATTGCACTGAGCACGTGCAACAAGCCGTTAAACCCCTAGGTGTCCCTAGTAGGAGGAGTGTTGTCTCCTGAGGGTTTTCAGCGGATACTACCCACAAAATCCCGTCAGGCGAGTTCATAAGTTAACATCGATTCTACTCCTACAGTTTAGTATTTACATTAGAAACTCTATCATCCTAAGTTAGAAATATTCAACCCTTATTTTTCACACCTCCTATCTATTTAACCTTGGATCCTATACGTTCCAAAAAAGTTTAGAAAGATGTTGGTTCTCCTGAGTTTTCCTTCTAAAGCGTGTGGTCTCAAATCAGGGATTTTTTATCAACTTTACAGAAAACATAAGTCTTATTCTTCATTTCTATCTTTTATTCAAACATCGATTGTATACCCCTACGTGTGTGTAAATTTGCACCCCTACACTCGAGAATTCAATTCAAGCTATAGTACCCTTGCCCTAATACATAATACTACTTCTTTTCATTAAGGATGGACGGATTTGCTCACACACCTTTCATGCGACTATTAATGCTTCTTGAGGCACTAATGACCGATTACTGAATGTGTGAACTTTAAAGCGTAAATAGCAGTTTCCAGGTCTTGACTTTATTCTATTTTTCTTTTTCTTTTTCTTTTTAAAGACCGGATATATTTTTCAATATGCTCTTTTGGTATTTAGCTTTAAATACCGTTTTTTCTTTCATATTAGGCTTTCAGGCAAGAGTATTTCTAGGTATCCTCTACTATCCCAAGTTTCAAGGTGCGTGTAAGTGCAGTTGTAGGGTATATACTTTCTAAATTTGAACTCAAGAAAAAAAACTATTTTTCAGACTTAACCTTCAGTAGAGCTTCAATACTTTTCCTTCATCTTGACTTAACTCAAGAACTGAACTCAAGATTACCTATTTCTCAAAAAAAACTGTAAGGACGTATACTTACCAAAGTTAGACAGAATGAGGGTTATTTTTAGGATTTTCAATTCCTAAGCCTAGAATTTAGTTATTTCTAACATATCAACTAAATTTTCAGAATAAAAATCTAAGTTACCCTATTAGCTAACTTGACGACAAAGTTTTTATATTTTTGGAAAATTTTCGATTTTTGTGGGTTTTTAATAAAGTATGCAAATGCAAAATATACAAATGAATGCGAAGGAAGAAAGCTTACCGAGCATACCCCCAAACTTAAACTTGACAGTGCCCTCACTGTCAGGCTATACCAAGACGGTCAAAATTGTCGGCGCTCTCCCTAAAAACAAATTATATACAAAACAAAAAGGAAAACAAAAATATATACAAAAAAAGTGTCCCCCCCCAAACTTAAGTAAAACAGTGTTTCCACTGTTAAGCGTTGAAGTTCAGGATTAGGGGGGAAAGAACAGTATCAAGCTATACAAGGCCTTCCACAGGCCAAAAGTGAGCACCAACCATTCAAAGATTTTGTCTCTATAATGTGCTGGTTGGTGAAAGAATGCGAAGAAATAGAGAATACGCGAGACCATATGGAGAGAGAAGTGGGATACGGTCTCGGTATATGAGAAGAATGGCGGATGGGAGAAAGAAGTGGAATACGAACTTGAGGGTGGAAATGGAGCGAATAAATTAGCACAATTTGTGATGACCGATGTGTAAAAAGCGATTGTGCTATTCTATTAACCCGTCGGGAAATTGGGTCAAATCCTTCAAGATTCGTGAGAAACCATGGGTACGCCGAACTTGGTAAACCAGACACAGGAAGTGAAAATGATACGGTTTCTTGCATGGTCGGAACGATGGAAAGGGTGGGGGGAAGTGATTGAGGAAGGGTATCGGGTAAAGGTTCAGGAGGGTGTACACAGGCAATGACAGGGACAGGATGAATTGGAAAATCCGACTCATCAAGCAAAACTGGTTCATCCTCAAAACTATCCTCAAAATTCTCCTCAAAATTCATCTTATCCATGCAATTTTCATCAAAATCCATATGCATATGGGGTTCGGGAAAAACATTTAATGACTCGGGATGATGATTTGAAGAGACAAACTCAGCCAAATCTATGGGTTCATCATCCAAAATATTCCCAGCGTCAATATCCTGAATCAAGTGAAAATCAATATTCTCAGACACCTCATCAAAAGCATGGATTTCAATCGATTTTGGTTCTAAGATGGAGGTGTAGAGGTTAAAAGGATTGGGATTGGTTTCACTTGGAAGGGACCCTTCACAATCAGGTAAATCAAACACTACGAAGTCACACAACTCATTATCTGTTCTATCTGTAATCAATGAATCGGTTGGAACACTAGATAGATATTCAAAACCGGAGTTGTGGGAGTCAAGATGAATTGGGTAGGCTTGATTCGGAAGGGGGTACATCTCACTCTCTCCACACAAATTCTCAGCCTGTCCTACCGCCTCTTCATACATTGAAAAATTTGGAGCTAGTTGAAAACTAGCTACCGGGTCACTAGGTTGTATGAGGGCGGCCATGGACGCATTCAAATCCAGCATCTGTTGGTACGACGCTACCCTAAAGTCTTCCAAAGACTGTTCCAGACTAGACATGGGTTGTGAAGGGGTTTCAGTAAAATATTCAAAGTTGTTTTGGTACTGGAAACTCCCAAATGACGGTTCAGAAACAATGTCTAGGGAAGGCGCAAAATTCGGGTAGGACTGGTAGGAATTGAATGGCTGGACAGGAACAGGATCAACATTTGGATAAGAAGGTGAATGGAATTGTTGATCCCAAGAATCTGTAGTGGTGAAAGGAGTGAAAGATCGGCTACAGGATTGTTCAATATGTTCAGAGATGGACAAAGGACGACTTGCAAAATGGGTGTCAACATAAGAGGGTGGGGGAGGTTGAAAAGGTTGATACAAAGTAGATTGCGAAGGGCAAGTGTTTGTCCTAGACGCGTCTATCCGATCTTTCAAAGAGATTTTAGGCATGGAGGGATCGTTCGACGTTCGGCCAAAGCAAGAACCGTAAGAAGTAATGTCTGGTTGTGGGTACCAAAGTTTGACAAGAGTTTTGCGAGGTGGGGTACCCATGATATGTAGAGAGAAAGAAAGAAAGGCAGGGAAAAGGAGGGGAAAAGGAATGTGATTTTTTTTTAAATTTTTTTTTAGTTAGTTATCAACAAAAGAATGAAATATACACACAAAAAAGAATATGGACAAAAACAATCACGACACAAAAATACCACACCCCTAATCGTTCTAGGGTTCTCCTAGGTCAACTAGACTTGCTTCAGAACTTGATTGTCGAAGTAAAACTGTGTCGAGAAACGGGCTCAAGATACACTGATCACGAGGCCAGGTAAGTGCAGAGATAAGGGGAGGTTTTCCAACGCTTTCGCGAAGTTCCTTAATTAAATAACCCTTTCTCTTTTGGTGGTTTCGCCGTTAACACCTTCCTAGACAACCCGTAAACAATATACCGTTAAGCAAGGTTCTAAACACAGTTAGCTTCTCCTAGTGAGCGCGAAGTCCTTAAGGCTTAAAGTCTAATTTCTTTTAAAATTTGTGCGGGTAAACGTTATGCTCAAGTTCATGATTTGTGGGCCACGGAAAAGGTGATGAAATCCTTTACCGTATATTGTGGGGTTCGCTTGTCCTTAAGTCCGTATTAATGTATGCAATGCGCAATTCAATAAAAATTCTATAAAGAATCAAACAATCGTTTTTTAGTTTAAGCACGGCACTGCAACAAATACGGGTTAGTCAATTTTTAGCGTTTGCTAGCGACTTTGCAAAGAATCCTGCAAAGAATAGTATATTGGATGCGTCGGATTTGAGAAGAAGGTGTTAGTAAAGTACGTACCGTTACGTTTTTGGGTTAGGAAACCCCCGTTGAATCAAATCCGGTAAGCTTGAAAAGTTCGCTTGCGCGGGTCAAACTACCCGGATCTTTGGCACTGTACTTTGCAATCACCTTAGCCTTGAATGCACACTTTGCTCCCACAATCGCCGTTTCCAAATCCGCAAAAATCTGCAGACTTGCTCAAAAAAATTATCAAAAAAAAATGATTTTTTTTATATTTATAAATATATACAAAAAGAATATTAACCCGAATAACAAGAAAGAAAATACGTTACCGTCTCCCCGGCAACGGCGCCATTTGATCGCACGCTTTTGGCGTGTCGGATGTTCAAAGTTCTAAAGTATAACCGCGATCAGGATGGTGTCGCTATGCAGCTAGCCGGTTGAGCACGGGTCGATCCATAGGGAGATGGTTGTATGTCCGTTCGAGTTTTAGACGAGTCAATAAAGAATTTGTATGTGTTTGTTCAAACTAACCTATGTGTTTTATATGCAAGTATGAAGTTGTTAAGAAAAAGATACGAAATTGTAAACTAAAGAAATCCGTACTCAAAACCTTTGAGCCGAGTTGACCAATTGAAGCTAGAGCAATCGGCAACAACGTGGATTAGGAGATTTAAGCACGGTATTCGTGGAATCCGGCTTATTTACCCTTGTCCTTCCGATCTTGTCTCTTGCTTTCGCCTCCGGCCAAACCGAACGCAACCGGTCGCGGTTAGGAATCACCGTTACCTTGGTAGGGTAGGGTGCCTAACGGAGCGCTTGCGTAACGTTTGGGCGGAGTTCAATGGAAAATAACGGGAAAAGGAAAGGAGAAAAGAAACATTAACTTACAATACCGTATTTATTCTTAACAACGATAATTACAATCATTCACAAAAACGAACCAAAAAGAGAGAACAAAAAGAACAAAGAAAGGAAAAGATTACAAGTAAGTAAGGGCATGGAATTTAAAGTGCAAGAAAGTAAAGCATGAATGTAAAGCAAGTAATAAAAAGCAAGAAAGAAATAAGCAAGAAAATAATTACAAGAACACTAGAACTCAAGACAAGCATGGGATCAATAGCCAACCCTTAAACTTGCAAGCTCAATCAAGAGGTTGCAAGATCAAGAGAAGGGTAAAGAACTCATGTGAAATGAAGCACTAATTCCATAAGAAGATACAACCCTTGAAATCATTAACAAACCCTTAAACTTTCAAGCTCAATGAAGAGGTTGAAAGATCAAGAGAAAGCAAGGATCTCAAGGGGAAGTTAAACAAAAGAGAATGATACAAAAACCCTCATCCTCATTGATCTTCCACTCAAAAATCTCTCACTACAATTTTCATGGAGAAAAGAATGAAGAAGAAGAAGAAGAAGACTAAACTACACTAAATCCTACAAAAGAGGCATAAGAAGTTAACACCAAAAGCTTGGCAAGTTCTGGGGTATTTATAGGAAAGGAACTGGAAACCTAGGGCAAGAATCTGCCCCTACAAGAAAAGACCAACATGCCCCTGAAAAACGATAATGAGAGGAGACTAAATGGCCGCGGTTCCGCGGCCTAAGCGCGCTTATGCCGAGGAACCGCGGCCGTTTAGAGGAGTTAGGCCATGAAATTTAGTGGTTTTCCTTAGTTTTTAGTACTCTTCAGTGTGGTATATGACTTTTTCTCAGAAACTTTTCCCATTTCTTCCAGAATTTCAGTAGATCAAAAGGTGATGTGATGTGGATCTTTTGCCAAGATTTCCTCGAGCTCCGCGTAGATATGTTGGATCTTGTGTTGACATTGAGATTTGTGCACGAAAATGACATCGATTTGCCATTTTGTCCCTTAAACTGGTGTGTGGCAACATACGGATAGAGAGCGGAGACCCGTGTTTTATCTTTTGTTGGCAGTAATCCGGAATTTGACGTACTTTTCTATGAATTTCACTGTCTAGAGCTGAGAACCAGTATCCTGTAAATATGTAGCAAACACTGATTAAAAGCACCTTCCTATAACCAAACGAGCGTAAGAATGGGCGGTATAAAATGCAATATTCTGGTATGAACAAGTGACCCCTTTAGCAAAACTAGAAAAGCCTCAAAAACACTCCATTTCAAAATTCATTCGATCCTACAACGATATCAAGTTCATTATGCAATAGGTTTTCAGAAAAACCTGTCGTTGTCCTCCGTCATTTCAGATAAGTACTACTTAGTATTCGTGCTACGGTAGTTTGGCATTCGTCAAGGCGTAGTGTGCGGTAGCTAACTAGTACTTATCTGCTTATGCATATGATGCGAATTGGATTAGGGTATTCGTACGGTGTTGTTTGGCATTCGTCAAGGGTCATGCGGGTGGGTTTAATTCAATCAAGAAATGTACGGGTTGAACTTGACTAGCGCACTATGGGTTGTTTGGCATTCGTCAAGGTCATAGTACGTTAGGGGCAAAAGCATTATCGGGAATTTTAAGTGTTGAAATTTGCAATGAGATTGCATACCTTCTATGAGATAGTTGGATCCCGATACCCGCTGCGAGTAATTGTTACTCCTGGGAGAGTTTTACACATTACAATTAGCCGATCAAGTAGGTGTCTAGAAAGGTGTCAACGGGGTTACGCCTCTGGGAAAACGAGGTTTACTTTAATTAGGTCCGTGCGAAAGCACGGGTATCCTCCCTCAAAGTACCGACACTGGCCTGGCTGAAAGATTGGCGAACTTGTAGAGTGTAATTAATCCCGGCTAGTCTTTCCTTTTAGGGTTTGAAGAAAGATTTGATAAAAACAGAAGGAGCCATTCTGATTAGATAAAATAATAACCAATCTGATCTTCCAAGAGCGCACGCAGAGTGTTTTCTTCTCTTTCTCTCCAGGTAGCGACCATATCACGCCTTAATCAAGATAATAAAATGGATATATTGACCGAACCCGCTTGTTATACTGAGCTGGGGAACATTGGTCCCGCTCCAACTTATAATTGTTATAAGACAGAGCAGGAAATTAGGGGATTACCATAATTCCCATGCCACCCAAACGAAGAAAGTGCATGTTGATGCATCACCTTCGGGTGCGTTCATTACAGAGAACTGTTTCTCAAATGTCCTTTACGTCCTAGGTATATGATACCGGATCAGGATCCCACATATGTAATATATTACATGGGCTACAGAAAGGTATAGAACTGAGAACGGGTGATAAGTTTCATGAGGCAGAAAACGGTGCAAGTGTTGCAGCCAAGTCTGTTGGTCACTGTCACCCTGTATTACCAGAATACATTGATTCTGAACAAATGTTATTAGATACCGAACCTGATATACAAAATCATATCAGTCTCTTTATTAGTAAAGAAGGATATAATTTTGTATTGTTGGATGATGTTTTGAACATTTCCTATATCAAGAGTTGATCGGTTCAGGCACGTTATCTAAAAGCATTGACATTCTAAATCAAACTACAGTTCTTAGTATATAGAACACACACAAGAAGAAGAGTTCAGATATGAACGAATCCTTCTTGAGGCATTGTAGACTAGGTCATATCAATGCGACCCGACTAGCTGAAGTTACATTAAGATGCATATTTAAATTTGTTTGAATTTACATCTTGTGAAACTTGACGGTCATGTCACAAAGATAAGATGACCATAGCTCTGTTTATTGGAAACAGAGAAAAAGTTAGTGAACTCTTGGGATGATACATGTTGATGTATGTAGGTCCCCTGTCTACACATGCCAAGACCGGTTCTTTATACTTCATTACATTCTCTGATGATCTCTCAAGATTCAGACATATGTTCCTGTTGAAACACAAGTATGAAGCTTTTGAGATATTCACAGAATATAAGTTAGAAGTAGAGAACCAAAATACGGGTTTTTGTATTATGTCCTTTGATGTGATCAAGGAGGAGAATACTTAAGCACGGGATTCCTGGACTATTCTAAGAATGAGATTCTCTCTCAGCATTACTCCTCCGTATACACCACAGCATGTTGGTGTATCTGGGCGGAGCAATCACACCCTATGTGATATGGTGTGCTCTATGATGAGTACTCCTGAGTTTCCTATTTCCTTTCAGGGAGTTATGCACTTATGAAGTTGCATACCTATTGAATAGGGTTCCGATCAAATCAGATGCCTGCCATTTCATATGAGATATGGAAAGGGAAGAGCCCATCTCTTAAGTCAGTTAAGATTTGGGGTTGTCCGGCCTATGTCTAAAAGCAAAATCCGGACAAGCTCGAGGCAAAGTCAGATCTGTGGAAGTTTGTTGGATATCCCAAGCATACGCAAGGGAATATCTTCTACCTAACCGAGGAACAAAAATGTTTTGTTTCTCAGCATGCCACCTTTGTGAAAGTGAATTTCTTGTGAAGAAATTATTGGACATGAGGTAGAACTGGAAAGTGTTCCAGCTATACAAACTGCAGCTGCTGATTTGGTAGAACCAAAGGATTCAATAGCAACCAACGAACCTCAGCCTCTCCGCCGATCTAGTAGGGTTCCTCACCCACCTGAGAGATACTTTGGTTTCTCTATGACAGTGGGAGCGTGGATTGCATCATGAGATGATGACCCAACTAGTTTCGAGCTGGCCATCAGGAGTGGGACTCTGTAAGAATGGCTAGATGTTTATCGATCTTAGATGGAATCCTTATACACCAACAAAGTATGGACTTTGGTTGCTTTAACTGAAGGGTTAAATCCCCATCAGGAGCAAGTATATCTTGAGAAGATTACTTGGTGTACATGGAAAAGTTAAGACTTTCAAAGCTAGACTTGTTAAAGGTTTGCATCATTGACCAGCTATGGATTGTGATGAAACCTTTTCTAAGTACCTATGCTTAAGTCCATCCAGATCCTACTTGCGACGGCTACATACCATGACTACGATATCTGGCGGTTAGGTGTCATGACTGCTTTTCTAAATGATGTTTTAGAAGAGAGAGTCTGTAAGTATACAGTCAGAGGGCTTCGTAGACAGTGGGAGCAGCGGAAACGTGTGCAAGATGTTTTATGTGATAAAGCAGGCATCGCGGAGTTGGAACATCTATTTTGATGAGTTAGTCAAAGAGTTTGACATCATCAAAATGGTAGATGAACCTTGTATATACAAAAAGGTAGTAGGGAGTATGGTGGTGATCCTTGTAGAGTACATAGAAGACATACTCTTGATAGGGAAGGAGTTTCCTATGCTACGCTCGGTCAATCTCCGCTTATCACAAGGATTCTCCATATGGGATCAAAGTGATACATACTAAATCCTGGGTTTTGGATCTATGAGATAGATCTAAATGGATATTAGGATACTCGCTAGTTGTAGTGAGATGGTATCAATTGATCCTGGGGAGAATCACTGGAAAAGTTCCAGAGTGATAAGGATGACTGAATGTCAGTCACAGGCATTGTCTTTACCCTCAGTAAAGGGACGGTATGTTGGAAGAATTCCAAGCTAGATACCGTGGCATACTAGACGATAAAGGCTAGATACATCGCTACCAAAGATGTTACCAAAGAGGAAGTCTCGGTGTATACTAGTTCATGAGATGAACTTTGTTCCCTCCATTGTGTGACAATGGAGTTGTGGCTTATGCCGAGGAACGCCCGTCCCATCAATGATCCAGACATATTCTAAGGCAAGTGTGTTAGTTATATGTATGCCCTAGAGGCCATTACTGTACATTGGATGTATATTGTAGTGGATGCTGGTGTTAGTGTTTATGCCCTAGAAGGCCATTACTGTATCATACTAGTTTGTATATTACTTAATGGAAGCTTGGGATATTCACATGTATATAACAGTCTTGCTAAACATGGTAGTATGCTACTTGGTTTTTCTATCTTAATATGTGAGTGTACGTATTGATAGAGCTCTTAGGATCTTGCTTGTCTACCAGCGTTGTGATGGCAGTCATACTAGTGGGGGCTGGGTAGTCTACAAGCACATCCTTATTCAGGTCCCTGGTCATTGGATTATCGAGACAGAGCATCGATACTCCGGAGTAGACTGGTGTGTACGCTTCTCATCCCAGTTGGGGAGATGGTCTGTCCCACAGCCGTCAGTACGTCGTACTGGAGATAGTATGCAGGTGCTCGTTAGGTTACGGGTACACCGGACAGGACTCACAGGGAACTGTTGGTTGGTTTGATACCAGTCGTCAGTGAGCAGTTCCCAGGTGACATGAGTACAGCATAGTCCGCAGACTTGACACTGCTACTTCGCCTCGAGTGTGTCCCACTGTTCTTAGATTGCTACCCTACCACGGCTCAAAGGAGTCGTGCAAACAGGTAGCAGTTGGGTGCAGTCCCGAGCACTTGGAGGCAGTGGCGGTTAGACAGGATTCGTCCCTCCCGGTATTGGGAGTAGATATCGTGCTGTGTCAGAGAGCCATTACGCAAAGTCCCTGGCCAGGGCAAGCGAGATTTGCTGGTAGGTTCCAGTAGTTTCTCAGGGTGTAATGGGCTTCCCTCCGACACGACTTATACCGCTATTAGGGGACTGACGCTTGCCGCCCCCTAGGCCCGATATGCGATAGTCTTGGACGAACGGACCGGACTGTATGGAGATTGTCACATCAGACTCAGTAGGAGTTCGGATGGGTTTTCTCATCGGCCTTCTTATCGACAACTACCTGGGGACCGTTACGTACAGCTAGTGCCGCTTGCGGTCTGTGGTTAAACCCACTGCCAGCGTAGTAGTCGAGTCTCTAGAGTCCCACACAGAGAGTTTCCTACTCCAGGCGAAACGATATAGAGGTCGCATGGTTTTGCGACAAAGGGTTCGGACGCATACGTGCATTTACGCACGTACGACTTTCGGACAGTTTTTACCAGTCGGCTTTGGTTTAAGCCAGTTACTGGTATCCGGTTATTGGATTTTTACAGTCTAAAGTTTTTCCGTATTTTTGCGGATTGGAGAGGCGTTCTCGTAATTGTACGAGAAGCTTCTAGAAGATGTGACTAAGGAGGTTACTTTGGATAAGAAAGTGAGTCATGAGAGTGATTCATCAT
Source organism: Agapanthus africanus (assembly GCA_030015575.1). Classification (NCBI taxonomy): domain Eukaryota; kingdom Viridiplantae; phylum Streptophyta; class Magnoliopsida; order Asparagales; family Amaryllidaceae; genus Agapanthus; species Agapanthus africanus. Next base: position 337,537,328 of record JASDDO010000014.1, read on the forward strand.
TATCATTATTGCACCATAAATGATAATGACACATGCTTAATGAATCACCTCTTTTCATTTATGAAGCATGCTTATTCATTTCTTTTATTCATTATTCTTAAATAAGAATGCTTCATAATATATTATGATACACTCACTTTCTCATCTCATTATCATTATCACATTCTCTCTCCTCAAGCTCTCATCTTCAAGAAGACTAATCCTTAATTCTCATGTGTTGAGATCAAAGGATTAGTTAGACTTAAACATCCATTACCTTCACTCTATATCATCCTTTCTTCTTTGATTAGCAATCAAAGTTGATTAGTTACCTCAAGTTAGAGGTGTAGCTTGGTGTTTTGCTCTCGGGTGGATCGTCTACTACCTAGAGAAGGTCGAGGAGAACAAAGGAGGACACAAAGACGAAGGATCGGTTTCATTAGGTATAATCCCTAAACACAATTGAAAAGAAACTCTTTGTGTACGGTTATTTATAGTTTAGCTTCGATTCAAGCGGTTAGTCGATATTCGTTCTTTAAACATGATCGTTTTTGAAAATTCCGCCTCCCCACAAGTACTGGGGTGTACTACATCGACTTACAGTGGTATTAGAGCCTCGCTAAACAATAAATAACTTAATTGCAAATTTGTACGAATTTTGAACGGAAAAACAAAGCCGGAAAGTCCCGAAAAAATTCAGTTTCTGTCGAATTTAAAATGATGTCCAAAATTTTTTCAGGTAAGTGCAGAAAGCTTGAAATGACCACAATAGAACACCCAAGAAATTTGGGCCACTGAATCGACAAAATAGCCGCGGATCCGCGGCCTCAGCCTACTGAGTCGCCGCGGATCCGCCGCCGATTCAACGATTCAGTAACCCAATTTTCTTCTGTTGCTTCTCTGTGAAATTTGGGATTTTCTGGAATTTTTTAATTTTGCCCAGGTCTCCAGTTTACAGAGCAGTTTTTGGAGCAATATTAAAGATGTTTAGTCGATCGAAATTGTACAGTATTTGCATGTTGGATTATATCTGTGATTGTTAAATGTGTTCGTAAACCTCCCCAACTGCTAATATGTCGGTTGGCAGGGGGTTGCACATTTCTGAAATGGTTATATCTGTTTGTGCATATAAACTGTATTGGACTATTGTGGTGTATAGCCGGGGTTAGCAATGGGTTATTGTTTAATTCATTTGTTGTAAATGTAATTTGTTGTAATATTATTTTGCGGGGCACATCCAGGTTGCGGTTGTAGCCACCGTTGTATTATTTCTTTTTACTGTTTTTGCTCCTAGGACTGACCCAAGATGGGGTACACAAACTGCCGGGTGGGTAGTTTGCCGTACCCGTAGGGGTCGAGGGTGGGGTAAAGGCTATTCATCACAACTGTGTAATCTGTCTTTTCTTGCAGGCTCAAAAGAAATACAGATTGCTTGCAAATCCAATATTGTTTATCTGTGTTCTGGAATGACTATCATTGCTTCAGACGAATGTAAAATATCTATATTTATTGTAGCTATTTAGACGTCACTTATGTTTTACACCCGCGCTAGCCCAGCCCCCGCACTGTCGTTAGTTAAGTAACCTAACGGGTGATGACGGGACCCCGTGGCGAATGCGGATGGCATAAGAGGACGTTGTATTTTCGTTGTTTTCTGCAATGATAGGTTAATGATGGGACGCATTATCTATAATGCAAAGAAAATAAACCAAGTTTAAATCGTTGGAACAATTTAAAAGAAACCACTCGGTTATTTTAAAAAACAGATATTTTTTAAATGCGGAGCTTTAACCACTCCTTTTAAAAGCTATCAGGTTCCTTCGGTTATATCAAGTTCACTACGTTCACGGTTTCGCCAAAACCATTCGTAGCCCTCCGTCATTTCATTTGGGTATTCAGTAGTATTCAAGCTATGCATTTTGGCCAAAGTCAAGGCATAGTGTTTGGTAGCTACTGAGTTTTCATTTGTTGCATAAGATAGATGAGTTGGTTTGGGACAGTCGTATTACCATTTGACCAAAGTCAGGGGTATATACGGATGGGTTCAAATTGACAAGATAATGACGGGTAGAACTTGACATGTGGCTTATGACATTTTGACCAAAGCCAAGGTCATAAGAGCATGGGGCAAAAACTTATATCGGGAATTTCTAAAGAAACTGAAATTTGCAAAGAGATGCATACCATTTGTGTCACGCCCCGCAGGGTACGGAACGTGACTGGCACTTAAGTTTACGAAACGTCTAAAGACGTCCGTAAAATAAGTAAGCCAAAGCCCAGAAAACAAAACCAATTAAGCAAAAGAGTGAAGAAAACCCAATCAATTGAAAGCGAGTTTATCAAATAAGTCATGTAAAACCCTTTTTTAAAAACAATACCAATTTTTCCGAAAATTTCGGCAGAGTCTCCTTTGTAAATACTGACCCCCAAAATGGGTACAACAAAAATATATATGAATCCAACAAAATAGGGCATCCCCAAGCGGGAGCTAGCTCTTCGCCACAAGGCGGTCACAAATCCCACGCAATATAAAATGACAACAAGCAAAATAATCATAATGAAGCATAAGAAAAACAGCATGTCGACTCAAGTGAGCTCGACCCCAAAATACAGCATAAAAGTCCACAAACCTCACAGTCTCATCTCTAGGTCAATATACAATAATACTGATAGAAACAGTAGATGGAGTACACTAGATACAAGAATATACAAGGTGGTACAAAAATAATGATATAACCCACCTAAGAGCAAAACCTCGAGTCCAGGCAAAAGAAGCAAGTGCGCCCGCCGCTACTGTACTGACGGAGCGGACCTGCAAAAAGGCTGTGGCACAAGGGGGTGAGTTGCCAACTCGTGAGTAATAAATAACATCTACACAGGCTATCGAATGCATGCACACAAGCATCCTAGCATCTAAATATAGGTAAGGCAGGACATAATGGAAAGTATGTATGCAATATGGATATACTAGCAGGTATGAATGCAATGCGAATCAACTCGTGATCTGAATGTGTAAGTATAAGAAATCATGTTTTTCCCTTTAAGAATGTCTTTTGAAATACCAGCACAATACCAATAGAATCAACAAGAACCTGTGTCCAGCATCGACACCTCAAAACTGTCTCAAATCTCATATCAATGTATCTCTGGCCTCAGCCGTCCGGCTGACCCATCTCAAATATCAATATCTCATCATCTAGCGGCCACGGTCGGTATCCTCTGGATATCCGCCGTCCCAAACAGTCACTGGTAGGTAATCCGTCCCCTGCCAGGCTCAACGTCAACACCACATTCCTCTTGCCCCGGGGTACCTTACCGGGCCCACCATGTACCCGTGACGGTTCCTCCACTCCTCGACACGGATTTCCAAAACCACAGCAAACTCATGGTGGACGACACTTACATCACTAGAAAACCGCAATTTACATATTTTAAAAATATAATAAGTTTAGAAATTTTGCGGCTTTCTCCCGAAATCCAGAAATATCATAAAATCTCAAGAAATCCTCATAAGTGCATATGTCAATGATAATGAATGCATATGGTATCAATAATCGAATTGCGATGTGTGATAAATAAATTAGGCATGAACAATTAATATGATGAAGCACATGCACATGAATAGCAATCCTACGATTTCATTTTAAGGAATTAAAGCAATAGCACGAGTTTAAGTATCAATTAGTAAAAGGTTTCAAATTAAAGGTTATTTAGTGTGGTGGCATGGCAATTACCAGGGTGTGTGTGTAAGCATGAAAAGTGCTCGTGCTGCATATAAAAACCCTGGCAATGGTGCATGTGTCCTATAGAATGGGTTCGTATATGTATGTCAATATAAGGCATGAATGTAGCAAATAATCATACAAGTATTAAACCCCTAATTACTAATATTACTAAGAATCTTTTAAGTTACTAAAACTATCGGGCGACTTGCGCCATCCAACGATAGTCCCCCGTAGATGTTACATCTACTCACAGAATTCCTCAGCTAGCTACGTCCGATCACCGCTTTCCCTTTTCGTGCCGCATCCGAAGCCTCCACGACCGAACCTGGAATTTACATCAATACAAGACATAAGGTTACATATCATGAAACGACGCAAATCCCGAATGAGAATACTAACGTTCACAAGCTAGGTACAACGTGCACAAGGTGCGCGGAACACACGCGAAAATCGCAAAAACTGCAAAAATTGCCGATTTGGTCGCTCGGCAAAACTAAAACCCGAACACCCAAAAATCCGCACTCATACATCCTAAATGTCATAGGATAGGCCAACAATATAATCTAGATACCGCAATTAATTCGCCATAATAATATAATAAAAACCTAGTAAGCTAGAAGTTCGCAAATTTGGTGCAAACATCGACAATTTGCGACAAAGTGCACACATTATCACACAAATATCCAAATTAAACCATTAGAAAGCCACTACAATTAAAATTACAACACAACAACCATGCTTCAACCTATATCCATACACAAATCCCTTTCTTGATTTTTATAACCAACAATTTAAATCCAATTTCACACTTGAAAAACCAAAATTAACACATATCGAAGCCCACTTAAGCAAAGTAATCTCTTAAATTAAGTTTGCATAAAACTAGATAACAAAATAACTTAATTAACTAATTAATGGTTTTCTAAACCCAAATTAAAAGTCAAGCCATGAACTAAAAGAACTAGATTAGAAATTAACACTAAAACAATTTTCAAAGTTCTAATTAGCACACCTAAGGAACAATGTAACCATTTGATTAGAAGTTATACCTTAAAAGTTCAATCCTAAGCTTTCTCAAGCCTTCCAAGACACCTCCTTTCTCCAAGATTTAAACCCATTTGGGCTTGAGAAGAGATAGAATAGGGTTTTGTGTTGAATTTGTGAAGAAATCTATGGATTTTTGTTGGATTTTGATGGAATTGTGATGAATTTTGGAAGGAAAAAGAGAAGGGAAATTGGGGCTGTTTCTGCAGGATTTCCAGCAGCAAGGGAGTGGGGAGAGGAGTGGGGGAGTTGGGGAAAAAAGTCCAAGTCAACCCTCTCATATTACCATAATACCCTTACCTCAAATAAATATATATATAACCCTTTTTTAGCCCATTCTCACATAATTTAAAGTCAAAAAGAGGGAAAGAAAATTCTTGGGGTGCTACAACAGTATGAGGCCGGCCATGGTGAGTGAGAGAGAGTGCACAAAAAATTTTTATGCAAAAAGACCCCTTACAAGTCCAAACTTGCAAGTTTAAGCTTAAATTCAATAAATTTCGTTTTCTATAATAAAAATTAGTTAAAAATCAAAATAAAATACTAAAAATTTATGTTACAACTAGATTTTAATTAACATAATTTTAAAGATTAAAATTAGCCCAAAACATTTTGTATTTATCGCTAATTTAATGTATTTTCTTACCGGCTTAAAATAATATTAAAAAATTGAAAAATTAGGGAAAATTTTTAAACGACCAGAATTTCATAAGTAACTCATTAGCTACTAAAAACAAAAAATTACCTATCCATTTTAGGTATAATTAGTCCTAAACTGCAAAATAACAAAAAAGACGGTTTTCGGAAAAATACCGAATTTTCACCGATTTTCAGGAAAACACCAAAACGACTTCTCAAGGCGCTACAATCTTCCCCCCTTAAAGAAATTCGGTCCCCGAATTTAAAAATATAGCTACGCGTACCTTCAAAGAGATGGGGATATTTCTTCCTCATCTCGCCTTCGGTCTCCCAGGTAACCTCCTCGCTGCTCGGGCTACGCCAAAGGACCTTGACGGTTGGTATAATCTTCGACCTCAACTTCTTCACCTGCCGATCCAGGATGGCCACCGGCTGCTCTGCAAAAGAAAGGTCGCGCTCTAGCTGGACTGTCGGGTGCTGAATCGCATGCGAAGGGTCGTGAAGGTACTTGCGGAGCATCGAAACATGGAAGACGGGGTGAACATCGGGAAAGCTGGGAGGAAGAGCCAAACGATAAGCAACAGCGCCAACCCGCTCGAGGATCTCGAAGGGACCTACGAATCTAGGGCTAAGCTTCCCCTTTTGCCCAAAACGCATCACGCCCTTCATCGGAGAGACTTTCAGAAAAACATGGTCGCCAACTGCGAACTCTAATCTGCGACGGCGCCTGTCCGCATACGATTTCTGCCTGCTCTGAGCCGCTCTCATCCGGTCTCGGATCAACTGTATCTTCGCTGTCGTCTCCTCAACAAGCTGCGGCCCCAAAATGCTGCTCTCGCTGAGCTCTGTCCAACAGACGGGCGATCTGCATCTCCTCCCATACAATGCCTCGAAAGGTGCCATCTGAATAGTATCCTGGAAGCTGTTGTTGTAGGAGAACTCCACTAGAGGTAAATGACGATCCCAGCTACCACCAAAGTCTAAAACGTACGCTCTGAGCATGTCCTCGAGAGTCTGAATGGTCCGCTCTGACTGTCCATCGGTCTGCGGATGAAATGCTGTGCTGAAGCTCAAACGAGTGCCCAAAGCCTCCTGGAGTCTCTGCCATAGTCGGCTGGTAAACTGAGTGCCTCGATCTGACACGATACAAGTCGGTACGCCATGCAACCGCACGATCTCGTCGATGTAGAGCTGAGCATACTGAGCGAAGCTGAAAGTGGTCTTCACTGGTAGGAAGTGAGCCGCTTTCGTCAATCTATCCACGATCACCCAGATGGAGTCGTACCCTCGACTGGTCCTGGGTAGACCCACAACGAAATCCATCGAAATCTGCTCCCATTTCCACTCTGGAATGGGTAACGGCTGTAGCTCTCCTGCGGGCCTCTGGTGCTCGGCCTTGACTTGCTGACAAGTCGGGCATCTCGAAACGAACTCCGCAATGTCCCTCTTCATCCCGCCCCACCAGTAGGTCTCTCTCATATCATGGTACATCTTGGTGGAACCGGGGTGGACACTATACACTGATCAGTGTGCCTCCTCAAGAATGTCGCGCCGCAATCCATCAGCATCTGGTACGCACAGTCTAGATCCATATCGTAAAATCCCCTGATCGTCAACCACGAACTCGGAAAATCTGCCCTGTCCCATCTGTGCCATGATCTCTGAGCAACGGTCGTCACTGCGCTGTGCCTCATATATACGGTCAAGCAACTGTGGGCGTGCACGAAGATGCGCGAGCTGTCCCCCAGTCTGAGTGAACTCGAACTCAACCCGGCTGTCGCATAACATCTGCCAATCTGCTGACGACTGCCTCTGCACTGCGCGCAAAAAGGATAGACTACCCCCGGGCCTCCTACTCAACGCATCTGCCACCACATTCGCCTTGCCGGGGTGATATAAGATCTCGCAGTCGTAGTCTTTCACCAACTCCATCCAACGACGCTGTCTGAGGTTCAGATCTTGCTGCTGAAATATGTACTTTAAGCTCTTGTGATCGGTGAATATCTGACACGACTCGCCGTACAGGTAATGTCGCCAAATCTTCAGTGCAAAGACCACTGCAGCCATCTCCAAATCATGAGTGGGGTAGTTCTGTTCATGCTTCTTCAACTGCCGAGAAGCATAAGCGATCACCCGGCCATGCTGCATCAATACGCATCCTAATCCCACTCGCGAAGCATCACAGTAGACAACAAATCCGCCTGATCCCGAAGGCAAAGATAATACCGGCGCCGTAGTCAAACAAGTCCGTAGCTGCTGAAAACTCCGCTCGCACTCCTCTGTCCAGACGAAAGGAACACCCTTCCGGGTCAAACCGGTCAACGGTGCAGCTATACGGGAGAAGTCCTGAACAAAACGCCTGTAGTAGCCCGCCAGGCCTAGAAAACTACGGATCTCAGTAACCGATGTAGGTCGGGGCCACTGCTGAACAGCCTCAATCTTCTTCGGGTCCACACAAATGCCGTCTCTCGTAACCACGTGACCCAAGAATCCGACGCTGTCCAGCCAGAATGCACACTTGGAGAACTTTGCGAACAGCTGGTGCTCCCTCAAAATCTGTAACGTAATCCGCAAGTGTTGCTCGTGCTCCTATCTGCTCCGGGAGTACACCAAGATATCGTCGACAAACACGATGATGAACAAGTCAAGATACGGCCTGAATGTACGGTTCATCAAATCCATGAATGCTGCTGGGGCGTTGGTGAGTCCGAACGACATCACCAAAAACTCGTAGTGGCCGTAGCGCGTGCGGAAAGCTGTCCTCGGTATATCCTCCTGTCGAACTCGCAGCTGATGGTATCCTGATCGTAAGTCGATCCTCGAAAAATACCTTGCACCCTGAAGCTGGTCGAACAAATCATCAATGCGCGGCAACGGATATCTGTTCCGAACGGTAACTTTGTTCAGCTGGCGGTAGTCGATACATAAGCGCAACTTCCATCCTTCTTCTTGACAAACAGGACCGGAGCACCCCACGGAGAAACACTAGGTCGAATAAGCCCCTTATCTAACAATTCCTGCAACTGATCCTTCAGCTCTCGAAGCTCTGCCGGGGCCATCCGATAAGGCGGTATAGAAATAGGCCCCGAGCCGGGAATCAAATCGATGCAGAACTCAACATCGCGCTCAGGTGGTAGCCCAGGTAGCTCATCAGGGAAAACATCAGGGAACTCACAAACAACCGGGACCCGGTCCAACGGAACCTCTGCAGCTCGAGTATCACAAATATACGCTAAGAATCCCTGACATCCCTTCCGCAAGAGCTGACCAGCGCGAAGAGACGAAATCAAGCTGGGAAGGGTGACGCTGCGGTCTCCCTAAATAACAAGGACTGGCTCTCCCGGAAAGCTAAATCTGACTGCCTTCTCACGGCAGTCCACCGAAGCATAACAAGTGGCTAGCCAATCCATGCCCAGAAGCACATCAAAGTCCAACATATCGAGGAGAATCAAATCAACCGATGACTCCCTCTCCCCGATACGAACGGAACACAATCGAAAAACAAAACGAGCGACAAACGACTCGCCTACCGGGGTAACAACAACAAGCGGATGATCTAAGGACGACGACTCACGGCCCAACATCGGTGCAAAGTGTGTAGAGACGTACGAATGTGTGGAACCTGGGTCAAATAATAACCGTGCGTCGAAAGAACAAACTGGTAAGGTACCTGTCACAACGGCATTAGATGCCTGCGCATCCTGCGGTGTCAAAGCAAATACTCGGGCCTGTCCTCCACCGATAGCGGGCTGACCTCGGCCTCGGCCTCTGCCTCCTCGTCCCCTCTGGATAGGACCACCACGTCCACGGCCTCTGGGTGCATCGAACTGTCGTGGAGCATCACCAGTGATAGGAAGTAGGGCTCTCTGAGGAGGGGGTGGTGATGGTGGTAGGGTCACATGCGGAACTGTCGCTGCTCCCTGTCGTCTCGCCGGACAGTCTCTGACAAGATGGTGCAGACTCCCGCACCCAAAACACCCTGGCGACGGCTGCTGTCCCTGGGGATAAGAACCATATAACTGTCCCCGCCCAAATCCTCTGCCAGGCCTATCTCTCGGAAAGAATCTGGCGCGCTGCCTCTGAGACGGTACATCGGTGCGAATCCTCTTCGGCCCAGAAACGGCCGAAGTCTGTGATATGCGTGCCTCCATCCGCAATGCCGTATCCATAGCAGCTGAATAAGTGTCGTAGTGCTGGGCGCCAATGGCAAGATATAGCTGGGCATCAAGTCCCTGTACAAACCTCTTCACCATCTTCTCTTCGGTATCCACCAAATACTGAGCATATCAGGATAACTGTGTAAACTGGATGTCATACTCAGACACCGTTATCCCAGGTGTCTTGACTAAGGCCTCGAAGCTACGAGCTCTGGCGTCACAAACGCTCTCTGGGAGGAAACAAGCTAGAAAGACCACTGTAAACTCGGCCCACGTCATAGGCGGTAGACCTGCAGCTCGACCTCTCAAGACTGACTCCCACCATGTCTGCGCGAGACCCTCTAATCGGAAACTCGCAAGCTCTACCCATCGATCATCCGAACATCTCAGCGAACGGCAGATCCTGGCTAAACTGTCAAGGAACGTCTGTGGGTCCTCCGCTGCCTCGGTGCAGGTGAATACTGGAGGGCTCAGCCTCATGAAATCCTGTAGCGAAACCGGAATGGCCACGGTGGTAGTAGTGGGGGCAGGTATCATGGTCGTCTGTGATGTAGTAGGTACGTCATCCGGCCTCGGTGTACGACTGGCTGCAACTAGGGATCCTACCATCTGACGTAGCTCCTGCATGCTCCCCATCATCTGTCGCAACTCCTCCATACCAGTCTCAAGCCTATCCATACGGCCTGGAGAAGGTGGATCGGTCTGTCCCTGCGGCGTAGGCATACCACCCTGCTCAGTCCTAGTCTCGGACGAGCCAGCTCGAATCTCGTCTCGGGCGGCAGCCCTCTGTGCCCTCGTAGCCTTCGGCGGCATAGTGACTGGTACAGGAACAGGACAATAAGAATGGTGCAGGAGAATCATAGGATACACGGAATTGAAGAAGGAATTTCCAAGCAAGTATATCCTAAAGTCACTTAGGCAGAGTACCGTATCGCAAGTATGCCGCGGACATACACACGCTACGTTACCCTACTTAAGTCACTTACTCCATCTACCAAGGGTCATCCTACACTCAAAAAGGTAAAACCTATCGCTCTGATACCAACTTTGTCACGACCCGCAGGGTACGGAACGTGACTGGCACTTAAGTTTACGAAACGTCTAAAGACGTCCGTAAAATAAGTAAGCCAAAGCCCAGAAAACAAAACCAATTAAGCAAAAGAGTGAAGAAAACCCAATCAATTGAAAGCGAGTTTATCAAATAAGTCATGTAAAACCCTTTTTTAAAAACAATACCAATTTTTCCGAAAATTTCGGCAGAGTCTCCTTTGTAAATACTGACCCCCAAAATGGGTACAACAAAAATATATATGAATCCAACAAAATAGGGCATCCCCAAGCGGGAGCTAGCTCTTCGCCACAAGGCGGTCACAAATCCCACGCAATATAAAATGACAACAAGCAAAATAATCATAATGAAGCATAAGAAAAACAGCATGTCGACTCAAGTGAGCTCGACCCCAAAATACAGCATAAAAGTCCACAAACCTCACAGTCTCATCTCTAGGTCAATATACAATAATACTGATAGAAACAGTAGATGGAGTACACTAGATACAAGAATATACAAGGTGGTACAAAAATAATGATATAACCCACCTAAGAGCAAAACCTCGAGTCCAGGCAAAAGAAGCAAGTGCGCCCGCCGCTACTGTACTGACGGAGCGGACCTGCAAAAAGGCTGTGGCACAACGGGGGTGAGTTGCCAACTCGTGAGTAATAAATAACATCTACACAGGCTATCGAATGCATGCACACAAGCATCCTAGCATCTAAATACAGGTAAGGCAGGACATAATGGCAAGTATGTATGCAATATGGATATACTAGCAGGTATGAATGCAATGCGAATCAACTCGTGATCTGAATGTGTAAGTATAAGAAATCATGTTTTTCCCTTTAAGAATGTCTTTTGAAATACCAGCACAATACCAATAGAATCAACAAGAACCTGTGTCCAGCATCGACACCTCAAAACTGTCTCAAATCTCATATCAATGTATCTCTGGCCTCAGCCGTCCGGCTGACCCATCTCAAATATCAATATCTCATCATCTAGCGGCCACGGTCGGTATCCTCTGGATATCCGCCGTCCCAAACAGTCACCGGTAGGTAATCCGTCCCCTGCCAGGCTCAACGTCAACACCACATTCCTCTTGCCCCGGGGTACCTTACCGGGCCCACCATGTACCCGTGACGGTTCCTCCACTCCTCGACACGGATTTCCAAAACCACAGCAAACTCATGGTGGACGACACTTACATCACTAGAAAACAGCAATTTACATATTTTAAAAATATAATAAGTTTAGAAATTTTGCGGCTTTCCCCCGAAATCCAGAAATATCATAAAATCTCAAGAAATCCTCATAAGTGCATATGTCAATGATAATGAATGCATATGGTATCAATAATCGAATTGCGATGTGTGATAAATAAATTAGGCATGAACAATTAATATGATGAAGCACATGCACATGAATAGCAATCCTACGATTTCATTTTAAGGAATTAAAGCAATAGCGCGAGTTTAAGTATCAATTAGTAAAAGGTTTCAAATTAAAGGTTATCTAGTGTGGTGGCATGGCAATTACCAGGGTGTGTGTGTAAGCATGAAAAGTGCTCGTGCTGCATATAAAAACCCTGGCAATGGTGCATGTGTCCTATAGAATGGGTTCGTATATGTATGTCAATATAAGGCATGAATGTAGCAAATAATCATACAAGTATTAAACCCCTAATTACTAATATTACTAAGAATCTTTTAAGTTACTAAAACTATCGGGCGACTTGCGCCATCCAACGATAGTCCCCCGTAGATGTTACATCTACTCACAGAATTCCTCAGCTAGCTACGTCCGATCACCGCTTTCCCTTTTCGTGCCGCATCCGAAGCCTCCGCGACCGAACCTGGAATTTACATCAATACAAGACATAAGGTTACATATCATGAAACGACGCAAATCCCGAATGAGAATACTAACGTTCACAAGCTAGGTACAACGTGCACAAGGTGCGCGGAACACACGCGAAAATCGCAAAAACTGCAAAAATTGCCGATTTGGTCGCTCGGCAAAACTAAAACCCGAACACCCAAAAATCCGCACTCACACATCCTAAATGTCATAGGATAGGCCAACAATATAATCTAGATACCGCAATTAATTCGCCATAATAATATAATAAAAACCTAGTAAGCTAGAAGTTCGCAAATTTGGTGCAAACATCGACAATTTGCGACAAAGTGCACACATTATCACACAAATATCCAAATTAAACCATTAGAAAGCCACTACAATTAAAATTACAACACAACAACCATGCTTCAACCTATATCCATACACAAATCCCTTTCTTGATTTTTATAACCAACAATTTAAATCCAATTTCACACTTGAAAAACCAAAATTAACACATATCGAAGCCCACTTAAGCAAAGTAATCTCTTAAATTAAGTTTGCATAAAACTAGATAACAAAATAACTTAATTAACTAATTAATGGTTTTCTAAACCCAAATTAAAAGTCAAGCCATGAACTAAAAGAACTAGATTAGAAATTAACACTAAAACAATTTTCAAAGTTCTAATTAGCACACCTAAGGAACAATGTAACCATTTGATTAGAAGTTATACCTTAAAAGTTCAATCCTAAGCTTTCTCAAGCCTTCCAAGACACCTCCTTTCTCCAAGATTTAAACCCATTTGGGCTTGAGAAGAGATAGAATAGGGTTTTGTGTTGAATTTGTGAAGAAATCTATGGATTTTTGTTGGATTTTGATGGAATTGTGATGAATTTTGGAAGGAAAAAGAGAAGGGAAATTAGGGCTGTTTCTGCAGGATTTCCAGCAGCAAGGGAGTGGGGAGAGGTGTGGGGGAGTTGGGGAAAAAAGTCCAAGTCAACCCTCTCATATTACCATAATACCCTTACCTCAAATAAATATATATATAACCCTTTTTTAGCCCATTCTCACATAATTTAAAGTCAAAAAGAGGGAAAGAAAATTCTTGGGGTGCTACAACAGTATGAGGCCGGCCATGGTGAGTGAGAGAGAGTGCACAAAAATTTTTTATGCAAAAAGACCCCCTACAAGTCCAAAATTGCAAGTTTAAGCTTAAATTCAATAAATTTCGTTTTTTATAATAAAAATTAGTTAAAAATCAAAATAAAATACTAAAAATTTATGTTACAACTAGATTTTAATTAACATAATTTTAAAGATTAAAATTAGCCCAAAAAATTTTGTATTTATCGCTAATTTAATGTATTTTCTTACCGGCTTAAAATAATATTAAAAAATTGAAAAATTAGGGAAAATTTTTAAACGACCAGAATTTCATAAGTAACTCATTAGCTACTAAAAACAAGCAATTTCCTATCCATTTTAGGTATAATTAGTCCTAAACTGCAAAATAACAAAAAAGACGGTTTTCGGAAAAATACCGAATTTTCACCGATTTTCAGGAAAACACCAAAACGACTTCTCAAGGCGCTACAATTTGGAGTTTGATGAATGTTGGTAGCACTCCTTCAACATTATCATACGATGATATTTGGATCCCGATCCTACTGTGAGTATATGCTACTTATCAGGATATTCGTCACTTAACGATCAATGCTATAAACCTAGTAGGTGTCCAGAAAAGTATCAGCGGGGTTACGCCCCCAGAGAAAAGAAGTTATTTAATTAAGGAACTTCGCGAAAGCGTTGGAAAACCTCCCTCGAAGTATCGACACCAGCCTGGCTGAACGGTTAAGCAAGTATTGTACGGTGAGAATAGTCTTGGCTAATTCTTCTTTTATGGTTTGAGGAAGGATTCGAAAAACAGTGGGAGCCATCCAGTTTAGATAAACTAAAAACCACTCTAAAACTTGCAAGAGCATCATGCTAAAGAGTTTTTCTTCTCTCTCTCCTAATTGCAGCGACCCTGAAAATGACTGGACTTAAGTTACTTTTAGAGAAAAATATACTGACGGGGCCAAACTATAAAGATTGGCTGCGGAATGTCAAGATGGCTTTGACCTATGACAAATTGGGGTACATCCTCACCGCTACGGCACCTGTTGTCCCTGGTCCCAAATCCAGCAATGCGGATAAGGAAATCCGTAAAACCTGGGATTTAGATTGCGCGAGAGCCAAGTGCATCGTGCTTGCCTCGATGAACAATGAACATCAGAGGAGGCACGAGGATATGTCCCTAGATGGCATATTTCTCCATACAAAGGAACTTTATGGAGAGCAATCTCGTATAGCAAGATACGAGACCTCTAAGAAATTGTTTCGAGCGAGGTTGGCTGTCGGGTCATCGGTAGGTGAACATGTCCTACAGATGATCGGCTATATTGAAGAGCTCGCAGACCTTGGGACGACTTTGGATAATGAGCTCTATACAGACCTTATTCTCCAGTCCCTTCCTCCCACCTACGCCCAGTTTATCCTCAACTTCAACATTCAAGGAAAAGAAGTTGAACTCGCGGAACTCCTGAACATGTTAAGGAGTGCAGAGGGCACCTTGCAGAAGGCAAGGGAAACACCCGCTATGTTTGTTGGCGGAGCATCTTCTTCCGGGTCCAAGGCTAGGGCCAAAGGAAGGAAGAAGAAGGCCGCACCCAGACCTAGAGGAGGTGTTAGTAAGGTGGGAAAGAAGGGAAAGAAAAAGTTTGCAGCACCGGTAGTTGTCCTGGATGAGTGCTTCCATTGTCACAGGAAAAGGCACTGGAAGAAGGATTGCAAGGCGTGGAACGCCAAGAACCAGGAACCGAAGCAAGCTGTGGCTTCGACTTCAGGTGTGTTTGTAATTGAGAATTGTCTGTCGATCAACTCTACTTCCTGGGTATTGGATACCGGATCAGGATCTCATATTTGCAATTCATTGCAGGCACTGAGAAACCGTAGAGTGCTGAAGGAAGGTGATATGATCCTCAGGGTTTCTAACGGAGCTAGCGTGGGAGCTGCGTCCGTCGGGGATTATCACCTAGGATTGACGAGTGGACACATTTTGGTTTTACATAACTGTTATTTTGTACCCAGCTTAACGTGTAATATCATATCAGTTTCCTTGTTATCAAATAAAGGTTATGATTTCACGTTTGTAAGAGTTGTTGTCAACATCCACCTTAATCATGGTTTGATTGGGTCCGGTACTCTAAATAACGGCATATATGTTTTAAACCAACTCCAAATTTTCAATGTCCAGAACACACTAAAAAGAAAGTCTCCAGATTTAAATAAAGCTTTCTTATGGCATTGTAGACTGGGTCACATCAATGAGAGAAGGTTGACTAAGTTGCATAGAGAAGGATATTTGGACACGTTCGAATATCAAACTTATGACACTTGTCAATCCTGTCTCAAAGGAAAGATGACAAAGACTCCATTTACTGTACAAGGAGTAAGAGCGAGCGAGCTCTTAGGACTCATACACTGCGATGTATGCGGTCCAATGTCTACACATGCGAGAGGTGGTTTTTCCTATTTCATTACTTTCACGGATGATTACTCAAGATACGGATTCATTTATCTGATGAAACATAAATCCGAGGCTTTTGAGAAATTCCAAGAGTATAAGAATGAAGTAGAAAACCAAACCGGCAAAAGTATTAAGACACTAAGATCTGATCGAGGTGGTGAATACTTAAGTGCCGAGTTCCTAGGTTACCTAAAAGAGAAAGGAATTCTCTCTCAGCTTACTCCTCCATACACTCCACAGCATAACGGTGTATCGGAGAGACGGAATCGAACCCTATTGGATATGGTACGATCCATGATGAGTAATACTGAGTTACCGCGATCTTTCTGGGGTTATGCGCTAGAATCAGCGGCATATCTTCTGAACAGGGCTCCTACCAAGACTGTGCCTACCACTCCATATCAGATGTGGACTGGGAAGAAACCCCATCTTCAGCATATGAAGATTTGGGGATGTCCAGCTTTTGTTAAGAAGCAGCATGTGGACAAGCTCGAGGCACGATCATTAAAATGTATGTTTGTGGGATATCTAAAGAACTCCAAGGGATATTATTTCTATTACGCAGAGGAACAAAAGGTTTTTGTTTCTCGTAATGCCCATTTTCTGGAAAATCAGTTTTTAGAAAAGGAAATAAGTGGGAGCGAAATAGAACTGGAAGAAATTCCAGAACCACAAACTGCTACTGAAAGTTTGGTAGAACCAGAGGTTCAAGAAGAACAGAACATTCCCGCACCCCTCCGCAGGAGTAGTAGGCCGTCTCATCCGCCTGAGAGATACTACGGTTTTCTCATAGATGGGGATAGAGAGGATTGCATCATAGAAGATGATGAACCTACTGACTTCCGGCAGGCCATCCAGAGCGGCGACTCGGTGCGATGGCTAGATGCAATGCGAACCGAAATGGAGTCCATGTACACCAACAAAGTATGGACTTTGCACTTTGCTCCAGATGGGGTAAAACCCATAGGATGCAAATGGATCTTCAAGAAAAAGATTGGTGTAGATGGACAGGTGGAAACCTATAAGGCTAGACTTGTTGCAAAGGGTTTTCGTCAAAGACCTGGTTTGTACTATGACGAAACTTTTTCTCCAGTGGCTATGCTCAAATCCATTCAGGTCCTTCTTGCTATTGCTGCCTTCCATGATTATGAAATCTGGCAGATGGACGTAAAGACGGCTTTTCTGAATGGAAATTTAGAAGAGAGCGTCTATATGGATCAGCCAGAGGGTTTCAATCAGAGTGGGAGCAGCGGGAAAGTATGCAAGCTGCTTAAGTCTATTTATGGACTAAAGCAGGCATCACGGAGTTGGAACATCTGTTTTGATGAGACAGTCAAAGAATATGACTTTATCAAAAATCCAGATGAACCGTGCATATATAGTAAAGTTGTGGCCAGAAGTGTCGTATTCCTCGTCTTGTACGTGGATGACATTCTATTGATAGGAAATGACATTCCTATGCTACAATCTGTCAAAGGATTCTTGTCACACAGGTTCTCCATGAAAGACCTGGGTGATGCCTCTTACATTCTGGGGATCCGGATCTATCGTGATAGATCCAAGAGGATGTTGGGACTTTCGCAGTCCAGGTATATCGACACTGTACTGAAAAGATTCAGTATGGAAGATTCTAAGCGCGGTAATCTACCGGCTTGTCACGGAATCACCCTCTCCAAAAAGATGTCTCCCAAGATTGATTTGGAAAGGGAACGCATGTCTATTATACCCTACGCTTCTGCGGTAGGCTCTATAATGTATGCGATGTTGTGCACCAGACCAGATGTAGCTTACGCACTGAGCGTGGTAAGCCGGTATCAGTCAGACCCAGGGGAGATGCACTGGAAAGCAGTTAAGAACATTCTCAAGTACCTGAGGAGCACTAAGGAGATGTTCTTGGTATACGGCGGAAAAGACCTCAGGTTGGAGGCCTTTGCTGATTCCGGCTTCCAGAGTGATAAGGACGATTCCAAGTCCATTTCGGGTTATGTCTTTACCCTCAATGGAGGGGCGGTGTGCTAGAAGAGCTCCAAGCAGGACACCGTTGCTGACTCGACGATGGAAGCGGAGTATATAGCTGCTTGCGATGCCGCAAAAGAAGCAGTCTGGATGAAGAAGTTCCTAACAGAACTTCAGGTTGTTCCTACCATAGTTGATCCAATACCTCTGTATTGCGACAACAACGGAGCTATAGCTTTAGCAAAGGAACCAAGGTCCCATCAGAAGTCCAGACACATCTTGAGGCGGTATCACCTGATCAGGGAGATCATTGATCGTCAGGAGATCGAGGTTCGGAGAGTTGCTTCAGAAGAGAACATTGCTGATCCATTCACGAAGGCCCTTCCTCAGATTCAGTTCGAGAGGCTACTCGAGATCATTGGTCTACGATATGCCAGTACATGGCCCTAGTGCAAGTGGGAGATTGTTAGTGTTTATGCCCTAGAAGGCCATTACTGTATCATACTAGTTTGTATATTACTTAATGGAAGCTTGGGATATTCACATGTATATAACAGTCTTGCTAAACATGGTAGTATGCTACTTGGTTTTTCTATCTTAATATGTGAGTGTACGTATTGATAGAGCTCTTAGGATCTTGCTTGTCTACCAGCGTTGTGATGGCAGTCACACTAGTGGGGGCTGGGTAGTCTACAAGCACATCCTTATTCAGGTCCCTGGTCGTTGGATTATCGAGACAGAGCATCGATACTCCGGAGTAGACTGGTGTGTACGCTTCTCATCCCAGTTGGGGAGATGGTCTGTCCCATAGCCGTCAGTACGTCGTACTGGAGATAGTATGCAGGTGCTCGTTAGGTTACGGGTACACCGGACAGGACTCACAGGGAACTGTTGGTTGGTTTGATACCAGTCGTCAGTGAACAGTTTCCAGGTGACATGAGTACAGCATAGTCCGCAGACTTGACACTGCTACTTCGCCTCGAGTGTGTCCCACTGTTCTTAGATTGCTACCCTACCACGGCTCAAAGGAGTCGTGCAAACAGGTAGCAGTTGGGTGCAGTCCCGAGCACTTGGAGGCAGTGGCGGTTAGACAGGATTCGTCCCTCCCGGTATTGGGAGTAGATATCGTGCTGTGTCAGAGAGCCATTACGCAAAGTCCCTGGCCAGGGCAAGCGAGATTTGCTGGTAGGTTCCAGTAGTTTCTCAGGGTGTAATGGGCTTCCCTCCGACACGACTTATACCGCTATTAGGGGACTGACGCTTGCCGCCCCCTAGGCCCGATATGCGATAGTCTTGGACGAACGGACCGGACTGTATGGAGATTGTCACATCAGACTCAGTAGGAGTTCGGATGGGTTTTCTCATCGGCCTTCTTATCGACAACTACCTGGGGACCGTTACGTACAGCTAGTGCCGCTTGCGGTCTGTGGTTAAACCCACTGCCAGCGTAGTAGTCGAGTCTCTAGAGTCCCACACAGAGAGTTTCCTACTCCAGGCGAAACGATATAGAGGTCGCATGGTTTTGCGACAAAGGGTTCGGACGCATACGTGCGTTTACGCACGTACGACTTTCGGACAGTTTTTACCAGTCGGCTTTGGTTTAAGCCAGTTACTGGTATCCGGTTATTGGATTTTTACAGTCTAAAGTTTTTCCGTATTTTTGCGGATTGGAGGGGCGTTCTCGTAATTGTACTAGAAGCTTCTAGAAGATGTGACTAAGGAGGTTACTTTGGATAAGAAAGTGAGTCATGAGAGTGATTCATCATTATCATTATTGCACCATAAATGATAATGACACATGCTTAATGAATCACCTCTTTTCATTTATGAAGCATGCTTATTCATTTCTTTTATTCATTATTCTTAAATAAGAATGCTTCATAATATATTATGATACACTCACTTTCTCATCTCATTATCATTATCACATTCTCTCTCCTCAAGCTCTCATCTTCAAGAAGACTAATCCTTAATCCTCATGTGTTGAGATCAAAGGATTAGTTAGACTTAAACATCCATTACCTTCACTCTATATCATCCTTTCTTCTTTGATTAGCAATAAAAGTTGATTAGTTACCTCAAGTTAGAGGTGTAGCTTGGTGTTTTGCTCTCGGGTGGATCGTCTACTACCTAGAGAAGGTCGAGGAGAACAAAGGAGGACACAAAGACGAAGGATCGGTTTCATTAGGTATAATCCCTAAACACAATTGAAAAGAAACTCTTTGTGTACGGTTATTTATAGTTTAGCTTCGATTCAAGCGGTTAGTCGATGTTCGTTCTTTAAACATGATCGTTTTTGAAAATTCCGCCTCCCCACAAGTACTGGGGTGTACTACATCGACTTACAGCTGGGACATATATAGGGAGGACTTTCTTGCTCGACATGATAGTATGCTATCTGGTTGATCTTTACCTTAACGTGTATACTGATTGTCTCTCTGTTACATGTTGGTAAAGCCCTTAGGATGTGTACTTGACTACCTGGACTATGATGCAGATCATACTAGTGGGGACATGGTAGTCCATAAGTACATCCTTCAAAGTCCCTAGTCGTGGGTGTATCGAGACGGGGCATCGATATACCAGAGTAGACTAGCGTATACCTTCTCGACCCATACAAATGGGCAATGGATGATCCCATATCCATCGGTGTTTGACATCAGAGATGATATACGGGTGCTCAGTAGAGACTGGGTACACTGGACGGACTCGCCGAGAACTCCCAGATGGTATTATACCTTACGTCAGATGGCAGTTCTTTGGTGACACTGGTACAGAGTAGTCTGTTGACCCAAGATCTTCATAGAGTCTTGTATGGTTCCCACTATGCTTTGATTTCCATCTTACCACGTCCAAGAGGGCGTGCAAAACGGTGGTTTTTGGGTACAGTCCCGAATCACATGGAGGCGATGAGCGATAGGAGGGGATTCGTCTCTCCCGGTATAGGGGGTTGATGTTGCGCTGTGTTCGATTGGCTATAAACGGAAATCCCTGGCCAGGGTTGCTGAGATTTACCGGTAAGTGTTACCAGTAGTTTCTCGAATTGTTATAGACCTCATATCGACACGACTTATCGAGCTATTGGGATCTGACGTTTACCACCCCTAGGCAAGATATGCGACATATCAGATGACGAGACCGGACTGTACGGTAGTGTTACTGGTTGGATTCACTGGAGTGTGAGCGGGCTTGCTCGTCGATCTTCTGATCGCTCAATACCCGGGTGGCCGTTACGTTTAGCAGACCGCTTGCGGCTTGTGGGTGTTTGATATGATCATCACCTGCTGCCGGCGTATTGACGAGTCTTTAGAGTCCTACACAGAGGTTTCCTGGCTCAAGCGAAACGAAATATGAGCGCCTATGAGATATGTGCGGGACCGAGAATAATGCGTGTATGTGATACCGTATTCCATTCTCGCGATGAATGTATCGAATGGTTATATGCGATATAACCTAGTTATCGAATCGAGGGTTGATTCGATAAGCCGATACATTGGATACTAGTCGATTATATGCGATATGACCGGATCGTTAAATCAAGTGTTGATTTAATGATTTAATGCATAATTATATATTTGATATATTACCTTGCATTAACTAGTATCGGTTCACTTTTAAATGGATTTTCTCACTTGTTTGTGCACATTGTATATATGATATATATTTTTGTGCACAAGATTGTATCATGTTTGATGATACATGCTAGTTTGGGTTTGTGTAAAGAATTAAACCATGGTTACTTAAGTGGTTAGGGTTTCATTTCCTTTTCTCATTTATTTATCTATTTATTCTTTTTGGAAAAATATTAAGCATAAAGAAAAATGGTGGCTTTCTTTGGAAGCATTTTGAAGCTTCATGAAGCTTTGACCAATGTGACCAATTTGTCTTCAAGCTTAACCCTAACCACTCTTCTAACCTTGGTCAATTCTCTACACCTAACCATGGTTCCTATTATGATAAGTATTCATTTCTTTTTCATTTTTGATTGACTTATCATAATATTCTTCTTCTTGATCTTTTTCTTCAAGAAAGAAAGCTTGATGCCATCAATGACAACTTGAGTTCTAAAGTGAGAAATCCAATTCTAAAGTGAACCCACCTCCTATTTCTTCATCCTCTACCTCTTGCCAAGTTATTTTGGATATTTTCTTCACAAGTTTCACAACTTGGTGAAGTTGGAGCTTGAACTTGTGATGCCTCGACGTAGATCATCTTCGGCACGAAGCCGACGAACTATTCCGCTCATTTCTTCGATGAAGCCGACGCGAGAGTCTGAGATCCGACTAGGACAGAGAGAAGACGTCTACGTGGAGCTAAGGAAGTGGATAACCGGATCTACAAAGGTTGTAGCTTCTTATCTTTAGTTAAGTTGTTAACTAGATTCATATTTCGCCTAAACATCTAGTCAACGATCCGTATTAGGGTTTCTCGGCACCCATAAAATTTGAAATTGGCATGGTTGATGCCTTGTGAGACCTCTATAGTGTGCCTAGGAACCTTTCATTGGTATCAGAGCCTAGCTAGAGCCTTAGGCGAAGTCTAGACGGAGTTTGAAGTCCGATTGAACCGAAACCCCAATATTTCCATGCTCTCTGGACTTTTTCTGAATTTGTGGATTTTTGAGTATTAAAAATATGCAGAAAACTAAGAAGCAGATTCTAAGAATTACTGTATAAAACGGAACTCATGATTCCTCCAAAGAGCGGCGGAACCGCGGCATAAGCATGGCTTATGCGGCGGTTCCGCGGTCAACAAGTCTCATCAGTCAACGATTTTGGCACAGTAACTTCTTTATTTTAATGCTGGGTTTTCTGGGAATTTTTAATATTTATTCAAGAGTTGGATTTTCTGGGGTTGTTTTGGGGATTCGGTGTTTCGATCGGAGTATCAGATTTTGTCTATGTGGCTTTCCGGATAAATTTTAGAATATGTTAAAAAGTTCGACCGGATATAAATACCCAATTTTTCCCCTGTCGGGAAATTTTCAAGTGTTGGATTTTTCCGTAGTTTAAAGACGTTCTAAGTAGTGCAAGTAACTCGATGGACGCTCTAGAAGACAACAAACCTTAACTCGATTATGTGACCGTCTTGAACTGCCCTTTGAACCTTCGGGTTTGGGGCAGTACGGCGTGCCACATGTGAGGCGTTAGCTTGACCCTTCTACGGCTGGACCGTTGGTACTGAGGCACGAACTGAATGTTTTTAGACTTGTTTCATGTGTTGATCTGTATCGGGAAAACTTCGGTGTTCGATTGTTCGATCGGAAAGTTTGACATTTTCTATTTATCCGGAATGGGATACAATAATTGGAATTCACAAGAAGTTATGAGATAACTGAATGAATGTTATAAACATAGCAGTTTAGTCTCACTTGATCGGTTGCCACGGAATTTTGATGTGATCAAAAGTCCGTCGCAATCACGTAGCGTACGCGGATACTCGCCGGGTAAACTTAATAGACAGCTACACCACATAGCCCCGACCAAGTGACTGTAGGAGAACCCCGTCGCCGAAAGCATCCGTTCGGGTGCTCGCGGTGGCGGTGTTCCGCCTTGGTGCACTTCGTCGACGGCGTCAGGGGTGCGGCCGTCTACTAAAGTTTGCGACGAGCATTCGATCAGGATGTCGGGAATCTTGTTGAATTGCCCGACTTGATATTGAAAAGAGTTTTCGATTTTGAGACTAAAATGCGGGGTTTATAATTGTTAGGCATGCGAAGTCTAAGTAATTCATTTGGTCAGGCATGCGATGTCTGAGGTGGTTGCGGATTCCAACTGTTGTAGTTTTACACTTTCTTTTCTGTGACCGTAAGTGTAATATGTGATATCGCCGGTTTCGTTGCTATATGTCAACGACAATTGGGATGCGCATATTTACTTACGTTGATGACATATGATGTTATGTGTTGCTGGATATGTTATATTGGATCGTCGTGTTTGAATAGCCCGGGGTTTTTTTATGTGAGATCAGTGTTTTTCATTTTCATTCATGTAAAAACTTGTATGTAATATTCTTTTATTGGGGCACTTCCAGGTTGCGGAAGTTGTCACCTTTTGTATATTATTTACTTTTCCGCACTAGGATAGACCCAAGGAGGAGGGCACAAGTAACCGGTTTCTGGAGTCCCGTGGGAGACCAACTCGAGGAGTCGAGTCCGAGTCTCCTAACTCTAGAATTGGTAGGGTTTCTTGCCTATCGTAGGGGTCTAGGGGTGTGGGTTTGGCTATTCATCACAACCGTGGAATCTGTGTTTTATACTGGCTCGTATTGAAAACACGGACGTCCTAGTATATCCAATATTTCATATGTTTCTTCTGCTGCGATATCTGTGATGTGATCATGTGATGTTCTATGATAGATATAGTAAATAGTATATATGATATATTATATAGGCGTTACTTATGTTTTACACCCGCGCTAGCCCTGCCCCGCTCTGCCGTTAGTTACCTAACCTAACGGTGCATGAGGGGACATCGAGGCGAATGCGGATGGCATAAGCGTACGTCGTATTTATCTGTGATGTTTAGGTACTTAAATGATGGGACTTCATTAATATAATTAATGAAATAAAAGAAACCTAAGATGTTGTAGAATCGAATTTCAAAATAAAACAGGTAGCTACAGTTCTTGCTTTGCACAGCGGTATATGTGATATATCCTGCACCTTATTCGATAAGGAAAGGACCGAGATCCCTTCACCGGGAGTGACTCCTTTAGCAATAACTGGCAGATGCTACACACTCGGTTTGTCTTTTGATTTCTTTTAAGAGTTTTTGCTTTGCACAGTGATATATATGATATATCTCGCACCTCATTCGACGAGGAAAGGACCGACGATCCCTTCACCTGGAGTGACTCCTTTAGCAAAACTAGAAAAACCTCAAAGACACTCCATTTTCAAAATTCATTCGATCCTACAACGATATCAAGTTCTTTACGCAATAGGTTTTCAGAAAAACCTGTCGTAGCCCTCCGTCATTTCAGATAAGTCCTACTTAGTATTCCTGCTACGTTTGTTGACCTCCGTCAAGGCGTAGTGTGCGGTAGCTAACTAGTATTTATCTGCTTATGCATATGATGCAGATTGGATTAGGGTAGTCATGCGGCCTTGTTGACCTTCGTCAAGGGTCGTGCGGGTGGGTTTAATTCGATCAAGAAATGACGGGTTGAACTTGACTAGTAGCCTATGGTTTTTTGACCTCCGTCAAGGTCATAGGGTGCTGGGGGCAAAATTATCGGGAATTTCAAGTGTTGAAATTTGCAATGAGATTGCATACCTTCTATGAGATAGTTGGATCCCGATACCCGCTGCGAGTAATTGTTACTCCTGGGAGAGTTTTACACATTACAATTAGCCGATCAAGTAGGTGTCTAGAAAGGCGTTAACGAGGTTACGCCTCTGGGAAAACGAGGTTTACATTAATTAGGTTCGTGCGAAAGCATGGGGGACCTCCCTCAAAGTACCGACACTGGCCTGGCTGAAAGATTGGCGAACTTGTAGTGTGTAATTAATCCCGGCTAATCTTTCCTTTTAGGGTTTGAAGGAAGATTTGATAAAAACAGTGGGAGCCATCCTGATTAGATAAAATAATAACCAATCTATTCTTGCAAGAGCGCACGCTGAGTGTTTTCTTCTCTCTCTCTCCAGGTAGCGACCATATCACGCCTTAATCAAGATAATAATACGGATTATTGACCGAATGCACTTGTTATATTGAGCTGGGGAACGTTGGTCCCGCTCCAACTTATAATTGTTATAAGATCGAGCAGGAAATTGGGGATTACCAGAATTCCCATGCCGCCCAAACGAAGAGAGTGCATGCTGATGCATCTTCTTCGGGTATGTTCGTTACATAGAACTGTTTCTCAGTGTCCTTTACGTCCTGGGTATATGATACCGGATCAGGATCCCGCATATGTAATATGTTACATGGGCTACAGATAGGTAAAGAACTGAGAACGGGTGATAAGTTTCATGAGGCAGAAAACGGGGCAAGAGTTGCAGCCAAGTCTGTCGGTCACTGTCACCCTGTATTACAAATACATTGATTCTGAACGAGTGTTATTAGATACCGAACCTGATATACAAAATCATATCTGTCTCTTTATTAGTAAAGAAACGATAAAATTTTTTATTGTTGGATAATGTTTTGGACATTTCCTATATCAAAAGTTGATCGGTTCAGGCACGTTATCTAAAAACATTAATGTTCTAAATCAAACTACGGTTCTTAGTATATGGAACACAAACAAGAGGAAGAGTTCAGAAATGAACGGATCCTTCTTGAGGTATTGTAGACTAGGTCATATCAATGCGACACGACTAGCTAAAGTTACATATAGATGCATATTTAAATCAGTTTGAATTTACATCTTATGAAACTTGCCAGTCATGTCACAAAGATAAGAAGACCACAGCTCTGTTTAATGGAAACAGAGAAAGAGTTAGTGAACTCTTGGGATGATACATGTTGATGTATGTAGGTCCCCTATCTACACATGCCAAGACTGGTTCTTTATACTTTATTATATTCTCTGATAATCTCTCAAGATTCAGTCATATGTTGCTGTTGAAACACAAGTCAGAACCTTTTGAGATATTCACAGAATATAAGTTAGAAGTAGAGAACCAAAATACGGGTAAAAGTATTATGTCCTTTGATGAGATCAAGGAGGAGAATACTTGTGCAAAGAATTTTTGGACTATTCTAAAGAAGAATGAGATTCTCTTTCAGCATTACTCCTCCGTATACACCATTGCACGATGGTATGTCGAGGCGGAGCAGATACACCCTATTTGATATGGTGTACTCTATGATGAGTACTACTGAGTTACCTTTTTCCTTAGGGGGTTATGCACTTGAGAAGTTGCATACCTATTGAATAGGGTTCCAATCAAATCAGTTGCCAACCGCTTCATATGTGATATGGAATGGGAAGAGCCCATGTCTTAAGTTAGTTAAGATTTGGGGTTGTCCGGCCTATGTCTAAAAGCAAAATCCGGACACGCTCGAGGCAAGGTCTGTTAAGTAGAACTGGAAAGGTTCCAGCTATACAAACTGCAGCTGATGATTTGATAGAACCAAAGGATTCAATAGATTCCAACGAACCTCAGCCTCTCCGCCGATCTAGTAGGGTTCCTCACCCACCTGAGAGATACTTCGGTTTCTCTATGACAGTGGGAGCGAGGATTGCATCATGAGATGATGACCCAACTAGTTTCGAGCTGGCCATCAGGAGTAAGACTCTGTAAGAATGGCTGGATGCTTAGTGATCTGAGATGGAATCCATGTACACCAACAAAGTATGGACTTTGGTTGCTATATCTGAAGGGTTAAATCCCCATCAGGAGCAAGTATATCTTGAGAAGATTACTTGGTGTACTTGGAAAAGTTGAGACTTTCAAAGCTAGACTTGTTAAAGGTTTGCATCATTGACCAGGTATGGATTTTGTTGAAACCTTTTCTAAGTAGCTATGCTTAAGTCCATCCGGATCCTACTTGCCACGGCTACATATCATGACTACGATATCTGGTGATTGGGTGTCATGACTGCTTTTCTAAATGATGTTTTAGAAAAGTGCGTCTATAAGTACACAGCCAGAGGGCCTCGTAGACAGTGGGAGTAGCGGAAACGTGTGCAAGATGCTTTATAGGATAAAGCAGGCATCGCGGAGTTGGAACATTTGTTTTGATGGATTAGTCAAAGAAGTTGACATCATCAAAATGGTAGATGAACCTTGTATAAACAAAAAGGTAGTAGGGAGTATGGTGACGATCCACGTAGAGTACGTGGATGACATACTCTTGATAGGGAAGGAGTTTCCTATGCTACGCTCGATCAATCTCCGCTTACCACAATGATTCTCCACATAGGATCAAAGTGATACTTACTAAATCCTGGGTTTTGGATCTATGAGATAGATCTAAATGGATGTTAGAATACTCACTAGCTGTAGTGAGATGGTATCAATCGATCCTGGGGAGAATCACTGGAAGGGTTCCAGGGTGATAAAGAAGACTGAATGTCAGTCACAGGCATTGTCTTTACCCTCAGTAAAGGGACGGTATGTTGGAAGAGTTCCAAGCTAAATACCGTGGCATACTAGACGATAAAGGCAGGATACATCGCTACTTAAGATGCTACCAAAGAGGATGTTTGGGTGTATAATGGTTCATGAGATGAACTATGTTCCTCCCATTGTGTGACAATGGAGTTGCGGCTTATGCCAAGGAACGTCCGTCCCATCAGTGATCCAGACATATTCTAAGGCAGTATCACCTGATCATGGAGATAGTTGACCTCCAGGGTGATCGAGGTTAGGAGAGCAGACTCAGAAGATAACACGGCGGATCCACTCACGAAGGCCTATTCCCAGAGAGAGACTTTTATGGGATGGTTGAGTATGAGATACTACAACCACTGCTATCAGATGGCCCTAGTGAAAGTGGGAGATTATTAGTTATATGTATGCCCTAGAGGCCATTACTGTACATTGGATGTATATTGTAGTGGATGCTGGGACATATATAGGGAGGACTTTCTTGCTCGACATGATAGTATGCTATCTGGTTGATCTTTACCTTAACGTGTATACTGATTGTCTCTCTGTTACATGTTGGTAAAGCCCTTAGGATGTGTACTTGACTACCTGGACTATGATGCAGATCATACTAGTGGGGACATGGTAGTCCATAAGTACATCCTTCAAAGTCCCTAGTCGTGGGTGTATCGAGACGGGGCATCGATATACCAGAGTAGACTAGCGTATACCTTCTCGACCCATACAAATGGGCGATGGATGATCCCATATCCATCGGTGTTTGACATCAGAGATGATATACGGGTGCTCAGTAGAGACTGGGTACACTGGACGGACTCGCCGAGAACTCCCAGATGGTATTATACCTTACGTCAGATGGCAGTTCTCTGGTGACACTGGTACAGAGTAGTCTGTTGACCCAAGATCGTCATAGAGTCTTGTGTGGTTCCCACTGTGCTTTGATTTCCATCTTACCACGTCCAAGAGGGCGTGCAAAACGGTGGTTTTTGGGTACAGTCCCGAGTCACATGGAGGCGATGAGCGATAGGAGGGGATTCGTCTCTCCCGGTATAGGGGGTTGATGTTGCGCTGTGTTCGATTGGCTATAACCGGAAATCCCTGGCCAGGGTTGCTGAGATTTACTGGTAAGTGTTACCAGTAGTTTCTTGAATTGTTATAGACCTCATATCGACACGACTTATCGAACTATTGGGGTCTGACGTTTACCACCCCTAGGCAAGATATGCGACATATCAGACGACGAGACCGGACTATACGGTAGTGTTACTGGTTGGATTCACTGGAGTGTGAGCGGGCTTGCTCATCGATCTTCTGATCGCTCAATACCCGGGTGGCCGTTACGTTTAGCAGACCGCTTGCGGCTTGTGGGTGTTTGATATGATCATCACCTGCTGCCGGCGTATTGACGAGTCTTTAGAGTCCTACACAGAGGTTTCCTGGCTCAAGCGAAACGAAATAGGAGCGCATATGAGATATGTGCGGGACCGAGAATAATGCGTGTATGTGATACCGTATTCCATTCTCGCGATGAATGTATCAAATGGTTATATGCGATATAACCTAGTTATCGAATCGAGGGTTGATTCGATAAGCCGATACATTGGATACTAGTCGGTTATATGCGATATGACCGGATCGTTAATCAAGTGTTGATTTAATGATTTAATGCATAATTATATATTTGATATATTACTTTGGATTAACTAGTATCGGTTCACTTTTAAATGGATTTTCTCACTTGTTTGTGCACATTGTATATATGATATATTTTTTGTGCACAAGATTGTATCATGTTTGATGATACATGCTAGTTTGAGTTTGTGTAAAGAATTAAACCATGGTTACTTAAGTGGTTAGGGTTTCATTTCCTTTTCTCATTTATTTATCTATTTATTCTTTTTGGAAAAATATTAAGCATAAAGAAAAATGGTGGCTTTCTGTGGAAGCATTTTGAAGCTTCATGAAGCTTTGACCAAAGTGACCAATTTGTCTTCATGCTTAACCCTAACCACTCTTCTAACCTTGGTCAATTCTCTACACCTAACCATGGTTCCTATTATGATAAGTATTCATTTCTTTTTCATTTTTGATTGACTTATCATAATATTTCCTTCTTCTTGATCTTCTTCTTCAAGAAAGAAAGCTTGATGCCATCAATTACAACTTGAGTTCTAAAGTGAGAAATCCAATTCTAAAGTGAACCCACCTCCTATTTCTTCATCCTCTACCTCTTGCCAAGTTGTTTTGGGTGTTTTCTTCACAAGTTTCACAACTTAGTGAAGTTGGAGCTTGAACTTGTGATGCCTCGACGTAGATCATCTTCGGCACGAAGCCGACGAACTATTCCGCTCATTTCTTCGATGAAGCCGACGCGAGAGTCCGAGATTCGACTAGGACAGCGAGAGGACGTCTACGTGGAGCTAAGGAAGTGGATAACCGGATCTACAAAGGTTGTAGCTTCTTATCTTTAGTTAAGTTGTTAACTAGATTCGTATTTCGCCTAAACATCTAGTCAACGATCCGTATTAGGGTTTCTCGGCACCCATAAAATTTGAAATTGGCATGGTTGATGCCTTGTGAAACCTCTATAGTGTGCCTAGGAACCTTTCATGTGTCACCTGATCGTGGAGATGGTTGATTTCCAGGGGATCGAGGTTAGGAAAGTAGACTCAGAGGACAACACGGCGGATCCACTCACGAAGGCCTTTTCCCAGAGAGAGACTTTTATGGGATGGTTGAGTATGAGATACTACAACCACTGCTATCAGATGGCCCTAGTGCAAGTGGGAGATTGTTAGTTATATGTATTCCCTAGAGGCCATTACTATACATAGGATGTATATTGTAGTGGATGCTTGGACATATATAGGGATGACTTTCTTGCTCGATATGATAGTATGCTATCTGGTTACTCTTTATCTTGACGTGTACACTGATTGTCTCTCTGTTACATGTTGGTAAAGCCCTTAGGATGTGTACTTGACTACCTGGACTATGATGCGGATCATACTAGTGGGGACATGGTAGTCCATAAGTACATCCTTCAAAGTCCCTAGTCGTGGGTGTATCGAGACGGGGCATCGATATACCAGAGTAGACTAGCGTGTAGCTTCTCGACCCATATAGATGGGCGATGGATGATCCCATATCCATTGGTGTTTGACATCAGAGATGATATACGGGTGCTCAGTGGAGACTGGGTACACTGGACGGACTCGCCGAGAACTCCCAGATGGTATTATACCTTACGTCAGATGGCAGTTCTCTGGTGACACTGGTACAGGTTAGTCTGTAGACCCGAGATCGTCATAGAGTCTTGTGTGATTCCCACTGTGCTTTGATTTCCATCATACCACGTCTAAGAGGGCATGCAAAAAGGAGGCTTTTGGGTACAGTCCCGAATCACATGGAGGAAATGAGCGATAGGAGGGGTTGCGTCTCTCCCGATATAGGGAGTTGATGTTGCGCTGTGCTCGATTGGCTATAAAAGGAAGTCCTTGGCCAAGGCTTCTTTAGGGATTTACTGGCAAGTGTTACCAGTAGTTTCTCGACCCGTTATGAGCCTCATATCGACACGACTTATCGAGTTATTGGGGTCTGACGTTTACCACCCCTAGGCGAGATATGCAACATATCAGACGAACAGACCGGACTGTACGGTAGTGTTACTGGTTGGATTCACAGGAGTGTGAGCGGGCTTGCTCGTTGATCTTCTGATCGCTCAATACCCGGGTGGCCATTAGGTTTAGCAGACCGCTTGCTGCTTATGGGTGTTTGATATGATCATCAACTACTGCCAGCGTATTGACGAGTCTTGAGAGTCCTACACAGGGGTTTCCTGGATCAAGCGAAACGAAATAGGAGCGCATATGAGATATGTGCGAGACCGAGAATAATACCAGTATGTGATACTGTATTCTATTCTCGCGATTTGTATCATCGGTTGGTTATATGTGATATAGCCGGGTTACCGAATCAAGTGTTGATTCGATACATTGATACACTTGATATTAGTCGGTTATATGCAATATGACCGGATCGTTAAATCAAGTGTTGATTTAATGATTTAATGTATAATTATATATTTGATATATTACTTTACATTAACTAGTATTGGTTCACTTAAGATTGATTTTCTCACTTGAATGTGCACATTGTTTATATATGATATATGCAAGTGTACATGTTTGTATCATGCTTGATGATACAAACAAGTTGTGTGTATGAGACTTGAACCAAATCATGGTTAGATTAGGGTTTACTATTTTACTAAGCATATAACAAAAGAGTGTGACTTTTGTTAAAGTTATCAAGCTTCATGAAGCTTGATAAACATTGACAAAGTCAACTCTTTTGTCATTTGTTCAAGATATTAGTTAACCCAACCCTTAACCCAATGCTTTGGTTAAATGTCTACATGAGTTAAGCATGAGGGCTTAACTCAACCATGGTGCCATTATTTATTGGATAAGTTTCATTTGGATAATGATTCATATGATTCTTTTCTTCTTCTTCATCTTCATCAAGCTCACAAAAGCTTGCTAGCTCCAATGGTGCCATGAGAAAAAGAGTGAGAAATCCAATTCTAAAGTGAACCCACTTTCTATTTCTTCATCCTCTACCACTTGCCATGTAGTATAGGGTGTTCTCTTCATAAAGTTTTTGACCAAGTGAAGGAGAAGCTTCAGTTTGAGTCTCCCCGACGTAGATCATCTTCGGCCTCGAAGTTAATGACCTAGCCCGATCATTTCTCCGACGAAACCATCGCTAGAGTCCGGGATCCGATGATCGCAGCGGAGGGACGTTAACACAGAGCTTTAGAAGTGGTGGACCGGATCTACAAAGGTTGTATTTCCATTCACTTAGTAGTTAAGTTTTTAACTTGCTTGTTGTTTCGCCTATTCTCTAGTTAACGATCTTCATTAGGGTTTCTCGGCACATAAATTTTTGAATTTGGCATGGTTGATGCCTTATGGAACCTTTTGAATGTGTCTAGTAACCCTACAAGGGTCTCTGTTAAAACACAACTATTCTGCTAGATTTTCTAGTACACACTCTGGGTCACAGCAGATTACAGATATCATATATTGACACTAAAAATACGATATGTGCACGAAACTTAATTTTAAGTGTTCTAAACTAAAACTAAAAGGCTACATAACACTATAACATCATATAGAACAGATAGAGATCATTACCTACTCCCACAAGCTCAAAGATCCTAGCTTTCCAAGCTCCAAGGCATCCAAGAGTCAAAACAATGTTTAAGATGTGATTTTTGTGGGTTTTGATGAAGTTTTGTGTAGGTTTTAATGAGGGATAGTGAGGGAAAGGTTAATTGTTCAGTTTGAGAGAGGAATGATGAAAGATAAATGAGAAAGGGATTGAATAATGAGAGATAAAGAGAGAGAGAGGTGAGTGTAGGGTGAGAGGGTAAGTGCACCAAGCATCATTAATGCAACCATTAATGTTAGCAAGCTTAACCCATGAGTCATTTGCCACCTCCTCATCCAAAACAAAACACATGGAAATATCTCTGACAAATATCTCTCACAAATATCAAGGGTTTAGGTTAAGGTTAAACAAGGAAAGATTAGCTTAAGGTTTTAAACAAAGTAAGGATTAGGATTAACTTAAAGTTGTCATGGTCACTTAACAAGATTACACAAACACACCCTCACATAAACATGCACATGTGTGTGCAATCCATAACAAATAATATTAAATTATTAATTAAATGTTATAAAATGTGAAGAACCCAAATTGGTAAACTTTTTACCAAAAACCCGCCCTATCGTCTAATTAACACTAATTGCAAATCTAAGGTGTTACAGGTGTAGAAAGCTTGTGGTTGATTGAATATTTCCACATCAAAGCCTCGAAAGACCTATTACAGAAATGTGTCCCATTATCGCTAATTATAGCGCGGGTGTATCTGAATCGCGAAAAGATATTTTCTTTAAGGAACTTAATAACAATTTTGTTGTCATTAGTGCGACACGGTACCTATTCCACCTATTTAGAGGCAAAATCAACCGCTAATAAGATGTATAAATTCCTAAAAGAGTTGGGAAATGGGCCCATAAATCAATTCCCCAAACATCAAATATCTCCACAACTAAGATAGGTTGGAGCGGCATCTCATTTCTGCGTGAAATCTGACCCATGTGTTGACACCATGAACAAGTTTTGTAATGATCAAATGCATCTTTAAATAGTGTTTGCCAATAAAATCCACATTGCAAAACCTTCTCAGCCGTTTTCCGTGGACCAAAGTGACTGCCACATGTCTGATCATGGCAGAAAGACAATACACTCTTGAATTCATCATTAGGGACACATCGGCGAATGATTTGATCGGGTCAATACTTAAACAAATAAGGTTCATCCCAGTAAAAGTGTTTTACTTGGGATAGAAATCGGCGACTGTCTCGTTTTGACCATTCGCTGGGTAGAAATCCCGTTGTTAAATAATTCACAATATTCATGAACCAAGGTTCACAGGATATGGTCAAGAGCTGTTCGTCAGGAAAGGAATCATTTATTGGCAAGGTCGACGTTGGCAAAAAAGAAAGGCGTGAAAGATGGATGGCTGCGACGTTTTCACATCCACTCTTGTCTCGTATGACAAGATCAAATTCTTGTAACAACAGGATCCAACGTATTAGCCTGGCTTTAGCATCCTTCTTCGATAAAAATGTCTTAGGGAAGAATGATCGGTGTAAACTACTACTGGAGAGCCAATCAAGTAAGCCCTGAATTTTTCTAATGCAAATACAACTGCCAAAAGTTCTTTCTCGGTAGTTGTATAATTCATTTGGGCATCGTTCAAGGTCCTACTTGCATAGTAAATTATATGTGGCATTTTATCAATGTACTTGTAGGGTGTTTTTCGTCACCCCATTAAGATGGGAATACGCGCGCACTTGTCAGGCGCATTACAGATTCCCCCTGTCTAGTGTAGGCCGGGGTTTATTGATTGTGGGTATCCGAATCTTCGGCAGCCGCGGACTAAGCTGTCGTTAATTACCCCTCGCCTTTGGAGCAAAGGAACCTCCGATTGACAGGTCAAACTGGTCATGCAAACTCAATATGCAGTGTGCGTGTGTTCTGTTTTGGAAGGGTTTTGGATATATCGAGGGCCCCACAGAGTTTTACGGGGGTCTCGGTACCCGGATAGCGGGCTGGAGGTTAAGGGGGAGAGCAGCCCCCTTGCAGGGTGCGGGGCAGCGCCCCGTTAGAAATTTTTTCTAACAGGGGAAGTACATTTAGTGTGGAGTGCATATAAAATGGGGGGAGGAGGAGCGTCTTAAAGACGTGTGCATGGCACGTGGGCGCTAGCGCCCGCGGGTCACGTGCTTGGCGTGTGAGCGCTTAGCGCCCACGGGTCATCTGCACAGCACGCGACCGCCGGGCGCCTGCGGGTCATGTGCGCAGCACCCGACCGCCGGGCGCCAGCGGGTCGCGTGAGGTGCACGTGGGCACTTAGCGTCCGTGGGCCACGTGCCTTGTATGTGACCGCGGGGCGCCCTCTTTCCACATGCCTTGCACGCGCCCGCAGGGCACCCGCGGGTCACGTGTGCTCCATGCGGCCGCCGGGTGCTGAGTTCCCGAGGGTCGCGTCAGGCGCACATGGGAGCTTTAGCACCCGCCGGTCATGTGCCATGCTCGCGGGCGCTGGGTGCCCGCGGGTCACGTGCGTGGCACGCGACCGTTGGGCACCTGCGGGTCACGTGTGCGGCATGCGACCGCTGGGCGCTCGCGGGTCACGTGCGAGGCACACGACCGCTGGGCGCCCGTGGGTCTCGTGCGCGGCACGCGACCGCTGGGAACACCGGCGAAAAAGTGGCTTAGCCCCTGGGTTAGGAGTTAAACTTACAAAGTTAAACTCTAACAGATCTTGAATGGAGTTAAACTCCTAGAGATATTTGGATCTTCTTTTGATCTTTAGATCCTCCCGGAATGGGATTTTTGGAGATGGGTCTCCTTCTTCTTCCTCTCTGTGGGTTGGATCTTAGGGGGAAAAGGGGAGGTGAGACTTAAAATCTCCCCTTTTTGGGATTTGATGGGAGATCCGAGCTCTCCTTTATGGGTTTTAGGGTGAAAAACTATTTCTTTTTGGAAAAGAAAGAGTTAAACTCTTGATTTAATTCCAAAGGGGAAGAAGGTTTTAGAACCTTGAGGAAGGAGGAACAAACCCTAATTTTTTGGTGAGAATGAATTATTATATTTATTTCATTATCATGTCACCTTATATAGGCTTACACATTTACATATAGCCCTTTGGGCATTACAAAATGGCATTCTGCCTATCCCATGTCTCATGTGCCCATTTTTTTTGCACATGAACCATGGGCTTTACAAAAATTTGGCTTTATGCCGATAAAGATTACATCAAAATTATTTTTTACATGATTTTTATTTTGGCATGGGGAGGCTGGCCACGGGGCTCGACTTAGGCATGGAACAACTTGAGTTGTGCTTGGGCCCGCTTACTTGGGGTTGACTTTGATTTTTACTTGGTCAACCGGAGTGTAATTTTTGTCCCCAACAAAGTGCCCCCATCAATAAATGCACACCACACATGTGGGTCGTGTGCATGAAATTGATGGATCCTCTTACACATGGAGGTAACTTAATTTGGTTCCCGCTTTTGGGAAGCTGGCACTGCCTTTTTTACGATATGGACGGTCGATGCTTGACGTGTCCCCAAGACGGAGTGTCGGTGTATGACGTATCCCCGGCACGGAGTGTCGCTGGTCGACGTTTCCCCGGCATGGAGTGTGGTTGGCTGTTCGACTTGTCCCCGGCATTGAGTGTCGCTGGTCGACTTTCCCCGGCATGGAGTGTCGCTGGCTGACGTTTCCCCGGCATGGAGTTTCGCTGGTCGACTTATCCCTGGCACAAAGTGTTGCTGGCTGTTCGGCTTTTCCCCGGCACGGAGTGTCGCTGGTCGACTTGTCCCCGGCATGAAGTGTCGCTGGTCGACTTGTCCCCGGCACGGAGTGTCACTGGTTGACCTGATTCTGAGGCGGAGCATGATTCCGACAGGGAGGTCGCTGGTTGACCTGATTCCGATGTGGAGCATGATTCCGATAGGGGTGTCGCTTGTCAACTTGTCCCCGGTGCGGAGCATCGCTGGTCGACTTGTCCTCGGCGTGGAGTGTCGCTGGTTGTTCGACTTGTCCCCGACATGGAGTGTCATTGGTCTACTTGTCCTTGGCATGGAGTGTCGCTGGTTGACCTTATTCCGAGGCGAAGCATGATTCCGACAGGGGGGTCACTGGTCGACTTGTCCCCGGCGCGGAGTGTTGCTGGCTGTTCGACTTGTCCCCGACACGGGGTGTCGCTAGTCGACTTATCCCGGCACGGAGTATCGCTGGCTGTTCGACTTGTCCCCAGTACGGAGTGTCGCTGGTCGACTTGTCCCCGGCATGGAGTGTCGCTGATTGACTTGATTCCGAGGCGGAGCATGATTCCGAGGCGGAGCATAATTCCGGCAGGGAAGGTAGATATCCCGAGGCGAAGCATGATTTCGACACGGGGTACATTCTGGGACGAAGCATGATTCCGCCGCAGAGGTTATTGGTTTGATTTGGGTTGACATCAGCATCGCTACACTGGAATATGGTACCAGGAGCGAATCATCATTTTCCATGAGTGGATTTGGGGATTTTGGTTTTGGTTTGGCATCAGCACCGCTTACACTGGAATATGGTACCAGGAGCGAATCATCATTTGCCATGAGAGGATATCCCTCGTTTCCAGTTTAACGACTTAGGGGTCATCTGTTCCCAGTTTAACGACTTAGAGGTCATCTGTTCCCAATTTAAAGACTTAGGGGTCTACTGGATCGGAAGCTTGGAATTTTGGGGTAGGGGTCGGCATCAGCGTTGCTAACACTGAAGCACAGGTGCCAGGAGCAATTCTTCATTTGCCTTTGCCTGTTGGGGAGCGATGGCTTAGGAGACAGGTTTAGGTCCCTATCACCTAAGACTTTTCAATTTTATAAGCCGTAAGGGTCCTATAAAAGTATTCTCCCTACAAGTCGAAAGAATCTCGTTGGTGTACTTTCTCCTTAGGAGTCGTGGGGACTCCCAAGTGTGTTTTTGCTTTGTGAGTCGTAAGGATCCCACGAAGGTGTTTTCTTACGAGTCGTGAGGATCCCATAAGTTTTGTTCTCCTCATGCATCGTGAGGACACATGAGTGGGTCTTCCCAAATGGAGCATAATTCCAAAGGCGGAGACTGGCCGCTGGACTGGTGGTTATGGTGGGGTATGGGTATGATGAGAATTATTTGAGCCTGTAGATTGTATACAGTAGTCAGTTCGGGGTCCAACCGTATAAAATTTGGGCATCTTAAAGACGCGTGGAGTGCGTATTTAGTGTGGACTGCGTATAAAATGGGGAGTGCGTATTTAGTGTCGAGTGTGTATAAAATGATGGGAGGAGCGTCTTAAAGACACGTGCATGGCATGTGGGCGTTGGGTGCCCATGGGTCATGTGCCTGGCGCGTGGGCGCTAGCGCCCGCGGGTCACGTGCCTTAAGTGTGGGCACTTGGCGCCCACAGGTCACGTGCGCAGCACGCGACCGCCGGGTGCTAGCGGGTCACGTGAGCTGCACGCAACCGCCGGTCTCCAGCGGGTCACGTGTGCTGCATGCGACCGTTGGGCGCTGACCGCCCGTGGGTCACGTACGCTGTACGCGACCGCTGGACGCTGAGTGCCCGCGGGTCGCGTGAGGCGTACGTCGGCGATTAGCGCCCGCGGGCCACATGCTTTGCACGCGACCGTGGGGCGCGTGCCTTGCACGCGACAGTAGGCCACGTGCCTTGCATGCGCCGGCGGGGCACCCGCGGTCCACGTGCGCTGCATGCGACCACTGGACGCTGAGCGCCCGAGGGTCGCGTGAGGCGCACGTGGGATCTTTAGCGCCCGCGGGTCATGTTCCATGCACGTAACCGCTGGGCGCCCGCGGGTCACGTGTACGGCACGCAACCGCAGGGAACACCGGCGGAAAACGGGCTTAGCCCCTGGGTTAGGAGTTAAACTCTCAAAGGGGTTTGATTTATAGAGTTAAACTCCAATAGTTCTTGAATGGAGTTAAACTCCCAGAGATCTTTGGATCTTCTTTTAAGCTTTAGATTCTCCCGGAATGGGATTTTTGGAGATGGGTCTTCTTCTTCTTCCTTACTGTGGGCTGGATCTTAAGGGGAAAAGGGGATGTGAGACTTAAAATCTCCCATTTTTGGAATTTGATGGGAGATCTGAGCTCTCATTTATGGGTTTTAGGGTGAAAAACTATTTCTTTTTGGAAAAGAAATAGTTAAACTCTTGATTTAATTCCAAAGGGGAAGAAGGTTTTAGAACCTTGAAGAAGGAGGCACAAACCCTAATTTTTTCGGGAAGAATGTATTATTATATTTATTTCATTATCATGTTGCCTTATATAGGCTTACACATTTACATATATCCCCTTGAGCTTTATAAAATGACAATTTGCCCATCTCATGTCTCATGTGCTCATTTCTTTTGCACATGAGCCATGGGCTTTACAAAAATTTGGCTTTATGGCCATAAAGATTACATCAAAATTATTTATTACATGATTTTTATTTTGGCATGGGGGAGGCTGGCCGCAGTGCTCGACTTGGGCATGGGCCCACTTGAGTTGTACTTGGACCCGCTTACTTGTGGTTGACTTTGATTTTGACTTGGTCAACTGGGGTGTAATTTTTGACCCCAACAGTATTGTCCTAAAACTGCACCAATAGCAAAATCAGATGCATCATACATAAGCTCAAAAGGGTGATTCCAGTCCGGAGATGACAGAACGGGGGCTGTAATGAGGGAGCTTTTAAGTGATTCAAAAGCAGCCCCGCAATCCGAATTGAAATGAAATGTTGTGTCCTTGGCCAAGAGAAGATTTAAGGGTCTAGAAATTTTGCTAAAGTTCTTAATGAATCTCCTATAAAATCCTGCATGACCAAGAAAAGATCATACATCTTTGACGCATTTGGGTGGAGGAAGGTTATGGATGACATCTATTTTAGCTCTGTCTACCTCCATGCCTTTTCGTGAAATGATATGCCCAAGGGAAATACCTTCTTGAACCATGAAATGGCATTTTTCCTAATTCAAAGTTAAATTCTTATCCTTACAGCGGGTAAAAACGGCGTCAAGATGACGTAGGCAATCCTCAAAGGAGTCCCTAAATATGGAGAAATCGTCCATAAATATCTCCAGAAAATTCTCGACCATATTCGAGAATATCCCCATCATACACTGCTGGAATGTAGCGGGCTTATTGCATAACCCAAAGGGCATGCGTCTGTTTGATATAGTGCCCTCAAAGCAATTATTGTAATTGCAGGCACGCGATTATGATAATTGAGGGAGGACCTATACAAGTAGAACAATCTTACTGGAGATGATAGTATGCTATCCGGTTTGTCTTTATCATTGATGTATACACGTTTTACTTGTTATTGCGTGTCGCTGATACATAATGATGAAGCCCGTAGAATTCTTGCTTGACTACCGGCATTATGATGGCGATCATATACGTGAGAGCTGGGTAGCCTATAAGCATATCCTTAAATGTCCCTAGTCATGAGAGTATCGAGACTGGGCATCGATATTCTGGAGTAGATTAATGTATACGTTTCGAGACCCCGATGAGGGGTGGTGGCCGGTCTCACAATCCATTGGTGTTATGTCACCTAAGATAGTATACAGATGCTCACTGGAGGTGAGTACACTGGACGGACTCGCCGAGAAATTCTAGATGGTATTACACCAATCGTCATATAGAAGTTCTCAGGTGGCATGAGTACAGGTTAGTCCTTCGACCTGAAGTCGTCATTTGTCTCGTGCGAGTTCCCACTGTACTTTGATTACTACCCAACCACAGCTCAAAGGCGTCGCGCAAACAGGTTTTAGTTGGGTACAGTCCCAAGCCACTTGGAGGCAGTGGTCAACTGTCAGTGATTCGTCTCTTCTGGTATTAGGAGTCGATGCCGCGCTGTGTTCGGTTGGCTATCACCAGAAATCCGTGGCCACGGTAGGGGAGATTTACTGATAATTGATCGGTAGTATCTCAGGTGGTGATGAGCTAGACTCAGACACGACTTATCGGGTTAGTAGGGATCTGAGTTTTCCACCCTTAGACCCAATATGCGATACTCATTGACGAAGAGACCGGACTGTACGGAGATTGTCACATTCAGGCTCAGTAGGGTAAGGACACACTTGATTGTCGACCCCCCTTTTCGAAAAATACCTGGGTATCCATTACGTACAGCTAGTGCCGCTGACGTGCTTGTGGTTAAACCCACTGCCGGCGTATTGTCGAGTCTTTAGAGTCTCACACAGAGGGTTTTTCCGGTTCTGGCTACAGATGTAAGAGCCGTACGGTAGTACTGCAGGGGTCCGATTAAATACGTGTACGCGGTATATGGACTTTAATCGGACAGTTGATAATACTAGCCGGCTTAGGATTAAGTCGGATTATTAAATCAGGTTTGGATTTAACAATTTATATGTGTATTTCGATACATGTATTTTAGTATTATTGTTCACTATTTATTCTCTCTTTGGTGCTATCCGTATTTTTATACGGATACGCGTATATGTAGCGATACATATACCAGGTGAAGTATTCCGTATTTATACGGAAATGCTTCTAGAAGAAGGACATCTCATATTTAATTTTCTATTTTGAAAATTAAAAAGGGAAATGAGGTGTAAAGTTGGAGACAAAGAAGCATGGTGCAACATTATAGAGAGGCATGGTTTTCTTTTAAAATGATTATTTTCTTTTGGGTGCACTATTGATGGATGATAAAGAGCAAGCCATGCCCACTTCTACACTTGATGAGATTTTCATTTTTTCCTCACTTTCTCCATAGTTCATGTTTCATCTTCTCCATCTTCTTCTTCTTCTTGCTCCCATATTTGAGCAAGATTCTAGAGAGAAAAATTTAGTGAAGTTATTCCTGTAAGTCCATGGTAGCGCCCCGGCCGTCTAACAGACGCCAAATGCGGAACAAAAACTTTTTACAACTGGCGCTATCATGTACCGTAACCCGGATCTGCCATTAAAGCTAAACTAACAAACTACAAA
Source organism: Agapanthus africanus (assembly GCA_030015575.1). Lineage (NCBI taxonomy): Eukaryota > Viridiplantae > Streptophyta > Magnoliopsida > Asparagales > Amaryllidaceae > Agapanthus > Agapanthus africanus. The sequence continues at coordinate 337,579,485 of JASDDO010000014.1, forward strand.
GTGGGTAGAAGAGTTATACCGAACGATCCGAGTCCTTCGGTCTTCAACCATCATCCTACGCTTGTTGCGGCTGCTCCGATCTTCTGAATCTTCATTCTTCTTGTCCAGGTGGCACCACGTCGACGGATCTTTAAACGGGCTCCCACCTCTGAACCGAGGCAACTCGGTCGTCAAGTTTGCTAAAAGAGACGACCAAGATGAAGTAGAGAATGAGTAGAACACTTTATCTCGATACGTCCAAGGCTATGGACGAACGGTTAATGAAGTTGCCTTTTGGATCGATATGAAATGAGAAATGGAGTATACTAATTTTCATGAACTAAAATCCTTAATCTTTTTCAAATGAACAACTATGATCTTTCCTCAAGGGGGTGGCCGGCCATTTAAGGAGAGAGGGGAGGTGAGTGTAGGAGAGGGAGGGCGACTCTAACAAAGAAGCTTATCATGACTCACTAATGGCACCAAGTATGAACACATTAAAAGGAAAGGATGAATCATTAAGCTTAGTCACCAAAACATTAATGGAACAATTAATGCAACTATGAGTCACTAATCCTAGTCATCATCTAGAAACTTCTAGATGCACGACTCACCTCATGACTCACCCTCCAGAAGAAAAGATAAATCCGTATTTAACCGAATGTTAAATACGGCTGATAGAAAACTGGAAATTGGCAACTTCCAAAAGTGATCCTGAAACGAATTTCAGGATAACCCCGTATCAGTATAAACATACCCGCATTTGTATTATGACCGAATACAAATGCATCTGAGACAAAGATATTATATCTACACAGCATAATACTCGGATCCGGCTTAAACCAAAGCCGACCAGTATTATCTGCCCGAAAAACGACACGTGAGAAAACGCACGTGCATTTTCCGAACCTTGCCATAAACCTATACGGCCTCTACAACGTTTCGCCCGAACTTGGGAAAGTGTCTGTGGGGGACTCTAATGAATCATCAATACACTGGCACAGGATATAACCACTAGCACATCAGAGGTACAAGCTGTACATAACGGTTTGCCTATATATTGATTGGAAGGGAAGCTGACGAGCGAACTCATCCCTAAACCCTACTGAGCCTAACAGTGAAAATATATATACAGTCTGGTTCGTTCGTCTATGAGTATCGCATATCTGGCCTAGGGGGCTGGTAACATCAGACCCCCAATAGCGGTATAAGTCGTGTCAGAGAGTGGCCCAGAACACCCTGAGATACTACTGGAATAACTACCAGTAAATCTCCTGCCTCGGTCGAGGGCTTTGTGTAATGGCTCTCCTAGACACAGCGCAATCTCACCCCCAATACCGGGAGAGACGAATCCCCTGCCGATCCGCTCACTTGCCTCCAATGTGGCTCGGGACTGTACCCAAGTAAAACCTGTTTGCACAACTCCTTTGAGCATGGTAGGGTAGTAATCTAAGCACAGTGGGAACTCATACGAGACAAATGACGACCTCAGATCGATGAACTAACCTGTACACATGTCACCAGGGAACTGCTATCTGACGATATGTATAATACCAACTAGCATGTTCCCGGCGAGTCCTGTCCGGTGTACTCATAACCCAATGAGCACCTGTATACATCTTAGGTGATCAAACTGACACCAGTGGCTTGTGAGACCGGCCATCGCCCCTCATCGGGGTCTCGACTGTATAAACTAGTCTACTCTGGAGTATCGATGCCCTGTCTTAAAACTCCCACGACTAGGGACACTTTAAGGATGTGCTTACAGACCCCTGCTCCCACGTATATGATCGCCATTATACTGCTGGCAGTCAAGCAAGAATCCTATGGGCTCTATCATCATGCAATAGTGAACTAAAGCATGTATACGATGATAAAGACAAACCAGATAGCAAACTATCATCTCGAGCAAGACTGTCATATCGGTATAGGTCATGCCTCAATCATTGCAATCACGTACCTGTGATCCAATAATTGACTTTGAGGGCACTATCTCCAACAATCTCCCACTTGCACTCAAGGATAATTATTGCGATGTCGCATACTCACAGCCCGTGTGATACCGAACACCCAACTCCTCTACTAATCAGTTTCACAAAGCTAGTTTGTAAATCTCTTGTGTTCGAGAAATAGCCTCAGTGAGTGGAACCGCCCTTATGTTTCTTTCTATGTCTCTCTTAATCTCAACTTCGCGGAGAAAACCATCTCCCGAATCGAGTAATACCTGTCTTAGAATATGCCTGAATATCTGATGAGGCCTAGTTCATAAATGAACTCTAAATCCAAACTTCTTAGACTGTATCGGTAACAGAACCTAATCAGTATCCAGCACCATTCCTCCCACAGTATCCTCTTGGACCAACTGTCCATAATACTGTCCCTCGTCAGAGGGAAAACTATAACTCTGACAATCACTCTGTCATCCAAGTCACCTTGGAAGCCTGGAATGATAACCGTCTCCCGAAGGAGGCTGCCGTCATAAAATCCGTAGAACAAACACTTATGTTCTAAAACTGCTTTCTTATGTTTCTCCAAGATTGGATTAATATAAACTTATCACATCTAGTGCAAAAACAACATCTGGTGTGGTACTTGACATCTCATGATTGAATCAATTGCCTAAGCAAGTGATCTGCCAATCATGCACATCCCTCTCTCCTTTAGTCTGTAAGACACCTTTAGAGAGGGTGACTCCATCACCTGCAGGTACACCACCATGCCAGGAGTCATCTATTCTAAAACACTATTAGAATACTGTCAAAGTACCCACATTGGGAAACTAACCAAATCTAGATCTAAAACCATAGATCTAGTAACCAGAATGTCTGATGTTAAATCCATATCCTTTGTGGAGAAACAACTGTGTGACGACCAAAGTACAACCGATCGTAGGATAGGAATTTTACTTCCTACTCGGTGTATATCATCCAAATACCAGGACATCATACCCTACTACCTTCTCAATAGATCCATCTCCTATTCTGATGAAGTCAAAGCCATGACTATCTCATCAAAATTAGATGATCTAATCTCCGCTATATTTGCTCAAGCCTATAAATAGACATAAGCTACTTGCCCATGATTGATAAGATAAGTGCGTGTTCAAGTTCTAGTTTAAATACCGCAATCAAGACGGTTTCGCTTGTAGCTAGCCGGTTGAGTACGGGTCGTCCGCAGGGAGATGGGAGTCTTTTTCAAAGTGTTTTAACGAGTTAAGTCCGGTTTTCAGATTTTGTTGGATTATCTAAGTGTTGAGTTGATATTTAAAGAGAGCTTGTTAGGGTTAGGATTAGGTTAGTTTGAGTTAGGAGTCTCCACATCTTTCGTTGCCCCACTTAATATCGGTGTTACGGTAATCGGCAACAACGGGGATTAGCACGACTAGGAAGGAACTTGCGAGTATAAGCTAGGCTTTCCAACGCATAGTCCTTCCTTTTGGTGCTTGTCCGTCCGTTCTTGGCTCTTATCCATAACCTCCGGTTAATTCAACCACAACCAGTCTCACTACGGAATCACCGCTATCATGTAGGATAGGGTGCCGTAAGGAGCGGATTGTGGTTCAATTAACGGGAGTTGATTTAAGTTGTTGGGCAAGGAAAGAGTGAGAGAGATTTCCTTCTCTCAAACTTCCCTTATCCTACCCTAACAAGTATAGAACTACTCACACTTCATAATACGAAAAAATAAAACAAACAAAAGAGGAAGATAGAAGAAGGAGACTAGAAGAATACGACTAACTATTTGCGACCTCACCTTGGCGAGGATCAAGCGTAAGTATCATTGTCGTATGTAAGGATAAAGAAAAAGAGAGAAGAAAGAAATAGCAAGAAAATAACAACAACTACTTAACAATTAAAATTACAACAAGTTACAACAAGTAAATAAAGGGACAAGCATGATAATAAAAATGGTCTTCTTTATTCATCACTCTTCACTCAAAAGCTCACTACAAGTTTTAATGGAGAAGAGGTGAGAAGAGGAAGAAGAACAACACTACAACTAGGCAAAATGAAAATACAAGAATGGACCCTTTCCTTCACAAAGTTCTGGGCTATTTATAGGCCAGAGAATGAAACCCTAGGGCAACCACCAGACCACACATGAAATGACAAAAATAACCCTGGAAAATTTCTGCCATTGGCGCCATAATGGCCGCGGATCCGCGGCCTGGACCCACCTTTGGCCGCGGATCCGCGGCCCATTAGAGGAATTGGGCTTCGTGCTTTTTTGTGGTGGCCTGATCTGCTGTGTGCTTCATTCTGGTTCATATATTTTCTGAAAATACTTCCATATTTCTTCCAGAATTTCTGTTGAGGGAAAGGTGGACTTTTTGTCAAGATTTTGTCATGATTGCCTCGAGCTCCGTGTAGATTTCTTGGAAGTTGTTGTTGCCATTGAGCCTTGTGCATGAAGGTGACATTGATTTGACACTTTGTCTTCCTAAACTGGTATCTGGCAACATACGGATGAAGAGCGGAGACCGTGTTTTTATCTGTGGTTGGCAGGAACCGAATTTTTGTCGTGTTTTCCATGAATTTCACCGTTTTAGAACCGGGAACCTGTATCCTGCAATTGACTAGCAAACACGGCTCAAGAGTATCTTCCGATATGCAATGTGATAAAAATTGGGCGGTATGAAAATGCAAAAATCTGATATGAACAAATACCCCCAAACTTATCATTTGCTCGTCCCGAGCAAAGTCCATTTATTCACAAAAAAATTTCCTAACCTCACTTTCGCAGGGAATGCGATTGCACTGAGCATGTGCAACAAGCCGTTTAACCTCTAGGTGTCCCTAGTAGGAGGAGTGTTGTCTCTTGAGGGTTTTCAGCGGATACTACCCACAAAATCCGGTCAAGTTGGTTTTGTAAAATAACTAAGCTTCAAACCCTAAAGTTTTGTTTTAGAAAATAACAATTCTATAATCCTAAGTCTAGATCATCGAACCTTTATTTTTCACACCTCGCTTCTTATTTAACTACAGATTTTATATGTCTTTACGTGCAGTGCGAATAGTGTCGTTAAGTTCCCGAAAGGTCGATTAAAGTCATCATGTCGCATAATAAAGCCCAGATAACAATTTTAAAAGGATCACATAAGTTTTATAAAGAGTTAAGCATTTTTCAAGTTTCGTTTTCCAGTAAGGTTTCAACTTCAGAATTTCTATCTTCCTTAACAGGAAACTAAGTCGTATTTTTCACTCCACCTTTTTCTTGTTTTCATTTCATACACACCTCTGTGAATGTGCAATAGTCTTTATCAAAGAGTAAAACCTTCATATCTCCGTTAAAAAATTTTTAAAAGCCTGTTTTTTATCAAGATTATTCTCACACAAAGAACCGTTAGGAATTTTAACTCGGAGAGAACACTTGCTTGACTTTGTTTTAAAACTGGACTTTCTAGGCTTCTTAGCGAGCTTTGGGCCAATGCACCCAAACCAGTTGGTTTTAGGGCATTAGGTGTAGAAACACCCCAGCGGACTTAATTACTCAAGTTACCTAGGTCCAAAAACAAAAGACAGATTGGCGTGCAAATCAGATGATTTAATACGAACGGAGATATAACCGGCAGTTCAAATATTTTTTTTTGGATAAAAGACGTGTCTAGTGGGTTTGGTGTGTAATCATTCCAATCAAGTTTTAGATGGGTTATTTTTCCGACTTAGCTCCAATTACGGCATCAATACATTCCTTCATATTCGCTTTACTTCATAAACTATTCTTGACATTACTTATTTCAGAACAAACCTATTTGATCCTCAGAAAATCATTTATCTGTTTAAAAGTTTAAACATGAAAGACTTGTCATCTAATTCCCAAAATCTTACAACACGTGTAGTGTGATGTAAAGACGTATATCAGCTATAGTTAACTTCAAAGGAGAGTTATCTTTCAGGTTTTTCAAAATCCAAACATAAGATTTAGTTATTCCTATTTTTTTCAAACAAAACCCGTCGAAATGTTGAATCAGAGTTCTTCCACAAGCTAACTTGACAAAAAAGTTTTTATATTTTTAGAAAATTTTCAAATTTTTATGGATTTTATGGATATTAATATGCAGATGCAAAATATACATATGAATGCGAAGGTAAGAAATGCGTACCGAGCGTACCCCCAAACTTAAACTGGACAGTGTCCTCACTGTCGTTGCATGAAGAGAGTAGTTGGAAGGTTCAAAATTGTCGGTTAGCAATATACAAATTTTTATTTGGTTTTGTTTTTAAAGAAAAGAAAAAGAATATACACAAAAAATGGTTTGTACATACCCCCAAACTTATTTGGAACAGTGTCCTCTGTTCTTGGCTGGATACCCGAAGTTTGGAGGTAAGCAGAGGAAGATCAGGCAGGGTAAACCGGCTCCTGTAAGAACAGGAGCTCCTCTGTTGGTTCGGCGCTAAGGTACGGTTTGCATCGGTGTCCGTTTACTTTGAAGAGTGAACTGTCCTTTGGATTTTCCAAATCCAGAGCGCCCTACGGATACACATTCCGCACAAAATATGGCCCTTTCCAGCGAGATCGGAGCTTTCCAGGATGGAAGTGAAGTCGGGTGTCGTAAAGAAGTACCTGCTGACCAGGTACGAAGGTTTTGCGCGAAAGGTGTTTATCATGAAACACCTTCGTTCGATTCTTAACGACAACCGCGTTGTCGTACGCCTCATCCCTAAGCTCGTTCAGTTCGTTCAGCTGCAGCTTCCGATGGCTGCCCGCGTCCTCAAGAGACAGATTCAGCTCCTTTATCGCCCAAAACGCGCGATGCTCGATTTCGACAGGAAGGTGGCAGGCCTTTCCGTACACAAGCCGATAGGGAGACATGCCAAGGTCGGTCTTATAAGCAGTTCTAAATGCCCAAAGGGCATCAGTGAGTTTCAGAGACCAATCCTTACGGTTCTTGGAAACCGTCTTCTCCAATATCTGCTTGATTTGCCGATTTGAAACTTCGGCCTGCCCGCAGGTTTGGGGGTGGTAGGGCGTAGAAAGCTTATGATTAATGGAGTACTTCCGCATCAAGGCCTCGAAAGTCCTATTGCAGAAATGACTTCCATTGTCGCTAATGATCGCTCGGGGGTGCCCAAACCGGGAGAAAATGTTTTCTTTAAGGAACTTAACGACAACCTTGTTGTCGTTAGTCCGGCTGGGCACAACCTCGACCCATTTAGAGACGTAATCAACAGCTAGAAGTATGTACAAGTTCCCAAAAGAGCTGGGAAACGGCCCCATGAAGTCTATCCCCCACACATCGAAAATCTCCACAACCAAGATCGGTTGGAGCGGCATCTCGTTTCTCCGGGATATCCGGCCCATGTGTTGGCACCGGGAGCAAGTCTTGCAATATTCGTGAGCGTCTTTGAAAAGTTGTGGCCAGTAGAAACCACATTGCAAGATCTTCTCAGCTGTCTTTCTGGGCCCAAAGTGCCCGCCACACGCTTGATCGTGGCAAAATGACAGCACACTCTTGAATTCCTCATTAGGGACATACCGACGAATGATCTGGTCGGGACAGTACTTGAACAAGTAGGGTTCGTCCCAGTAAAAGTGTTTTACTTGGGATAAGAAGCGAAGTCTGTCCTGACTCGACCATTCGGTCGGTAGCAATCCCGTGGCAAAATAGTTCACAATATCTGCGAACCAGGGTTCGCACGATACTGTCAAGAGTTGTTCGTCCGGAAAAACGTCGTTTATCGGAATTGGAAGCGAAGGCGAAGAAGGAAGTCGCGAGAGATGGTCGGCAACCACGTTTTCACATCCTCGTTTGTCCTTAATGACAAGGTCAAACTCTTGAAGCAAGAGGATCCAACGGATTAACCGAGACTTGGCATCTTTCTTCGCAAAAAGATGGCGCAGAGCTGAATGGTCCGTGTAGACGATGACTGGAGAGCCGATGAGGTAGGGCCTGAACTTTTCTAAAGCAAATACAACAGCTAAGAATTCCTTCTCAGTTGTCGTATAGTTAAGTTGGGCGTCGTTCAGGGTTCGGCTAGCGTAGTAGATCACGTGCGGCATCTTATTGATGTGCTGTCCAAGGACAGCACCGATGGCAAAGTCGGATACATCGCACATAATCTCGAATGGGTGCGTCCAGTCAGGAGAAGAGAGAACGGGAGCAGAAGTGAGTGAGTGTTTCAATGATTCAAAAGCAGCCGCACAGCTTGAGCTGAAGTCGAATGACGTGTCCTTGGCCAGGAGAAGAGTTAAGGGCCTAGCAATCTTGCTAAAGTCCTTGAGAAACCGTCTATAAAAACCGGCGTGGCCAAGGAAGGCTCGGATATCTCGGACGCATCGGGGAGGAGGAAGATTGGAAATGACCTCAATCTTAGCTTTGTCTACCTCAATGCCTTTCTGCGAGATGATATGTCCTAAGACAATACCTTCGCGCACCATGAAGTGGCATTTCTCCCAGTTCAAAGTGAGATTCTTGTCCTTACATCTGGTAAGGACAGCGTCGAGATGCAGCAGACACTCGTCAAAAGAATAGCCAAAGATGGAGAAGTCGTCCATGAAGATCTCCAGAAATTTCTCCACCATGTCTGAGAAAATTCCCATCATACACCGCTGGAAGGTAGCGGGCGCATTGCATAACCCAAAGGGCATGCGACGATATGCAAACGTGCCGAAAGGACAAGTGAAAGTGGTCTTGTCCTGGTCTTTTTCGGCGATGGGAATTTGATTATAGCCAGAGTAGCCATCTAGAAAACAATAGTACTCGTGTCCGGCCAATCGTTCGAGCATCTGGTCAATAAAAGGTAGCGGAAAGTGGTCTTTCCGCGTTGCGGCGTTGAGTTTTCGGTAATCAATGCATACTCGCCACCCAGTTTGGGTGCGAGTAGGGATTAACTCGTTTGCCTCATTAGTGATGACCGTAATGCCCGACTTCTTGGGGACAACATGAATGGGGCTAACCCACTGGCTATCAGAGATAGGGTAAATGATACCATTATCTAGACATTTGACGATCTCCTTCTTCACAGCCTCCTTCATGACTGGATTGAGACGTCTTTGTGGATCCCGGGCTGGTTTGGCATCATCCATCAGATGTATATGATGCTCTACGATCAGGGGACTAATCCCCTTAATGTCCGCCATGGACCAGCCAAAAGCTTGCCTATTGTCGTGCAAGACTGAAAGAAGGGCTTTCTCTTGCTCAGGAGCTAGAGAAGCCGAAATGATAACTGGGAGGGTCTCGTTCTCACCTAAGTAAGCGTACTTAAGGTGAGACGGCAAAGGCTTGAGTTCGAGAATTGGAGGTGAAATGATAGAAGGAAGGATTGGAGAAAAGGTCTCGAACTCAAAGGATTCCAACAAAGGTTCGAAACGAGTGTAAGCCACCGAGTTGGATGGTTCAGGTAACTCATCCGAAAAGTCAAACGATTCAAACTCGGGTGGTGAGCGGCTAAGATCGTGTGAAAACGTAAAACACTCATAGTCGTAGTTGGGCGCGGAAGCAGCAGCAGGTTCGAAGAGAAACGCACTAGTGGCGTCAAGATTATCGTGGTCAAACAAAAACTCCTCGAATTCACACTCTTCAAGTGTGATCTCCTGGATCGAGCAGACGTCCAGTATATGAGCATTAGGTTCGGCGGGTTGATTCCCCAACCTAAAAATGTTGAGTTCAATCGTCATATTTCCAAAAGAGAGGTTCATCGAACCGTTGCGACAATTGATCACAGCATTTGAGGTTGCGAGAAATGGGCGACCGAGTATCACCGGAATTTGATTCCGGGGGTTAGCTACAGGCTGTGTATCTAATACAATGAAGTCGACGGGGAATATGAAGTCCCCGACTCTGATTAACACATCCTCTAGCTCACCCCTAGGATGGGTGATCGATCGGTCGGCCATTTGGAGAGTGCAGTGTGTGGGTTTCAACTCTCCGACGCCTAATTGCTCGTATACTGAATACGGAAGCAAGTTAACACTGGCACCAAGATCTAATAGTGCGCGGTTGATGTTCTTATCCCCAATGGTAATTGAAATCGTAGGACAGCCAGGGTCCTTCCGTTTTTGTGGTAAAGATTGGGTAAGGGCATCACTCACAGCACTAGCCAAGAAAACTTTCTTGGGTACCTGAGACTTCCTCTTTTTCGTGCACAAGTCCTTTAAGATTTTCGCGTAGGACGGGACTTGTTGGACAACATCTAAAAGAGGAATATTAATGTTAACTTGCTTGAATAACTCCAAAATCTTCTCCATTTGAGGATTTTGTTTATTAGACCTCAACCGGTTTGGAAATGGAACATTTTGAAAATTGGTTGAGTCTAATGCTGGAGGAGGAGATTTTGGAGTTGGAACGGATCCCAGAATAGGTGTTTTCGTGGAGTGAGAAGTGGGTCCGTTCAGAGCAGAAGAAGAGGAAGGAGAGCCTGTTGAAGAACGAAGAATAGGCTCGAAAGACGAAGGAGAAGAAGGAGAAGAAGAAGAAGAAGCGGCGGCCGGGGTGTCATCGTTGATTCGCTTTCCAATGTTGTTTTGCAGCATCGTTCCCGATCTCAGCGTAGTCACGGTACTCACATTATGGTTTTGTTGTTCAAGAGCAACATGTGCATTATGTGGGTGACCGGGATTTGGCAGTGGCTGGGACGGAAGCTTCCCCTTCTCTCGCTCGCTCAAGGCCGCGTTCAGCTGTGCAATCTGGGCCTCGATGGTTTTGATGCTCTGCCCGTGTGCGGCGGTGTGTTGCACTAAAGATTGGATCGAAGACTGGATGTTGGCGGTGGATTGAGTCGATTGTTTAACAAACGCCTCCAGACTTCGCTCGAGCGAGGAAACCTTATCAGTGTTTGACGGAACAAAGTTGTTATTTGGTGGAAAAGAATTGTTCGGTGCAAAATTGTTCGTCTGGTTTTGGTAAGGTTGGGGTTGGAAGGGATGCTGATACTGAGTTTGTTGTTGCGCTTGTTGTTGCGGTGGAGGGGCCCTTTGGAAATTGTTGCCCTGGAATTGATTCTGATTCTGATTCCAGGTGAAATTGGGGTGGTTCCTCCAACCGGGATTGTAGGTGGAAGAGTATGGGTCATTCCTCGGTCTTTGCTGGAAGGCAGCGTTAACCTGATCCTGTCCTTGAGAGGGTGGATTGTAAGGACACTCTTCGGTCAAGTGGGAAGGATCAGAACAACAAGCGCAGATGGTACGAAGGGGGAGAACAGGGGCAAGAGTAGGAGCAGAGAATTTGCTCTCTATCGCTTCAAGCTTTCTTGTTATAGCAGCCATTTCAGCTTTCATCGCAATAGAAACGTCGAGTTGGTGGATTCCTACCATAGACTGACCGGTAGAAGTGGAGGTAGAAGAAGAAGAAGAAGAAGTCGGTCTGGTGCTCTCCCACTGTAGCGTTTGCTCCGTAAGATCGTCAAAGAACTGCCACGCTTCCTCGTCAGATTTCGATAGGAAGTGGCCCTGACAGATGGTTTCCAGCAACTGCTTCGTTGCTGGGTTCAGTCCCTCGTATAAGGTTTGGCAGAGCTGCCATTTCTCTATACCATGGTGAGGACACTGAACAAGAAGGTCTTTGTACCGGTCAAAGCACTTCCAGAAGGGTTCAGAAGGAAGCTGGGAGAATTGGTTGATTTCATTTCGAATTCTTGCGGTCTTATGATTTGGATAGAATTTTTTCAGAAACGCTTTAACAAACTCGTCCCAGCTGGTGATTGAGTGGGAAGCGGTGCTATACAGCCATTTTTCAGCGAGATCGCATAAAGTGAACGGAATGACCCGTAGACGTATAGCATCGTCCGACAGCTGGGTTGTTTTCATCATGGCACAGACATTTTGAAATTTATTGATGAAGATATAGGCATCTTCAGTTTCAAGCCCATGAAAACGTGGAAGCATGTTGATGAAATGGGGCTTAATTTCAAAGTTGTCCCCATTGGCCGGAGGAAGAGAAAGGCAGGTGGGAAGTGCAGAACGGGTGGGGTAGAAACGATCCTGGAGCGCGATTCGCTGCGGCGCTACTACAGGCGGAGGTGGTGGGATATTGGTCTCCGTAGGAGGTAGAGCCAATCCAGCGGTGGTCAAAGAGATGTTCGGATTGAATCCCGACATCGCGGAAGAAGAGGTTGGTGAAGGTGAAGGTGAAGGTGAAGATGTATGAACAGAATTCCGGTCAACGTCGGAGTTGGCCGGCAAAGGAAGGGGTGAAAGAGGAGTGGACGGAGTATCGACTTCGGAGTCGATCGCGTAGTCGGTAGCGACTAACGTAACGCGGACTAGACGGGCGCTAGTGTCCCGAGTCCAAGCGGACATACACTAAACGAGTTTAGTATAGTCAAAGCGGAGAAGGTAAGAAAACGTCAATGGAGAAAGGCGATGGGTGGTGGGTGAAAATGGATTTGGCGACAAAAGGGCAAGTTTTTATAGAAAGTTTTTGATTTTTTTCTTTTTTTTTTTTTAGAAAGAGATTTACAGAAGTATGTACGAAAATACAGCTTAAGCAATCACAAACAAGATATGCACAATCACACCTAGATCTACGGTCGCCTAGGTCTACTAGACCTGCTCCTGAACTTGATTTTCGAAGTTAAACAGTGTCGAGAGACATGCTTAAAAATACACCGATCACGGGGCCAGGTAAGTGCAGAGATAAGGGGAGGTTGTCCAACGCTTTCGTGAAGTTCCTTAATTAAATAACCCTTTCTCTTTCGGCGGTTGCGCCTTTAACACTTTCCTAGACACCCCGTAATCAATATACGGTTAAGCGAGGTTCTAAACACGGTTTATCTTCTCCTAATGAGCGCGAAGTCCTTAGGGCTGAAGTCTAGTATTTTTTAATTTCCAATGGACAATGCATATGCTTTAGTGATTTTTTTGGGGTCCTGGGAAGGGTGATGAAATCCCCACCCAATCTGGATTGGTTTCAAGCCCCTTAAGTCCGTATTAAAGAATGCAAAACAGTAACAAATCAACTGCAAACAATTTTTATTTGCGGCGCAAAGAATCCTGCACAAGAACAGTTTATTGGAAGGGGGAGAAGAATTTGCGCAAAGAAGGCTGCAGAAAACACAGTTTATTGGAGTCCAGAGGAGTGGAGAGGAGCAGAGAGACTTACAGAGAGATTTTTGCCGTAGACCGGATGCTTCGTTTTTGTCCGTCGCGGTGTAGCCGCGAAAATGTGGGTCTATCTTCCCACGTCTTTGGCACTGTACTTGAACTCCGTATTATCCGACGTCTTTGGCGCCGATCTTGAACTTCGTATTTTCCTGCGCACTTGCACAAAAACTAATCAAGAATAACAAGATGGTTTTTTACAAAGTATGTATTTTTTTTTTTTTTATACTTACAAATTAACCCGAAATTTCACAAAGAAACAAACTACCGTCTCCCCGGCAACGGCGCCATTTGATTGATAAGATAAGTGCGTGTTCAAGTTCTAGTTTAAATACCGCAATCAAGACGGTTTCGCTTGTAGCTAGCCGGTTGAGTACGGGTCGTCCGCAGGGAGATGGGAGTCTTTTTCAAAGTGTTTTAACGAGTTAAGTCCGGTTTTCAGATTTTGTTGGATTATCTAAGTGTTGAGTTGATATTTAAAGAGAGCTTGTTAGGGTTAGGATTAGGTTAGTTTGAGTTAGGAGTCTCCACATCTTTCGTTGCCCCACTTAATATCGGTGTTACGGTAATCGGCAACAACGGGGATTAGCACGACTAGGAAGGAACTTGCGAGTATAAGCTAGGCTTTCCAACGCATAGTCCTTCCTTTTGGTGCTTGTCCGTCCGTTCTTGGCTCTTATCCATAACCTCCGGTTAATTCAACCACAACCGGTCTCACTACGGAATCACCGCTATCATGTAGGATAGGGTGCCGTAAGGAGCGGATTGTGGTTCAATTAACGGGAGTTGATTTAAGTTGTTGGGCAAGGAAAGAGTGAGAGAGATTTCCTTCTCTCAAACTTCCCTTATCCTACCCTAACAAGTATAGAACTACTCACACTTCATAATACGGAAAAATAAAACAAACAAAAGAGGAAGATAGAAGAAGGAGACTAGAAGAATACGACTAACTATTTGCGACCTCACCTTGGCGAGGATCAAGCGTAAGTATCATTGTCGTATGTAAGGATAAAGAAAAAGAGAGAAGAAAGAAATAGCAAGAAAATAACAACAACTACTTAACAATTAAAATTACAACAAGTTACAACAAGTAAATAAAGGGACAAGCATGATAATAAAAATGGCCTTCTTTATTCATCACTCTTCACTCAAAAGCTCACTACAAGTTTTAATGGAGAAGAGGTGAGAAGAGGAAGAAGAACAACACTACAACTAGGCAAAATGAAAATGCAAGAATGGACCCTTTCCTTCACAAAGTTCTGGGCTATTTATAGGCCAGAGAATGAAACCCTAGGGCAATCACCAGACCACACATGAAATGACAAAAATAACCCTGGAAAATTTCTGCCATTGGCGCCATAATGGCCGCGGATCCGCGGCCTGGACCCACCTTTGGCCGCGGATCCGCGGCCCATTAGAGGAATTGGGCTTCGTGCTTTTTTGTGGTGGCCTGATCTGCTGTGTGCTTCATTCTGGTTCATATATTTTCTGAAAATACTTCCATACTTCTTCCAGAATTTCTGTTGAGGGAAAGGTGGACTTTTTGTCAAGATTTTGTCATGATTGCCTCGAGCTCCGCGTAGATTTCTTGGAAGTTGTTGTTGCCATTGAGCCTTGTACATGAAGGTGACATTGATTTGACACTTTGTCTTCCTAAACTGGTATCTGGCAACATACGGATGAAGAGCGGAGACCGTGTTTTTATCTGTGGTTGGCAGGAACCGGATTTTTGTCGTGTTTTCCATGAATTTCACCGTTTTAGAACCGGGAACCTGTATCCTGCAATTGACTAGCAAACACGGCTCAAGAGTATCTACCGATATGCAATGTGATAAAAATTGGGCGGTATGAAAATGCAAAAATCTGATATGAACAGCCCACTATGCTTCCGCTGCTCCCACTGACTACGACAACCATCTAGTAGAATAATATATACGTGCACTTCTAAAGCCAGTTCAGAACGACGCTATACTTATCCTCCTGCCGGGTCTCATAGTCTGGAACAGCAGTAGTGTCAAGTCTAGGTAAACAAGAACCTCCCAGTCACCGTCCTTGAGGATACCGAAGTACCTCTCGGGTGTCTGAAGTTACCCACCATGTCTGCGGAGTGGCTAATGGAATGCCAAACCTGATTGAATATATAGGTCCTATTAAATTTTCCGTAATCGTTTGCGGTTCTGGAATCATATCCAGTTCTACCATACTCCCACTACTGTTTTCTGAAAAAGTCCATTTTACTAAAACTGTGGCGAGTCTAAAACAATATCACTATTGATCTTCCAGATGGTAGAAATGTCAACCTTCGTCAAAGCCAGGGTCAACCCACAAACAGCCATTACAGAAACGTGCCTTGAGTTATCCAGTGTCTGGTTTTAAGCATAAGCTGGACAACTCCCCTTACCTTAACATCGTTAAGATATGAACCATTCTATATCCAATATAGAAATAGAGGCACTAATTTAATTGGAATCAGATTCAAATCATGCAGCTGTTTCCAGTGCATATCATCTTAATGGAAAAAGGCTAATCAGCATTACTCAACTTAGGAATCCATCCAATTATGAGTAACCTGAAAGAGAAACTAGTTTCTCAAAAACCATTACTATCATCTGAACACCAGTCACAAGAATCTACATCTTCAATTTCTTTGAAGAATCCCGATACTTGTGACACCTGGTTCTCTACTTTATTCTTGTACCCACAAGTTCTCAAAAATTAGACTTTGTATTTCTACGAAACACTTGTCTAAAAACTAGAGAAGTCATAAGTAAATAGAACTTAGTACGGGGACCAACCCCTTTGTCCTGAAGGACACTGGACAACATACAATATTCTGTATAAGTCCCTTGAGTTAGAATAACTCAAAACCTGTGCGTCGTAGGTTGAAAACTGTACTCAGGCGATTTCCTCAAATATCACCAACTACAACGAATTCCAATATAATGAGGATGGTCTCCTAATTCCCAATAACTTACTCCCACTCATCATCTGTAAAACCATACAGATATGAGAATGAAATCTGGTAAATACATACCCTGGAGTAAGTATGTAATCGGGAAGTCAGTTTACAATTAACAATGCATAGTGAAACTGAAACATGAAAATGTTTCGTAGGGGTTTCCTGGTATTCCTAGTAATGCCTCTTCCATAATCCTATTCATGATTGTAACCGTATATTTCTTTGCCATCTCTCCAAATCCCTTTATTTGTCTTTAGTCGTTACCTTCTGTACACCCCTTTAGGCTAAGTGGTTTTCTTCCTTCCCTACCATTCGGCACCAGTCTATGGTTTGGAAGAAGACTATCCAGTAAGCATAATAGGTGTACCCTCCTCAACATAGGAGTACTCGTATCTTGAGAGAAGGTGATGATAAAAGACAACTGAATAATACCTTATTCTATTAAAGGTGAAATAGGAGTGACGATGAAGTACGTGGTTTGATCGTGAATGATAACAGTCGCAATTTACTTTGCCCTCTTTCTAATCCCTTTATTTGTCTTTAGCTATTACCTTCTGTACACCCTACTTAGACTAATTGGTTTTCTTCATTCCCTACCTTTCGGCACCAGCCTATGGTTTAGAATAAGACTATCCAAAAAGCGTAATAGGTGTACTCTCCAAGACTAAGGAGCCCTCGCAACCTGAGAGAATGTGATAATAAAAGACAACTGAATAAACCAATTCTATTTCTCCTGAACCTGGATCCATCCTCGAAGAAGTCCATTTGTGTTCGTATATAACCATACGATGGATCTATCCAATGGAAGTGGATGTCCGTAATAATACGGGGTGTTCTGAGAAATACAAAGGGTAAAGGAAGGAGCGGCAATGACTTATGCAATTCGGACAATCCAAAAGCCAGTATTTTAAGAAGGTTCGGTCAACTTGGTCACTGAGTCATAGTCAAGGGTCGGTCAATGGTCGCTGCCAAAGAGAGAGAGAAAAGAAACACTCTGCGTGCACTCTAACCTAGATCAGAATGGTTATCACTTTATCTAATCAGGAAATCTCTCACTGTAATCTCAAATTCTTCTCCAAACCCGAAAGAAGAATTAGTCGGGATTACTCGAAGAGTAAACTAACTCATCAGTGAGAATCGGGATCCAACTATCATCGCATGATAACTTGATGGAAGCCACTCAAGTTATCACACTCCAGAAGGTATACGCATGCCTGGCAAGTTTCCTCTATGTTTGAAACTCCCAATGTGATTTTTGCCCCATGCTCTTATGACCTTGACGAAAGCCAACAAATCATAAGTCACATGTCAAGTTCTGCCCGTCATTGTCCAGGTTAATTTGAACCCACCCATACATACCCTTGACGAAAGACAACAAGGTAATACGACTGTCCCAAACCAACACATCTATCTATGCTACAAATGAATACCCCAGCAGCTACCAAGCACTATGCCTTGACGAAAGCCAACAAACATAGCTTGAATACTACTGACCATCCATAAGAAATGATGGAGGGCTACGGCTGGATTTTGGCGAAAAACCTTTAACGTAATGAACTTGATCTCGTTGAAGGAAACTGATAGCTTTTTATAAAAATATAGTGACGAAAACCTTTTGCTAAAGAGGTCACTCCCGGTGAAGGGATCTCGGCTCTTTCCTCGTGGAATGAGGTGCAGGATATTCCAACTGAATACCGCGATGCAAAGCAACTTGTAATCGACTATAATGAAGTTATTACCCTGACGCAAACTTCTGCCCAAGGGGTTTTTCCCGGTGAAGGGATATCAGCCCTTACCTCGTCGAATGAGGTGCAGGATATTCCAACCGAATATCACTATGCAAAACAAAAAGAAACATCTTTGTAATAACACCTTTTTAAAATTTGTTCCAACAACATCAAATATAGGTTTGTTTTATCCTTGCATTGATAAGAATCAACGCAGTCCTATCAATCAATCACACCAGAAAAGAACGAAAATATAATGTACGTATATGCCATCCGCATTCGCCACTGGGTCCCGTCATCACCCGTTAGGTTACTTAACTAACGACAGAGCGGGGGCTGGACTAGTGCGGGTGTAAAACATATACACCATCTAATAGTATATATACCAATATACAATAATCGCTCCAGGCGTGATAATATGCAATATTACAGAAAAGTAATAAGCATTACAGAACAATATAGATAATCTGGGATCCCCGGGTTTCACAGAGCCGCTGCTAAAAACCGACGTTCCTTTGGTCGTGTGGATAGCCTGTACAATGAAACCTAGACCCCTATGGGTGCGGCAAGTTACCCGCTAAAACATGAAGCGAGGTAGTCCCCACAACATAGCGAATGGAACACCCGACACTTCACGGAATCCGGTAAATTGAGCACCCCTCCTTAGGTCAACCTGTACCCCCTACGAGTGCGGTGAATAGTCTGCCAATTCTAGAGCGATGCCCCTTTGCCTCTCAAAGCCATGAGATACGGACCCGTTGCCCTCCAGAACCCGGCTATCCGTGCACTCCTTCGCGGGATAAACCTAGTATAGAAATAAAAATATGTACAACGGGTACATCGACCTCAACCCGGTCGTGCCCCAAAAGAATATTATACAACAGGAAGTGACGGCAGTCCACATGTTGGACGCTCGCCCCGCAATATCAAATGTACAAATAAATCCAAACCGCACTATCATTGCACCCTGCTATCCACCACGACATATCCGCAACAATACAGCACAACACAGAACATCAACGCGAATGTCACGTTTGCAAACCCGTTTAAAAGAACTATAGCAATCAGACGCGGTTTACCGATCAAATGACATTCCCGGTCGGAGATATAATGTAAATACTGCATACTAACAAGTTTAAAATTTCGATCGACTAAATTTCCCGAAGTGGGCCCCACGTACATCTGCTGTACAGTAACAAAATCTGGGCTCAAAAGAAATATTCCAAAACCTACAAATTCCCAAAACAAGCTCACTGCAAAAAACTGGATCACTGTTCCTAAATAACGGCCGCGGTTCCGCGGTCAAACCCCTGGTTTGACCGCGGATCCGCGGCGTTACTGTAGGATCACATGCCCAATTTTCTGACGTATGCTTCAAAAACCCTGCTTAATTTTCTGACATGATCAAAATAATTTTTAGACACTGTTTAAAATTAACAGAAACTTTGAATTTGGAATTTGCGGTTTTCGAAAATCCGTTCGATCGATGTTTTAAACGTGTTAGCACAAGTTAGTATAGCTTAATGGTGAGGCTCTGATACCACTGTAAGTCCACGGTAGCGCCCCGGCCGTCTAACAGACGCCAAATGCGGAACAAAAACTTTTTACAACTGGCGCTATCGTGTACCGTAACCCGGATCTGACATTAAAGCTAAACTAACAAACTACAAAGTGGGTAGAAGAGTTATACCGAACGATCCGAGTCCTTCGGTCTTCAACCATCATCCCACGCTTGTTGCGGCTGCTCCGATCTTCTGAATCTTCATTCTTCTCGTCCAGGTGGCACCACGTCGACGGATCTTTAAACGGGCTCCCGCCTCTGAACCGAGGCAACTTGGTCGTCAAGTTTGCTAAAAGAGACGACCAAGATGAAGTAGAGAATGAGTAGAACACTTTATCTCGTTACGTCCAAGGCTATGGACGAACGGTTAATGAAGTTGCCTTTTGGATCAATATGAAATGAGAAATGGAGTATACTAATTTCCATGAACCAAAATCCTTAATCTTTTTCAAATGAACAACCATGATCTTTCCTCAAGGGGGTGGACGGCCATTTAAGGAGAGAGGGGAGGTGAGTGTAGGAGAGGGAGGGTGACTCTAACAAAGAAGCTTATCATGACTCACTAATGACACCATGTATGAACACATTAAAAGGAAAGGATGAATCATTAAGCTTAGTCACCAAAACATTAATGGAACAATTAATGCAATCATGAGTTACTAATCCTAGTCATCATCTAGAAACTTCTAGATGCACGACTCACCTCATGACTCACCCTCCAGAAGAAAAGATAAATCCGTATTTAACCAAATGTTAAATACGGCTGATAGAAAACTGAAAACTGGCAACTTCCAAAAGTGATCCTGAAACTAATTTCAGGATAACCCCGTATCAGTATAAACATACCCGCATTTGTATTACAACCGAATACAAGTGCATCTGAGACAAAGATATTACATCTACACAGCATAATACTCGGATTCGGCTTAAACCAAAGCCGACCAGTATTATCTGCCCGAAAAACGACACGTGCGAAAACGCATGTGCATTTTCCGAACCTTGCCATAAACCTATACGGCCTCTACATTTGCCCGAACTTGGGAAAGTGTCTGTGGGTTACTCTAATGACTCATCAATACACTAACACTGGGTATAACCACTAGCACGTCAAAGGTACAAGCTGTACATAACGGTTTGCCTATGTATTGATTGGAAGGGAAGCTGACGAGCGAACTCATCCCTAAACCCTACTGAGCCTAACAGTGACAATATACATACAGTCTGGTCCGTTCATCTATGAGTATCGCATATCTGGCCAAGGGGGCTGGTAACGTCAGACCCCCAATAGCGGTATAAGTCGTGTCAGAGAGTGGCCCAGAACACCCTGAGATACTACTGGAATATCTACCAGTAAATCTCCTGCCTCGGCCGAGGGATTTGTGTAATGGCTCTCCTAGACACAGCGCGATCTCATCCCCAATACCAGGAGAGACGAATCCCCTGCCGATCCGCTCACTTGCCCCCAATGTGGCTCGGGACTGTACCCAACTAAAATCTGTTTGCACAACTCCTTTGAGCATGGTAGGGTAGTAATCTAAGCACAGTGGGAACTCGCACGAGACAAATGACGACCTCAGGTCGATGAACTAACCTGTACGCATGTCACCACGGAACTGCTATCTGACGATATGTATAATACTAACTAGCATGTTCCCGGCGAGTCCTGTCCGGTGTACTCATAACCCAATGAGCACCTGTATACATCTTAGGTGATCAAACTGACACCAGTGGCTTGTGAGACCGGCCACCGCCCCTCATTGGGGTCTCGACTGTATACACTAGTCTACTCTGGAGTATCGATGCCCTGTCTCGAAACTCCCACGACTAGGGACACTTTAAGGATGTGCTTACAGACCCCAGCTCCCACGTATATGATCACCATCATACTGCTGGCAGTCAAGCAAGAATCTAATGGGCTCTATCATCATGAAATAGTGAACTAAAGCATGTATACGATGATAAAGACAAACCAGATACCAAACTATCATCTCGAGCAAGACTGTCATATCGGTATAGGTCCTGCCTCAATCATTGCAATCACGTACCTGCGATCCAATAATTGACTTTGAGGGCACTATCTCCAACAATTCCTACATCACCGACCATCCAAACCTAGCGAATTTGTGTCGTCAGTTAGAGCCTCCTCCGCGTTCCCTCGGGTGGATCGTCTTCGGCGAAGGGTGGTAGATTCTCAAGCGCGATCCCGGCGGATACAAGCTTGGAGGTGTCTTCCACAATTGGGTGGACACGCGACAAAGGTTGTATTCCTCAACCTCTTGCACTTCTTGACTAGCTAGTTTAGGTATATGGTTCGAATCTTGGGTTTTACAGGACTCCGGTGCTAGCAAGAATTTTCATTTTTCGCTTCCGTCTCGGCTGCGGCCTCCGCGGTGCAGACGCCGGATCCCAACATGGTATCAAAGCCACTATAAACCTTTACTATCTAGTTTGCACAAGTTTAAAGTCTCGATCGACGGATTTTTCCGAATCGCATTTCATATTTCCATGTCTGCTGTCCAATTTTGAAAGTTGTTCAAAAAATCATTTAGATTGTTATAGAAATATGTGCAGGCAAAATTATTTGCCAGAAAAAATTTTGAGCCTAAGATGCCAAAATTGTGCAGCGGAACCGCCGCGGAACATGCCATTTTGCGACGGTTCCGCGGCCTTAATTTGTCCGTTAGGCCCCAAATTTTTTCTGGCGCTCTATGGTTTGGAAATGTGGTTTTTAGGATGTATGGTTTTCGCTCAGAATTGTTTGAGTACTAGTTTGTACTTGGGGCCAACGCGGAAAGTTTTAGTCAATCGAAATTTTGAATTGGTGTGTATCAGTGCATGTGTTAGTTTCTGCGGCCGTGAATATCATAGAGCGGTACAATCTGCTTAGTTGTTATATGCACAATCAGACATGTTTACGAACATGATATTCACGTTGATGTTCTGTGTTGCACTGATGTTATGGACGGATTGTCGTGATGGATAGTTTTGTGTGCAATGTTAGATGTACAGTTTAGATTCATTTGTATATTGTTTATTGTGGGGCGAACGTCCGATATGTGGACTGCCGTTTCTGCTAGTATGTATATTCTTTATTGGGGTACGACCGGGTTGAGGTCGTTGTAACCATTGAATATGTTTTTCTTTTCTGTACTACGATTACCCCGCGGAGGAGTGCTCGAATAGCCGGGTTCTAGAGGGCAACGGGCCCGCATCTCATGGCATTGAGACCGGAGGGGCCTTACTCTAGAATTGGCGGGCTATTCGCCGCACTCGTAGGGGGTATAGGTTGACCCACGGAGGGGTGCTCAAGTTACCGGATTCTGTGGAGTGCTGGGTAGCACATTCACTTTGTTGATTGGGGTTGCCTCATGTAATACCCCAGGTGGAGTTGGGGCTGAATACCACCTACCCCATGAGAAGTAAGATGTTATCCGGTATCGAGGTGGGGATGTAACCGATACGGATGCACATGGGGACCTACCAGAACAATGGGGAGTATAGAATTCCATTCCGAAAGAGGGCACGATCTGAACTATAAATGGAATGACACCACTCTTATAACACAGAGGCGCCTTTTGGATGAATCGGAACTCCGGAGTTTGAAGAACTCCTTAGTTAAGCGTTCTTGAGCTAAAGAAATTCTGGGATGGGTGACCTACTGGGAAGTAGCCCCGGGTTCATTCAAAGGGACAAAACCGTGCGGCTTCGTCCAGAGCGGACAATACCATCTGTGTTTGGGGGTGGGTCTTGACAAATATGGTATCAGAGCCGGTCCCTCAAAAGTAGGTCTGTGGTTCGAGGACGAACAATTGTTCTAAGTGGAGGGGAATGTAATACCCCAGGTGGAGTTGGGGTTGAATACCACCTACCCCGTGAGAAGTGAGATGTTATCTGGTATCGAGGTGGGGATGTAACCGATACGGATGCACACGGGGACCCACCAGAACAATGAGGAGTATCGAATTCCATTCCGAAAGAGGGCACGATCTGAACTATAAATGGAATGATACCACTCTTATAACACAGAGGCGCCTTTTGGATGAATCGGAACTCCGGAGTTTGAAGAACTCCGTAGTTAAGCGTGCTTGAGCCAGAGAAATTCTGGGATGGGTGACCTACTGGGAAGTAGCCCCGGGTTCATTCAAAGGGACAAAACCGTGCGGCTTCGACCAGAGCGGACAATACCATCAGTGTTTGGGGGTGGGTCATGACAGAAACCCTAACTCGATATAATGACCATGAGAACGCTTTTAATGGCACCGCAAAACCTTAGGGTTTGCGGTGGTTCCGCAGTGCCATTAATGAGGCTTGGGTTTGCCCTTCTACGGCTGGTCCATAGGTACTGTGGCATGTACTGGAATACTATTAAAATGTATTCAAGATGTTGAGCTCTTGGGGGATTATGGAACTTTGATTACTCGATCGAAAGGTTCAACGTCGTTCGGATATCATGTGATGGGATACATTACTTGGGAGACTCCAGATACGAGTATAGCCGTTGGAGTGCAGTCCATGCAGCCACAAAGAGACGTGTCCGAATCAGTCGACATTAGAGAAAAGTGGAGTAAGAGGTTCATACGAGATCTTGATGAGATGACGTTCCACTCCGCTGACATCAGAGATGTGATATGCATGTAGAGGCGTTGTATATGGACATATCTTCCAGAAGGAGTCGTGATGAGTATACAGTCGTTCCGGAACAAGAAATAGATTTAGTAAAGGATGATGACTTCCGGCCAGTTCAGCAGAAACGAGATTTGGGAGAGACCCCAATAGGACCTTTCTGGAATTCTATATGTGAAGACTTGGACCCAGGATCGGTCATATTAAGCACACCCAGCATGCCAGCGTTCGGCATTGTCGACGAAACATGTTATGAGTGACCATGACAGTTGTCCAAAGATCTTTAGAGCATGTGCTAGGGCGGGACTGTTTTCGTCATCTTTGACTTTGGTATTTTGGGTGATTTATTTGCATGATTGAGATTTTGTGCACCACAGTTGCACTTGACTTTAATTTGATGTCATTTGAGATGTTGATTTTTATTTCATGCTTATGGTATGCATGTGATTTGACTTGTGATTTCAGCATAGTTTTCATGCACTTTCAGTATTTGGATTCGATTTTTATGCACGCTGATGCATATGGTTATGAGATTATATACCACGGTATACCTGATTTGGTTTGAGATGTGCTGTATACCATCGATTTTGATTGTGATACTTGATACTTGTTTTCGTGCATCTTGTGCACTTGATTTGGATTCTTGCGCATACTTGACGTGCTTGATGCGATTTTGGTGCACACCAGATGCACTAAATCGGGATTCTTCGTGCATATCAGATGCACATGATATTGTTGTCAGGCACACCGTTGCCCTTGACAGGTGTTTCGTGCACACCCATTGCGCTTAGATTATGTTTCTGTGCACATGTATGGCACATTCATGGATTTCGATTTCCCTGCGTACCAGACACATGTGGCATTCTTATACTCATTTGAGATTGGCTTCTTGGAGCAGTATGTTTTATGATATTTACTATTTGGTATAGCAGCTGAGCAGGACTAGTCAGAGGACAGTACATGGATATGTTTTTAGCATGCATTGATAGTTATCGAAGGGATTTCCAAAAAGAAGCTATAGTCTCAGTATTTACCTACGTGTCCGAGATGACACGAGACATTTTACAAGGAAACCCTTCTAAATTATTTTCAAAACGGCGGGACGTGCATATTAAACAAAGGGTATATATATAGTTATTTTCTTGCAATAGACATCCGCCACTGTGCAGTGGTACGCGCATCGCACAGAAACTTGAAAGGGTTTGGCATGCATTTCTTTCAGATGATATAACGATGTTTACATGTATAGCTTGATGTATATCATGTTGGTTTTTGTATTGGGCTTTGACATTGGTGTCTTCACCATAACTCCGATGATTACGGGATGCTTGACGGAGTTTTGATTTTGATTTATATACTCGTTTTTCATACGCATGCATTGCGCTACGATGTGTTTTATGTATTTATGATTTCGGAGCCCCGACGACTGGATCATTTTACTGAAATGTTTTAGTATTTGAGGGGTTTAAATTTAAATTCGGGGGCCGAATTTCTTTAAGGGGGGAAGACTGTAACATTTCAGAAAAATAAAATATTATTTTTGGGAATTTTTATAATTAAATAATAAATATTATGTATATTTTATTATGGCGGTATAATTAAATACCGATAAATTGGGAAATATTTGGAAAATTATAGGAATTACTGAAATGAGGGCGTTTTATATGATTTAGGAAAATTATAAATTTTTATGATTAATTATATTCCATTTTAAAGATAATCGCGATTACATATCACTAATCGCGCATTAAGCTTGAATTGTGCACATGATATGCACCATGTCACATTTTAGCACTTGTTACATTGTTATCATGGCTTTTTCTTCATTTTCATGCATGGTTGTTGTTTTTAATGAGAGGAAAAGAAAAGAAAAGAAAAGAAAAGAAAAAGAAAATGTTAAAGAAAGAAGCATGGGCAAGAGAGAGAGAGGGTGAAGGGTCATCTTTGACCATGGCATTTTCCCTCCTTCATTATTTCCTCTTCATTTTCATCTCCCCTCTCATATGGCTGCCCTCTCCCTTCACCTCCACCTACCACCCTCACTTCATCATCAAAAACCCATTAAAACCCCATCTCCACTTCATTAAAAACATGCACAAGCTCACTACAAACACTTTGGACCAAGAAAAATTGGATTTTGAAGACTTGGGGCAACTCAAGAAAGTTCTTGAGTTGCCATATGAGGTAATTCCTTTATCATTAGAATTGTATTTCATTCACTTTAGCACCTATATTAGTTTAGAATCGATTAAGTGTTGTTTAGTGAACTTTGAAAATTCCAAGTTAGGGTTTTGATGAAATCTTGAGTAGTGAAGTATAATTGAGGTTAGTAGAGGCCTTGCAACACCTGTAGTGATTGTTTATTAGACTAAATCTGAGAGTAAACCCCCAATTCATAAACTTAAAAACCCCGATATCGGGAAATTGTGGGATTTGTGATGAGAATTGGAGATCTTCTAACACCCGGAGCCTCTGAAAATTATTTAGCAAACACACAGAGTCATGCAGGCACTTAGGAGGCTACCATTGAAACCCTGGACCCTAACTCCACTGCCAGGCCGCAGATTTATTTGTTCTGGACGCAATTTGCGGCCAGGTTAGGGTAGATTGGTCTCGTACTTCTTCTGTAGCTCCTACATCAGTAAACTAGACCCTCCACATCTGCAAAATTGACTAATTTCACCAGGAGAAAAATCTGGAAGTGTTTTGCATCGTTTCTGATTTCGTTTTGCGAATTCTGTTAACTTGAAATTTGGGTATTTGTGTTTGTCTCGATCACTTGACGTTTGTACATCGATATCGAGGGTTGTTTGATTATTCTTGCATGTGTAAACTATAAGTTTTGACCTAGGTGTGATTCGTGCGACTTTTTGGTTTTCGTGCATGATTTCTGTTTACGAAGCTATATGTGTATATATGTAGGTACCCTCAAGTGGACTTCGGACGATGAAGAAGAGGATGGCGACATCGACTTCGTTAAGCGATGATCAGGTGAGTAGATATATATCTACGAACAAAGTCGGGTGGATGGCGTATAGCACCCCCGCAGCTCGTAGTGTAGTATACGAATACGTATACATATATATATATATATATATATATATATATATAATTATGTGTATTGTGAGATTAATGACTATCTAGATAGGCTTATGTGTTCACGGGTTAGTTTAGTGTAATTAGAAGTAACTTAGTTTAGCTTCTTAGTCGCGAACCCTAGAATAAAGATTACACCCACGCGCATACACACACTTACATTATATTATTTGTGCGTATATGGGGATATGTATATATATATACACATAGGTATGAGACTATGTGTGTGTGTGTGTGTGTATACATGGATGATGAGGATAGTATATGATAATTAGAGATGAGTCGATGTGATTGGGTATGATGCCATGAGATCGGTGATGTGATTTTGGTTCGTATTTTGAGATACGACATGATATTATAGCGGATCTTTAGGTGATGTGTTTTCAGACACACGCATGCATATATTTAGTGGTATCAGTATGTACTAGACGTAGATCAGTACCTAGCTCATGATATATGATGATAAGGATACCAGATAAATGATGAGGTAAATATGATATTTGACCCGTACCTAGATTTGGGATGCCGTACGATGGATTTACCGTACGTGATATGCTTATGATGATAGATCCGCACTCTTGACTCGAGAATGTCATATTATATATATTGTATCGTATGTGATACTATTGAGGCGGGATCATCGACTATTTTATATATATATATATATATATATATATATATATATATATATATATATATATATATATCGACTCAGACTTAGGTGGTTTTCCTTATCCTTTCGATTAGTCTGTTAGTTTAGTCCAGTAGTTTACTTATAGCTATTAGACTAGACTCGAGTCATACCTATTTCAAAACTAACGAATCGTGAGTATTTTAAAGACAGGCCAAAGGATTCTACGGATATTTCAAAAGACGTTCCTTTTCTTAAGAACACCGTAACCCTTATTTTCTAAACATCACGATTCGTGTTATTTCAAATGGCAAGACGGTATGATTCATATATATTAATGTAGATTATTCCTTATTGTCGTGTTTACTATTCATATTCCGTTCATTCATGTTGTTATCATCGCATTGCATATTTAATGTGTACTTTAGTGATTATAAATCATGCTGTCAGGACACCAGCACCATTACCGATGATGCTTATGCTACACATACACCTGCTTGCTGGCTCACACACAACATCATCGGTAATTGTTATGTCACGTAAACATTAGAAATACTACTTCATTAGTATAAATTGTTAGTTGATAGTTTCGACATAGTACTAGTGTGCATGCCTTTATATGCTAATTTATATGTTGCATTTATTACTGTGATATCCCATGCAAATTTATATATTCATTTACCATGCGATATTTTTGGGCTAGTCCGGATTTTCCGGAGCCCAGTATTCACTGTTATTTACCCTTCATTTTTGGATTTCGGATTTTTCCATGAGATTTCTGGATTTGGAGAGACCGCAAGGATTTTATAAACTGATTACCATTTTAAAATGAAAGTTGCGATTTTCTCATGATATGATTTGAGAGATTTCTACCATGAGTTTTCTCGACTCTTGAACGATATCATACACCCGATTCGAGTTGGAGGAGGAACCGTGTGTGGGTGCATTGTGGACCCGGTGCGGTACCCCGGGGCGAGAAGGTCACGAATGATGGCGTTGAGCCTGTGACAGGGGAGCACCACTTACCGGTGATTATATTATGACTCGACGGATATCCGGAGGATATCGATCGGAGTATGGGCCATTCCGGATAGCCGGAGCCCTAGATATTGAGATTTGATGATATGGGTCAGTCCGGATAGCCGGAGCCCTAGATATTAAGATTCGAAGATACATGCCAGTACGGATTGCCGGAGCCTAAGATACTGATTTATTAGGATTTGGATATATATATATTTTGTTTCGATGCTTGACATTGATTCCCTGTTGATTTCATTGATGATATCTCGTTTTATACATACAGAAATCTCACTAAACTAAGAAAACAGTTTTCTCATTCATGATGTATTCTGTTTTCATTATATTGCATTCATACCTCATATTTATGATATGTTGCTACCTGAGGCACTGACACGAGCACTTGGTATTACACTTATGGATAGATGTTTACCCTTGCCATCTTTTCATGCTTAAGGCTTTATCATTTTGAGGTTTTATATTTATATTCGATCGTATTAACCTAGGATTGAGTCATACATATGATTTCTGCTCGGTGATGTTTTCTACTCACGAGTTGGAAACTCACTCCCGTTGTGCCACGGTTTCTTGTAGGTTTGCCGTACAGGTTCCGTTGCGGCTTTGCTGGCACACTGCTCCTTTCGGGTGATTGCTTTAGTAGGTGGATTCACTCGCATCGTGACCACCATTGTACCTTTTATTATATTTCAGTTGTATCTAGAAACTCCATCAACCAAACTTGTATATTTATTAGACTTAGAAGACCAGTGTATATTATTTCGACCTTAGAGTCGCGCTTGTATTATTGCGGTTTTCTTGATGTTTTGAGTTTCCATTTGAGTTTTGATCCTCGCCTTTCAGCGTTGTATATTATATTGCTTACGTAGTTGTGACCACCAATTGGTGAAGAGCTAGCTCCCGCTTGGAGATGCCTTTCTGTATATTATTCATGTTGTACCCTTTTGGGGCCAGTATTTACAAAGGAAACTCTGCCGAAATTTTCAGAAAAGACTTGAGATTTTAAAAATGCATACTTCGGCTTATGTTATTAAAACCACTTGCTTTAAAATAAGTTTTCTTCACTTCTTCTTTAAAATAGTTTAGATTTCTGGGATTTTTTGGCTTACTTGAATTAGATGGGGTCATATAGACTTCATATGATTCAAGTTCCAGTCACGTGCCATTTCAGGTCGTGACACCTCACTTCGGGGATTGGCGGGTAACTGTTAGTGATATGTATGCTCTAGAGGCCATTATTGTTTGATATAGTGGATGCTTGGACATATATATGGAGGACTTTCTTGCTCGACATGATAGTATGCTATCTGGTTGGCTTTATCTTAACATGTTCAATAGCATTATTATATTGTCTCTCATATACATGTTGATAAAGCCCTTAGGATGTTGGCTTGACTACCAAGACTATGATGTGGATCATACTACTGGGACCTGGGTAGTCCACAAGCACATCCTTCAATTGTTCATAGTCGAGGGAATATCGAGACAGGGCATCGATATTCCAGAGTAGACTAGTGTGTACGTTTCTTGACCATGTATGGGGCGAGGGTTGATCCCATATCCAATGGTGTATGACATCAAAGATTGTACACAGGTGCTCATTAGAGAATGGGTACACTGAACAGGACTCGCCGAAAACTCCTAGATGGTATTATACCTATCGTCAGATAGCAGTTCTCTGGTGACACTTGTACAGATTAGTCTGTAGACCCGAGATCGTCATAGAGTCTTGTGTGGTTCCTACTGTGCTTTGATTTCCTCCCTAGTACGGCTCAAAGGAGTCGTGCAAACAGGTGGATTTTGGGTACAGTTCCGAGTCACATGGAGGCAATGAGCGATAGGAGGGGTTTCGTCTCTCCTGGTATAGGGAGTTGATGTTGCGCTATGCTCGATTAGCTATAACAGGAAGTACCTGACCAGGGTTGTTGATGAGATTTACTGGTAAGTGTTATCAGTAGTTTCTCATACCATTATAGGCCTTACATCAGCATTACTTATCAAGTTGTTGGGGTCTGACGATTCCACCCCAAGACTCGATATGCGACATATCAGACGAAGAGACCGGACTGTATGGTAAGTGTTACCTATAGACTTCATGGGAGTTTGGACAAACTTGCTTGTTGAACTTCTGTTCTCTCAATACCTGGATAGCCATTACGTCTAGCTAGTACCGCTGACGGCTTATGGGTGACTGATGTGATCATCACATACTGCTAGCGTATTGACGAGTCTTTAGAGTCCCACATAGAAGTTTCCTGGTTCAAGCGAAATGAAGTAGGGCACATATGCTGATATGTGCGGGGGCCTGATTAAATACGAGTATGAGATACCATATTGTAATCTGGCGGTTATTTGATATCAGTTAGGTTATATGTGATATAACCGGATTATTGAATCAAGTGTTGATTTGATAATGTGATATACAGATAAATGATATTAGTCGTTTATATGTGATATAACCGGATTATTAAATCAACTGTTGATTTAATAATATGATATATATTTATATTTGATATAATTATATATTAACTAATATTATTAGCTCACTAATTATTCTTCATAATATATATATTAATATATATATATATGATATATATTTATATATATATGATATATATATATATTATATATATATATATTATATGAAGCATGGCATGGATTTTCTATTTTTAGAAAATAGAAAATGAGGTGGAAAATGGGGAGACTTTGGAAGAATGGGTGTAGCATGGCTTGGTGATTATTTTATTCATCTCACTACACTATTGAAGCGTGGTTACAATTGAATAATGATTCAATTGGGTTACTTCAATAATGTGTGGGTTTTATCTAAGCCATTCTTCACTTGATGGATACACACTTAGTTCATTTTCTTTCTTGAGCTCATGTGATGAGTTTTCTCTCTAGCTCTCTCCCTTTTCCTCACCTCCACCTCCAAGCTCAATCCCTCACATGAGTTGTGAAACCTTGAGCTTGTGAGAACCCTAGTATGCAAACAAAACCCGTACTTCACCATCCTAAACTAGATTAGCACTTTGGTGTAGTGTGTTTACTTCACTAAAGAGTTTAGTGAAGAGGTAGCTTGGATTAGCGGACTTCGGGTGGATCATCTTTGGCACGAAGGTCATCAAAGCAAGTTTGTTCAACCTTCAGGTGGAGCCTAGTGGAGTCGCATGGACTACAACCCGAAGCTTTAGATAGAAGGACACGGTCTACAAAGGTTGTAGCCATCCATCTCTTAGTGTAAAGTTTATGATATCATAATTAAACCCTAATCATCTAGTGTAAGATCTTGGTTAGTGTTGATTAGCACCCCTAAAATTTTAAAAATGGCATGCTTGTTGCTACTAAAACCCAGTGGTGGTGCTAACATACACTTTCATGGTATCAGATCCAAAACCAGAAGATTATACGATGTTAGTTTAATCACAAAGACAAAACAACTCCGAAACCGAAACCCTAATCACCAAGTTTCTGTCGATTTCAAAATGGACTCTGAAAATTTTTTAAACAAGTGTAGAATGTTACATATGATGTAACTAGAACACCAGAGAAAAACGAGCACAAAACTTGGAGTTTTGGCCGGCGAGAATGCCTCTAAGGCCGGCGTCGCCGGTTTTGTTGTGATGTATTGCGCTCATTTTTATTAGGTGTTCTGTGGTGTTGAGTTTAGGGTTTCATGTTTATGTTTGATTAGCCCAGTTTGCATGTGATGTTAACTTATCTATTGGGGCTATTCGGAGTGTTTCGTAGTCATAATTTTTACATCGTTTCGGGTTTAAGTTTGATATGTGATACACTAGTTGGAATCCACATTTAATTAGTTTTGTGAAAACTATTTTGTAATTGTAAATCTAGTAATTTAGTCTCAGTAGATCGATTGCCACGAAGTTTCGATTCGGATCGAAACTTCTTCACAGTCGCGTATCGTACGCTAATACTCGCCGGATAACTTTACTAGGTAGCCACGCCCCATAGCCCTGACTATGTGACTTTAGGAGAACCCCGTTGCCAAAAGCATCCACTCAGGTGCTCGCAGCCATGGTGTTCTTCCTAAGTGCACTTGGTCGACCACATCGGGGGTGCGGCCATCTACTAAAGTTCCCTACGAGTATTCGATCGGGTAGTCGGGAATCTTGTTGAATTACCCGACTAAATTATTGAAAAGTGTTTTCGATATGAGACTAAAATGCAAGGTTTATATGTTAGGCATGAAATTTGGCATTTGAGATATTCATGGTTTATGATGTCTAAGGAAATGCAGATTCTAATTATTGTAGTTTTTCATTTCTTTTCTGGGACCGTAAGTGTAATATATTGGGTATCCCAAATCTCGTTGTTATATGTCAACGGAATTTGGGATACGCGTATTTACTTATGTTGATGACATGTGAGGTTATAGGTTGCTGTGATATCTTATAATGGATCGTCGTGAATGAATAGCTGGGGGTTTTATGTGAGATGAGAGTTTTTCAATTTTCATTCATGTAAATTTATATGTAATATTCTTTTATTGGGAAACTTCCGGGTTGAGGATGATGTCACCATTGATGTATATTATTTACTTTTCCGCATTAGGATAGACCCAAGGCGGGGAGCACAAGTAACCGGGTTCTGGAGTCCAGTGGGAGACCATCTCGAAGAGTCGAGACCGGGTCTCCTAACTCTAGAATTGGCAGAGTTGGTTGCCGCTCTCGTAAGGGTCTATGGATGTGGGTTTGGCTATTCATCACGACTTTGGAATCCATGTTTTTCATTACTGGTTGAATTTAAAACACGCACCTCATAGTATATCCAATATTTCATATGTTGACTTCTGCTGCTTGGTTCTGTGATGTGATCATATAACTGGGTGAGACGAATGCTATATATATGATATATATAATAAACGTTGCTTATGTTTTGCACCCGCGCTAGTCCAGCCCCCGCTCTGCCGTTAGTTAAGTAACCTAACGGTGCATGATGGGGCCCCGTGGCGAATGCGGATGGCATAAGCGTACGTTCTATTTTCGTTTCATTTTCTATGATGTTTAGGAAATATGAAATGATGGGACTTCATTAATGAGATTAATGAAAAGAAAAGAAACCTAAAGATGATGTAGAATCAAAAGTTTTTAAAAAGGTAGCTCTAGTTCTTGCTTTGTATAGTGGTATTTCTTGATGAATATCCAGCACCTCATTCGATGAGGAAAGAGCCGAGATCTCTTCACCGAAAGTGACCTCTTCAGCAAAACTAGCAAATGCTACAACCTACTCGGTCTGGTTTTTATAGCTTCTTTAGTTCTTGCTTTGCATAGTGGTATTCCTTGATGAATATCAAGCACCTCATTCGATAAGGAAAGAGCCGAGATCCCTTCACTGGGAGTGACCTCTTTAGAGAAACTAGAAAAAGCTACAAAAACACTCCTTTTTCAAATCACTAGATTCTACAACGATATCAAGTTCATTACGTTAAAGGTTTTCTTCAAAACCAGTCGTAGCCTTCCGTCATTTCAGATAAGTACTATTTAGTATTCATGTTATGTTTGTTGGCCTTCATCAAGGCGTGGTGTGTGGTAGCTGATCATTGCTTATCTGCCGCATGTGATACGATCGGATTAGGGTAGTCGTGCGACTTTGTTGGCCTTCGTCAAGGGTCGTGCGGGTGGGTTTAATTCAATCAAGAAATGAACGGGTTGAACTTGACTAGCGGCCTATGGTTTGTTGGCCTTCGTCAAAGTCATAGGACGTTAGGGATAAAAACAATTATTGGGAATTTCAAGTGTTGAAATTTGCAATGAGATTGCATACCTTCTATATGATAGTTGGATCCCGATACCCACTGCGAGTAAGAGTTACTCCTGGGAGAGTTTTCCACTTTTCAATTAGCCGTTCCATTAGGTGTCTAAGAAAGGTGTTAATGGGGTGATGCCCCTGCGGAAACGAGGTTATTTAATTAGTTCCATGAGAAAGCATGGGATGACTCCCTCGGAGTACCAATACCTGCCTGGCCGAACGATTGGCGAACTTGTAGGGTGTAATTAATCCTGGCTAATCTTACCTTTTAGGGTTTGAAGGAAGATTTGATAAAAAACAGTGGGAGACATTCTGATTAAATAAAATAATAACCAATCTAATCTTTCAAAGAGCGCACGCAAAAGTGATTATCCTTCTCTCTCTCCTGGTAGCGACCAATGACACGCCTTAATAAAGATAATAATATGGATGTATTGACCGAACCCACTTATTATACCGGGCTAGGTTCCGCTCTATCTTATCACTGTCATAAGTCTGAGCAAGGAATAGGTGAATATCAGGATTCCCACGCCACCCAAACGAAGTATAAGCATGTTGATGTATCGTCTTCGGGTGTGTTCATAACCGAGAACTGTTTCTCAGTTTGCTCTATGTCCTGGGTATTGGATACCGGATCAGGATCCCATGTATGTAATTTGTTATATGGGCTAAATAGAGGCAGAGAACTAGGAAAAGGTGATATGTCCCTCAGAGAAGGGAATGGTGCAATTGTTGCAGCCAAAGCAGTTGGCGAATATCACCTTGTATTGCCAAGTACTAACACAATGATTCTGAGTGACTGTTATTTCGTACCAAAAATATTGTGAATGTTTCTTCAATCAAGTGTTGATTGGATATGGTACGTTGTATAATGGTATATACGTTCTAAACCACAAAACAGTTCTAAGTATACACAACATACACAAGAGGAACAGTTCAGAAATGAATGAAGACTTCTTATGGCATTGTAGACTAGGTCATATCAGTGTGACAAGACTGGCTAAGTTGCATAAGGATGGATATTTGAATCCGTTCGAATTTACATCTTATGAAACTTTCCAGTCATGTCTTAAAGGCAAAATGACCATATCTCCGTTTACCGGACACTGAGAAAAATCTACTGAACTCTTGGGACTGATACATAGTGATGTATGCGGTCCTATGTCTACACATGCCAGGAATGGTTCCTCGTACTTTATTAAATTCACTGATGATCTCTCAAGATACGGACATGTGTTCCTGTTGAAACACAAATCTGAATCTTTTGAGAAATTCAAGGAATATAAGTACGAAGATGAAAACCAGACGAGTGAAAGTATTAAAATCCTTCGATTTGATCGGGGAGGAGAATACTTGAACACGGAATTCAGAGACTACTTAAAAGAGAATAGGATTCTCTCTCAGCTTACTCCTCCGAATACACCACAGCATAATGGAGTTTCGGAGTGGAGGAATCACACCCTATTAGATATGGTGCGCTCTATGATGAGTAATGCTGAGTTGTCTATTTCCTTTTGGGGTTATGCACTTGAGATAGCTGCATTCCTATTGAATAGAGTTCCGACCAAATCCGTGCCTACCAGTCCATATGAGATATGGAATGGGAAGAGACCATCTCTTAAACGAGCTAAGATATGGGGTTGTTCGGCCAATGTTAAAAAGCAAAATCCGGACAAGCTCAAGGCAAGGTCAGTTCTGCGCAAGTTTGTAGGATATCCCAAACATTTGCGAGCGTATATCTTCTACCACACCAAGGAACAAAAGGTGTTTGTTTCTCAACATACCACCTGTTTAGAAAAGGAATTTCTTGATAAAGAGATTAGTGGTAATGAGGTAGAATTGGAAGTAGTTCCAGCAACACAAACTATAACTGACAATTTGGTGGAACCGGAGGATTCAATAGTCCCTAACGAACCTCAGCCACTCCGAAGATCTAGTAGGGTTCCTCATCCACCTAAGAGATACTAAGGTTATCTCATAGACGGTGAAAGTGAGGATTGTATCATGGAAGATAATGACCCAACTAGTTTCGAGCAGGCCATTACAAGTGGAGACTCTGTGAAATGGCTGGATGCTATGCGATCTGAGATGGAATCCATGTACACCAACAAATTATGAATTTTGAAAGTTGCTCCTGAAGGGGTAAAACTCATCAGGAGTAAGTGGATCTTGAGAAGATAATTGGTGTAGATAGAAAAGTTGAGACTTTCAAAGCTAGACTTGTAGCAAAAGGTTTTCGTCAATGACCAGGTGTCGACTATGATGAAACCTTTTCTCCAGTGGCTATGCTTAAGTCCATCATGATCCGACTTGCCATTGCTGCATACCATGACTACGAAATCTAGCAGTTAGACATCAAGACCGCTTTTCTAAATGGTGATTTAGAAGAGAGCGTGTACAAGACACAGCCAGAGGGCTTCGTAGACAGTGGGAGCAGCGGAAGCATGTGCAAGCTGCTTAAATCAATCTACGGATTAAAGCAGGTATCGCAGAGCTGGAACATATGTTTCGATGAAGCTGTCAAAGAGTTTGACTTCATCAAAAATGACGTTGAACCATGTATATATAAGAAGATAGTAGAGAGTAAGGTTGTCTTCCTCGTATTGTACATGAATGACATACTCTTAATAGAAAATGATGTTCCTATACTAAACTCGGTCAAGCTCTCCATGAAAGATCTAAGTGATGCCTCCTACATCTTGCCGATAAAGATCTATAGAGATAGATCTAGACGGATGTTGGGATTATCCCAATCCATATACATAGACACCATACTAAAAAGGTTTAGTATGGAAGATTCTAAGCATGGTAATTTACCCGCTTGTTAAGGAATCACTCTCTCCAAAAAGATATCTCCCAAGACTGATTTGGAGAGAGCTTGCATGCAAGGGATACCCTATGCTTCGGCAGTCGGGTCAATCATGTATGCGTGTTGTGTACCAGATCGGATGTAGCTTACTCACTAGGTGTAGTGAGTAGGTATCAATCAGATCCAGGGGAGAAACACTGGATAGCTATGAAGAACATTCTTAAGTACTTGAGAAGGACTAAAGAGATGTTCTTAGTGTATGGTAATGGTGAACTCTAGGTCGAGTCCTTTACCGATTCGAGCTTCCAGCATGATAAGGACGACAGTAAATCGGTCTCGAGTTTTTTCTTCACCCTCAATGGAGGGGCGGCATGTTGGAAGAGTTCCAATCTAGATACCATAGCAAACTCGACGATGGAGGTTGAATACATTGATACCAACGATGCTGCCAAAGAGGCTGTCTGGATGAACAAGTTCATAAGATGAACTTGGTGAGGTTCCATCCATTGAGCATCCAATACCTGTGTATTGTGATAACAATGGAACTGCGGCTTTGGCCATGGAACCCAGGTCCCATCAATGATCCAGATATATTCTTAGGCGGTATCACCTGATAAGGGTGATAGTAGATAGCCGGGAGATCGAGGTCAGGAGAGTTGATATAGAGGATAACACAGCGGATCCACTCATGAAGGCCCTTCCCCAGATGCTATTTGAGAAACTTTTTGGGATGTTGGGTATGAGATACTACAACAGCTGGCCTTAGTGCAAGTGGGAGATTGTTAGTGCAAGTCGACGTTAGACACCCCCACATGATGCGGGGAGACGGAATAGGTAAAACAATCATTTTGTTTGAGTTAATATCGACTAACTTTACGGATCTTTGCTAAACCCTAACTAACAACTATATAGAAGTGATTAAATACTATGATAGATGATTAGACCTTAAGATTCTAGTCCTTCTTGTTCTTATTGTCCACCTCCTCGTCGGCCTCCTCGATGTGATAGAAGATCCACCCGAGAGTTTCTTCTCCAAGTTTTAACCTCTCACTTGAGGTAACTAGGAGGCTATGATTGCTAATCAAAATAACCTAGAGGATATAGAAGAGGATTAGGGATCTATTAGTCTTGCTAACCCTTGGATCTCAACACATGAGAGGATTAGGGTTAGGTCTTTGAAGAGAGAGAGCTTGAGGAGAGAGAAAGTGTTTGTGAGAATGAAAATGAATTATGTCTCATTTCTATATTTGATTAAGCATAAAAAATATCAAATAAATCATTATGTGATATTTACAACCATGCTTTATTTAATACAAACAATGAATCATCTCATGAGTCATTAAGCAGAAAATGCTTTATTAACTCATTTGGATGAATCATCTCATGAGTCACTAATCCATTTAATGCAAATTACACATAAGCTCTCCACCTCATCTTTCTTCTAGAAGCTTCTCGACTAATTACGAGAATGCCCCTCCCATCCGTGAAAACACGGAAATACTGAGACTGTATAAATCCAATAATCCAATACTAGAATCTGGCTTAAACTAAAGCTCGCTAGTATAAACTGTCCGAACACCGTACGTGCATAAATACACGTATATGTCCGAACCCTGTCGTAAAACCATACGACCTCTATATCGTTTCTCCTGAAGTAGGGAAACTCTCTGTATGGGACTCTAAAGACTCGATACTACGCTGGCAGTGGGTTTAACCACAGGACGCAAGTGGTACTAGCTTTACGTAACGGTCCCGAGGTAGATGTCGATAAGAAGGCGGATGAGGAAACCCATCCGAACTCCTACTGAGCCTGATGTGACAATCTCCGTACAGTTCGGTCTGTTCGTCTAGGACTATCGCATATCGGGCCTAGGGGGAGACAAGCGTCGGTCCCTAAAAGCGGTATCTAGATGTAACCTAGGTGCGGTCACTGGGTCGCTGCAATTAAGAAAGAGAGAGAAGAAAACACTTAGCATGATGCTCTTGCAAGTTTAGATTGGATTTTAATTTATCTAAACAGGATGGCTCCCACTGTCTCTCGAATCCCTCCTCAAACCATAAAGGAAGAATTAGTCAGGATCAATCTCACCGTACAATACTTTCTTAACCGTTCAGCCAGGCCAGTGTTGGTACTTCGAGGGAGGTTTTTCAACGCTTTCGCGAAGTTCCTTAATTAAGTAACCTCTTTTCCCTGTGGGCGTAGCCCCGCTAACACCTTTCTAGACACCTACTTGGTTTATAGCATTGATCGTTAAGTGAGAGATTTCCCGAGGAGTAGCATATACTCACAGTAGGATCGGGATCCAAATATCATCGCGTGATAAAACCGAAGGAATCCTACCAGAATCATCACACTCCAAATGGTATGCAGCGCTAGCAAGTTTCAGTACTTATGAAACTCCCGATGTGGATTTTTGCCCCATGCTCTTATGACCTTGACTTTGGCCAACAAATCATAAGTCACATGTCAAGTTCTACCCGTCATTATCCAGGTTAATTTGAACCCACCCGTACATACCCTTGACTTTGGCCAACAAGGCAGTACGACTGTCCCAAACCAACGCATCTATCTATGCTACATATAAATTGAAAGGTTCCTAGGCACTCTAGTAAGGTCTCACAAGGCATCGAACATGCCAATTTAAAAATTTTGGTGCCGAGAAACCCTAGACTACGGATCTTAGACTAGATGTTTAGGCGAAAAGAAAACTTAGTTAACACTTTAACTAGAAGTGAGAAGCTACAACCTTTGTAGATCCAGATTTCCACTTGCTTAGCTCCACGTGGGTGTCCTCTCGCTGTCCGTCTCGAATCCTAGACTCGATCGTCGGCTTCATCGGGAAAACGAGCAAGCTAGGTCGTCGGCTTTGTGTCAAAGACGATCTACCTCGAGGCATCGCAAGTTCAAGCTCCGACTTCACAAACTTGTGAAACTTGTGAAGTAAACACCCAAAACAACTTGGCAAGAGGTAGAGGGTGAATAAATAGGAGGTGGGTTCTCTTTGAAATTGGATTTTACTCACTTTTGCTCAAGTTGCCATTGATGGCATCTTGTTTTCTCTCTTGAAGAAGAAGGAAGAAGCAAATAGAATATGATAAGTATTAGTGAAAAAGAATAAATAAAATCAAAATACTTATCATGTTCTAACCTAGGTTAAGTGTAGAGAATAAACCATGGTCACTTGGATGGGTTAGGGTTAAGCATGAAGATAAGGATGGTTGCAAAAGTCAAAGCTTCATGAAGCTTCAACTAATGACAAAGAAAGCCACCATTCTCATCTTTATCTTTTTCAAATAAATAAATAAACAAACAAACAAATAAATAAATAAATATGCAAAATCCTAATTATCAAATTAACCATGGATTAATTCTATACACTTAACTAAATGATCAAGTATCATCAAACATGATACAAAAAAGTGCACTAAAGTATATCACATATACAATGTGCATCAAGTGAGAAAAATCCGTTTAAAGTGAACCAATACTAGTTAATGCAATGCAATATATCAAATATATAATTATGCATTAAATCATTAAATCAACATTTGATTCAATGATCCGGTCATGTCGCACATAACCGACTAGAATCCAATGTATCGATTTATCGAATCAATGATTCGATAATTAGGTCATATCGAATATAACCAATCGAAACATATATCGCGAGAATGAATGCGGTATCACATACACGCATTATTCTCGGTCCTGCACATATCTCATATGCGCTCCTATTTCGTTTCGCTTGAACCAGGAAACCTCTGTGTAGGACTCTAAAGACTCGTCAATACGCCGGTAGCAGATGATGATCATATCAAGCACCCACAAGCCGCAAGCGTCTGCTAAACATAACGGCCACCCGGGTATTGAGCGATCAGAAGATCGACGAGCTAGCCCGCTCACACTCCTGTGAATCCAACCAGTAACACTTGCCGTACAGTCCGGTCTCTTCGTCTGATATGTCGCATATCAAGTCTAGGGGTGGTAAACGTCAGACCCCAATAACCCGATAAGTCGTGCCGATGTGAGGCTCATAACGGGTCGAGAAACTACTGGTAACACTTACCAGCAAATCTCTGATCAGCCCTGGCCAGGACTTCCCTGTTACGGCCAATCGAGCACAGCGCAACATCAACCCCCAATACCGGGAGAGACGAAACCCCTCCTATCGCTCATTGCCTCCATGTGACTCGGGACTGTACCCAAAGACCACCGTTTTGCACACCCTCATGGACGTGGTAAGGTGGAGATCAAAGCACAGTGGGAATCACACAAGACTCTATGACGATCTCGGGTCTACAGACTAACCTGTACAAGTGTCACCTGAGAACTGCCATCTGACGTGAGGTATAATACCATCTGGGAGTTCTCGGCGAGTCCGTCCAGTGTACCCAGTCTCCACTGAGCACCCGTATACCATCTCTGATGTCAAACACCAATGGATATGGGATCATCCATCGCCCATCACATGGGTCGAGAAGCGTATACGCTAGTCTACTCTGGTATATCGATGCCCCGTCTCGATACACCCACGACTAGGGACCTTGAAGGATGTACTTATGGACTACCATGTCCCCACTAGTATGATCTGCATCATAGTCCAGGAAGTCAAGTACACATCCTAAGGGCTTTAGCAACATGTAACTTTAAGACAGTATAAAGAGACGAGTGTACATGTTAAGATAAAGGTCAACCAGATAGCATACTATCATGTCGAGCAAGAAAGTCATCTCTATATATGTCCAAGCATCCAATATAATATACATAATCTGTATAATACTGGCCTCTAGGGCATACATACAACTAACAATCTCCCACTTGCACTAAGGCCAGCTGCTGTAGTATCGCATACCGAGCATCCCGAAGAGTCTCTCAAACTGTATCTGGGGAATAGCCTTCGTGAGTGGATCCGCCGTGTTATTCTTCGTGTCAACCCTCCTGACCTCGGTCTCCCGGCGATCAACTATCTCCCTGATCAGGTGATACCGCCTCAGAATATGCCTGGATCGCTGATGGGACCTGGGTTCCTTGGCCAAAGCCACCGCTCCATTGTTATCGCAATACAATGGTATTGGACGCTCAATGGATGGAACCACTCCAAGTTCAGTAATGAACTTCTTGATCCAGACAGCCTCTTTGGCAGCATCGTTGGCAGCGATGTATTCAGCCTCCATCGTCGAGTCTGCCACGGTTTCCTGCTTGGAACTCTTCCAGCTAACCGCCCCTCCGTAAAGGGTAAAGACAAAGCCCGACTGCGACTTAGAGTCGTCTTTATCACTCTGGAAGCTCGAATCGGTAAAGGACTCCACTTGGAGTTCTCCGTTACCATACACCAAGAACATATCTCTAGT
Organism: Agapanthus africanus; assembly: GCA_030015575.1. Classification (NCBI taxonomy): domain Eukaryota; kingdom Viridiplantae; phylum Streptophyta; class Magnoliopsida; order Asparagales; family Amaryllidaceae; genus Agapanthus; species Agapanthus africanus. The sequence goes on from JASDDO010000014.1 coordinate 337,622,067, forward strand.
CCTTCGCAAGTACTTGAGAATGCTCTTCACAGCTGTCCAGTGACTCTCTCCAGGATCAGCTTGATACCTGCTCACTATACTTAGTGAGTATGCTACATCGGGTCTGGTACATAGCATCGCATACATGATAGAGCCTACTGCCGAAGCATAGGGTATCCCTTACATGCGAGCTCTCTCCAAATCAGTCTTGGGAGACATCTCTTTGGAGAGAGTGACTCCAGAGATCGTGGGCATGTTTCCACGCTTGGACTCTTCTATACTAAACCTCTTTAGTATGGTGTCAATGTACCTGGATTGGGACAATCCCAAAATCCGTTTGGATCTATCTCTATAGATCCTAATCCCCAATATGCAGGAGGCATCACCAAGATCTTTCATTGAGAATCTTTGTGATAAGAAGAGCTTGACCGATTGCAGCATAGGAATATCATTTCCTATCAAGAGTATGTCGTCCACGTACAATACGAGGAAGACAATCTTACTCTCTGCTACCTTCCTGTAGATACAAGGTTCATCTGGATTTTTGACTAAATCAAACTCTTTGATAATGACGTCAAAGCAGATGTTCGAACTCCGCGATGCTTGCTTTAATCCATAAATGGATTTAAGCAGCTTGCACACCTTCCCGCTGCTCCCACTGTCTACGAAGCCCTCTGGCTGAGTCATGTACACGCACTCTTCTAAATCACCGTTTAGAAAGGCGGTCTTAACATCCATTTGCCAGATTTCGTAATCATGATAAGCAGCGATGGCAAGCATGATCCGGATGGATTTAAGCATAGCCACTGGAGAAAAGGTCTCGTCATAGTCCACACCTGGTCTTTGATGAAAACCCATTGCTACAAGTCTAGCTTTGAAAGTCTCCACTTTCCCATCTACACCAAGTTTCTTCTTGAAGATCCACTTGCTCCCAATGGGTTTTACCCCTTCAGGAGCAACTTCCAAAGTCCATACTTTTTTGGTGTACATGGAATCCATCTCAGACCGCATAGCATCCAGCCATTTCACTGAGTCCCCACTCGTGATGGCCTGCTCGAAGCTTGTTGGGTCATCATCTTCCATGATGCAATCCTCGCTTCCACCATCAATGAGAAAACCGTAGTATCTCTCAGGTGGACGAGAAACCCTACTAGATCGGCGGAGAGGCTGGGGTTCATCGGGAACTACGGAATCCTCTGGTTCAACCAAATCTTCTGTTGTAGTCTGTATTGCTGGAACCTCTTCCAGTTCTACCTCAATGCCACTTATCTGTTTCATAAGAAAACCTTTTTCTAAGAAAGTGGCATGTCGAGAAACAAACACTTTTTGTTCCTCGGAGTGGTAGAAGATATACCCTCGCGAATTTTGGGATATCTAACAAACTTAGATAGAACAGACCTTGCCTCGAGCTTGTCCGGATTTTGTGTTTTAACATAGGCCGGACAACCCCATATCTGAATAAAATTAAGACATGGTCTCTTGCCATTCCATATCTCATATGGAGTGGTAGGCACTGATTTGGTCGGAACTCTATTCAGTAGGTATGCAGCAGTCTCCAGTGCATATCCCCAGAAGGAAATAGGTAACTCAGCTGGACTCATCATAGAGCGCACCATATCTAATAGGGTGCGATTTCTCCGCTCCGATACACCATTGTGCTGTGGTGTATATGGAGGAGTTAGCTGAGAGAGAATTCCATTCTCTTTTAGGAAGTCCAGGAATTCATTGCTCAAGTATTCACCTCCTCGATCAGATCGTAGGATTTTAATACTTTTTCCGGTTTGGTTCTCAACTTCTTGTTTATATTCCCTAAATTTCTCAAAAGCTTCTGATTTGTGTTTCATCAGGAACACATACCCGAACCTAGAGAGATCGTCAGTGAATGTAATGAAGTAAGAAGAACCATCCCTGGCATGTGTAGACATGGGACCGCATACATCATTATGTATAAGTCCTAAGAGTTCGGTAACTCTTTCTCCTTGTCCCGTAAACGGAGTTTTGGTCATCTTGCCTTTGAGACATGACTGGCAAGTGTCATAAGATGAAAATTCAAACGGATTTAAATATCCATCTTTATGCAACTTAGCTAGTCGTGTCACATTGATGTGACCCAGTCTACAATGCCACAAGAAGGATTCGTTGAGTTCAGAACTCTTCCTCTTGTGTGTGTTTGTTATGCTCAGAACTGTTGATTGATTTAGAACATAAATGCCATTGCATAACGTGCCTGATCCAACCAACTTTTGGTTACGGAAAATGTTCATAACATTGTCCTGTAATACAAAATTATATCCCTCTTTACTTAATAAAGAAACCGATATAATGTTGCATATCAGGTTTGGCATGTAATAGCATTCGTTCAGAACCAATGTATTACCAGTTGGTAATACAAGGTGATATTTCCCGACAGTCTTAGCTGCAACAATTGCACCATTTCCAACTCTAATGTCTTTATTACCTTCTCCAAGTTCTCTACCTTTCCTTAGCCCATGTAACTGATTACATATATGGGATCCTGACTCGGTATCCAATACCCAGGACGTAGAGCAAATAGAGAAACAGTTCTTAGTAACGAACACACCCGATGAAAATGCATCAACATGTACTTTCTTCATTCGGGTGGCATGGGAATCCTGGTATTCCCCTATATCCTGTTCATTCCTATAACTCTTATAAGAAAGAACGGAACCAACGTTCCCCAGCACAGTATAACATGCGGGTTCGGTCAATACATCCATATTATTATCTTGATTAAGGCATGAACTGGTCGCTACCTGGAGAGAGAGAGAAGAAAACACTTTAGCGTATGCTCGTGCAAGATCAGATTGGTTATTATCTTATCTAATCAGGATGGCTCCCACTGCTTTTTATCAAATCTTCCTCCAAACCCTAAAAGGAAAGACTAGCCGGGATTAATTACACACTACAGGTTCGCCAATCTTTCAGCCAGGCCAGTGTCGGTACTTTGAGGGAGGTCCCCCGTGCTTTCGCACGAACCTAATTAATGTAAACCTCGTTTTCCCAGAGGCGTAACCTCGTTAACACCTTTCTAGACACCTACTTGATCAGCTAATTGCAATGTGTAAAACTCTCCGAGGAGTAACTCTTACTCGCAGTGGGTATCGGGATCTAACTATCTCATAGAAGGTATGCAATCTCATTGCAAATTTCAACTCTTGAAATTCCCGATAATATTTTACCCCTAGCGTCCTATGACCTTGACGGAGGCCAAACTACCCATAGTCCGCTAGTCAAGTTCAACCCGTCATTTCCTGATTGAATTAAACCCACCCGCACGACCCTTGACGGAGGCCAAACAACGCCGTACGAATACCCTAATCCAATCGCATCATATGCTAGAAGATAAGCATTAGTTAGCTACCGTACACTGCGCCTTGACGGAGGCCAAACTACCGCAGCACGAATACTAACTAGTACTTATCTGAAATGACGGAGGGCTACGCAGGTTTTTCATAAAAACCATGAGCGTAATGAACTTGATATCGTTGTAGAATCAAATGAAGTTTTGAAATGGAGTGATTTTGAGGCTTTTCTAGTTTTGCTAAAGGGGTCACTCCCGGTGAAGGGATCGTCGGCCCATTCCTCGTCGAATGAGGTGCGGGACATATCATATATATCGCTGTGCAAAGCAAAAACCCTAAAAGCAGTCAAAAGAAAACCGAGTGTGTAGCATCTGCCAGTTATTGCTAAAGGAGTCACTCCCGGTGAAGGGATCTCGGTCCTTTCCTCATCGAATAAGGTGCAGGGTATATCATATATACCGCTATGCAAAGCAAGAACTGTAGCTACCTGTTTTATTTTAAAATTCGATTCTACAACATCTGAGGTTTCTTATCTTTCATTAATCACATTAATGAAGTCCCATCATTTAAATACCTAAACATCACAGATAGATATGACGTACACTTATGCCATCCGCATTCGCCTCGATGTCCCCTCGTGCACCGTTAGGTTAGGTAACTAACGACAGAGCAGGGCAGGGCTAGCGCGGGTGTAAAACATAAGTAACGTCTATATAATATATCATATATACTATATACTATATCCATCACAGAATCACATCACAGATATCGCAGCAGAATAAACATATGAAATATTGGATATACTAGGACGTCCGTGTTTTCAATACGAGCCAGTATAAAACATGGATTCCACGGTCGTGATGAATAGCCAATCCCACACCCCTAGACCCCTACAAGAGCGGCAAGCAACCCTGCCAATTCTAGGGTTAGGAGACCCGGACTCGACTCCTCGAGTTGGTCTCCCACTGGACCCCAGAACCCGGTTACTTGTGCTCCCCTCCTTGGGTTTATCCTAATGCGGAAAAGTAAATAATATACAAAAGGTGACATCTTCCGCTACCTGGAAGTGCCCCAAATAAAAGAATATAACATACAAGTTTTTACATGAATGAAAATGAAAAACACTCATCTCACATAAAAACCCCCGGCTATTCGAATACGACGATCCAATATAACATATCCAGCAACACATAACATCACATGTCATCAACGTAAGTAAGTATGCATACCCCAATTGTCGTTGACGTATAGCAACGAAACCGGCGATATGAACATACTACACTTACGGTCACAGAAAAGAAAGTGTAAAACTACAACAATTGGAATCCGCAACTTCTTTAGACATCGCATGCCTAATTAAATGAAATACTTAGACATCACATGCCTAACAGTTATAAATCCCGCATTTTAGTCTCATTATCGAAAACACTTTTCAATATAAAGTGAAACTAAACCGCTAGATTTATAACATTCATTCAGTTATCACATAACTGTTTGTGAATTCCAATTATTGTATCCCATTCCAGATAAATAGAAAATGTTAAACTTTTCGATCGAACAGTCAAACACCCAAGTTTTCCCGATACAGATCAACACATGAAACAAGTCTAACAACATTCCGTTCGTGCCTCAGTACCAACGGTCCAGCCGTAGAAGGGTCAAGCCAACGCCTCACATGTGGCACGCCATACTGCCCCAAACCCGAAGGTTCAAAGGACAGTTCAAGACGGTCACATAATCGAGTTAAGGTTTGTTGTCTTCTAGAGGGACCATCGCGTTACTTTCACTACTTAGAACGTCGTTAAACTACGGAAAAATCCAACACTTGGAAATTTCCCGACAGGGGAAAAGTTGGGTATTAATATCCGGTCGAACTTTTTAACATATTCTATAAATTATCCGGAAAAACACAAAAGACGAAATTTGATACCCCGATCGAAACACCGAATCCCCAAAGCAACCCCATAAAATTCATCTCTTGAATAATTATTAAAAATATCCAGAGAACACATCACTGTTAAATATAAATTACTGTACAAAAGTCAACGCAAGGGAAGACCAAACGGCCGCGGAACCGCCGCACATGCCAAGCTCGTGCCGCGGTTCCGCGGTGGATTATTCGAATTAGGCCCCCGTATTTTACAGTAATTCATATAAAACCCTGCTTGATTTTCTGAATATTTTTAATGTTGAAAAACTCACTGTTTTCAAAAATGTACAGAGAGCATGGAAATTTTGGACTTTCGGGTTCGATCGGACTTCAAAATCCGTCGGGACTTCGCCTAAGGCTCTAGCTAGGCTCTGATACTAGTGAAAGGTTCCTAGGCACTCTAGTAAGGTCTCACAAGGCATCGAACATGCCAATTTAAAAATTTTGGTGCCGAGAAACCCTAGACTACGGATCTTAGACTAGATGTTTAGGCGAAAAGAAAACTTAGTTAACACTTTAACTAGAAGTGAGAAGCTACAACCTTTGTAGATCCGGATTTCCACTTGCTTAGCTCCACGTGGGTGTCCTCTCGCTGTCCGTCTCGAATCCTAGACTCGATCGTCGGCTTCATCGGGAAAACGAGCAAGCTAGGTCGTCGGCTTTGTGTCAAAGACGATCTACCTCGAGGCATCGCAAGTTCAAGCTCCGACTTCACAAACTTGTGAAACTTATGAAGTAAACACCCAAAACAACTTGGCAAGAGGTAGAGGGTGAAGAAATAGGAGGCGGGTTCTCTTTGAAATTGGATTTTACTCACTTTTGCTCAAGTTGCCATTGATGGCATCTTGTTTTCTCTCTTGAAGAAGAAGGAAGAAGCAAATAGAATATGATAAGTATTAGTGAAAAAGAATAAATAAAATCAAAATACTTATCATGTTCTAACCTAGGTTAACTGTAGAGAATAAACCATGGTCACTTGGATGGGTTAGGGTTAAGCATGAAGATAAGGATGGTTGCAAAAGTCAAAGCTTCATGAAACTTCAACTAATGACAAAGAAAGCCACCATTCTCATCTTTATCTTTTTCAAATAAATAAATAAACAAACAAATAAATAAATAAATAAATATGCAAAACCCTAATTATCAAATTAACCATGGATTAATTCTATACACTTAACTAAATGATCAAGTATCATCAAACATGATACAAAAAAGTGCACTAAAGTATATCACATATACAATGTGCATCAAGTGAGAAAAATCCGTTTAAAGTGAACCAATACTAGTTAATGCAATGCAATATATCAAATATATAATTATGCATTAAATCATTAAATCAACATTTGATTCAATGATCCGGTCATGTCGCACATAACCGACTAGAATCCAATGTATCGATTTATCGAATCAATGATTCGATAATTAGGTCATATCGAATATAACCAATCGAAACATATATCGCGAGAATGAAATGCGGTATCACATACACGCATTATTCTCGGTCCTGCACATATCTCATATGCGCTCCTATTTCGTTTCGCTTGAACCAGGAAACCTCTGTGTAGGACTCTAAAGACTCGTCAATACGCCGGTAGCAGATGATGATCATATCAAGCACCCACAAGCCGCAAGCGGTCTGCTAAACGTAACGGCCACCCGGGTATTGAGCGATCAGAAGATCGACGAGCTAGCCCGCTCACACTCCTGTGAATCCAACCAGTAACACTTGCCGTACAGTCCGGTCTTTTCGTCTGATATGTCGCATATCAAGTCTAGGGGTGGTAAACGTCAGACCCCAATAACCCGATAAGTCATGCCGATGTGAGGCTCATAACGGGTCGAGAAACTACTGGTAACACTTACCAGCAAATCTCTGATCAGCCCTGGCCAGGGACTTCCCTGTTACGGCCAATCGAGCACAGCGCAACATCAACCCCCAATACCGGGAGAGACGAAACCCCTCCTATCGCTCATTGCCTCCATGTGACTCGGGACTGTACCCAAAGACCACCGTTTTGCACGCCCTCATGGACGTGGTAAGGTGGAGATCAAAGCACAGTGGGAATCACACAAGACTCTATGACGATCTCGGGTCTACAGACTAACCTGTACAAGTGTCACCTGAGAACTGCCATCTGACGTGAGGTATAATACCATCTGGGAGTTCTCGGCGAGTCCGTCCAGTGTACCCAGTCTCCACTGAGCACCCGTATACCATCTCTGATGTCAAACACCAATGGATATGGGATCATCCATCGCCCATCACATGGGTCGAGAAGCGTATACGCTAGTCTACTCTGGTATATCGATGCCCCGTCTCGATACACCCACGACTAGGGACCTTGAAGGATGTACTTATGGACTACCATGTCCCCACTAGTATGATCTGCATCATAGTCCAGGCAGTCAAGTACACATCCTAAGGGCTTTACCAACATGTAACTTTAAGACAGTATAAAGAGACAAGTGTACATGTTAAGATAAAGGTCAACCAGATAGCATACTATCATGTCGAGCAAGAAAGTCATCTCTATATATGTCCAAGCATCCAATATAATATACATAATCTATACAATACCGGCCTCTAGGGCATACATACAACTAACATGAATACCCAATAGCTACCAAACACTGTGCCTTAACTTTGGCCAACAAACACGCTTGAATACTATTGACTATCCGTACGAAACGACGGAGGGCTACGGATGGTTTTGGCGAAACCGTGAACGTAGTGAACTTGATATAATCGATGGAACGAGATAGCTTTTAAAAAGGAGTGGTTCAAGCTCCGCGTTTAAAATGCTGGTTTTTGAAAAGAACCGAGTGGTTTTCAAAGTGTTCCAACGACTTTTACTTGGTTTATTTTCTTGCATTAGTTCTTTTAATGCGTCCCATCATTTAAACCTACCATTGCAGAAAACAACCAAAATATGGTGTACGCTTATGCCATCCGCATTCGCCACGGGGCCCCGTCATCATCCGTTAGGTTACTTAACTAACGACAGAGCGGGGGCTGGACTAGCGCGGATGCAAAACATAAGCAACACCTAAATAGTTAATATATATAGCAATGATAGACATTACAGATCACAGATGAACACTTTGGATATACTAGGAATCCGCGATTCGTTCGAGCCTGCAACGAAAAACGGATTACACGGTCGCGATGAATAGCCAAACCCCACCCTAGACCCCTACGGGTGCGGCAAACTACCCGCCAAGTACCCGAAGCGTAGCAACCTCCCTCAACACCGTGAGTAGGCCACTCGACACTTCAAGATACCCGGTAGTTTGTGCACCCCACCTTGGGTCTATCCTAGGAGCAAAAACAGTAAAAAGAAATAATACAATGACGGCTACAACCCCAACCCGTTTGTGTGGCCAAACAAATAATATTACATCAATTTACAAATTTTACAATGAATGAAAGAAAAAGAAACTCTCATCTCACACCCATTCCCGGCTATTCATCCGCGACAATCCACCGAGTTCATATACACAAACCATCAACATTACAGATCACAGATATGTATAACCCCCACTAATCGACGTATAGCGATTAGCGGATGTTCAATACATATATCACATCACAGATAATATCCATTAGCCAAAGTGTACGGAATACCGATCAAAATACGGATTTTTAACCACCCCAAAAATCAATTTGCTCTCTGGAAAATCTGGGTAGAAAAAATATGTATTAAAAATCCCAAAACATCCAAACTAAAACACTGCACAAAACCCGATCCAGTGACGAGTCAAAACCGCGGCGGAACCGCGGCAATGAGCATGTCATTGCCGCGGAACCGCGGCAATGAGCATGTCATTGCCGCGGAACCGCGGCCGTTTGATCGATTCACTGGCTCGTTTTTCTGCAGTGTTTTCACAAAACCCTGAGACGATTTTTCATATATTTTAAATCACTTTTTGAGCAGTATAAAAATCGACAGAAACTAGAGGTTTTTGCGGATGTGTTTTGCGACTTTTTTCCGATCGATGTTCTAAACACTTTGCTAACTTACTAGTTTATGTTTAGCTAGGCTCTGATACCACTGTAAGTCCACGTTGCTCATCCCGGTTCTTACGGGGAGGCGGAAACGACGAAAAACAATAATTTGGCGCAAGGCGACATATACTTAGAGCACGGATCTTTGCTAAACTAGAAACTAGTAAACTACAAGAGGCTATAACTACTATGCTTGTAGAAAATATACCTCACGGAACCGGTCCTTCGGGTCTTCATTCCGCTGTCCCACTAGTCCATCCTAGCTCCAAGCGTCGATCCGGACCTTGGGCACCTCCGCGGCCTTCTTGAGTCGAAGACGATCCACCCGAGAGATGTACACTAAGCTCCGCCTCAAGCCGAGGCAACTAGGGCAAAGTGATTGCTAGTCAAGAAGCCCTAGAATGTACAGAGGAGATGTATGGATATATTTGTCTTTGTGGGATCTTTTTCTCTCAACACATGAGATCAAAAGATGAGATCAAGAGGAGGAATAAGAAGGAGAAAGGTTAGCAACCATGGAGCTTCTCATTTCAAGAGAGAGAATGAGAATGAACAAATGAAAAGCTTAACCAAGAGAAAACACAACCATGGTTGCAATAATGCAAAAAACACTATCATTACTAATCCCATCAAAATAAAGTTGATGGCTACAAATGACATGACCATTATCATAACAAAAATGAAAAAGAAAACCAAAGAATATTTTAGACCTTTCAAGAAGATCTTAGTCAACTTTGGTCAAACGGTCAACAAAGTCAAGATGGTCAAATGGTCAATGTAATTAGCCATAACATAATTATCAATAAAAGGATTAGTAAATAATGTTTCCGACTCATAATGGTTTTGACCGAACCAACTGTCAAAACCCTAATGAGGCACCTCCTCCTTCTCCACTCCACAAATCTGTGCATACACACCTGCATCCGCATTCCGTAGAATGCGAATGCACAGAAGACAAAACAAATCCATCTGTGCAATACTAGGATCTGGCTCAAACCAAAGCCCACTAGTATTGCCTGCCCGAACAGCATAAGCACACAAGTGCACGTAAGTGATCGTAGCCCTGCCGTAAAACCATACGGCCTCTACACGTTTCGCTCAATGCAGGGAAACTCTCTGTGTGAGACTCTAAAGACTCGACACTACGCTGGCAGTGGGTTTAACCACAGACCGAAAGCGGCACTAGCTGTACGTAACGGTCCCCAGGTAGATGTCGATAAGAAGGCCGATGAGGTAAACCCATCTGGACTCCTACTGAGCCTGTATGTGACAATTTCCGTACAGTCCGGTCTGTCCGTCTGATACATCGCATGGCGGGCCTAGGGGGCGGTAAACGTCAGTCCCCTAATAGCGGTACAAGTCGTGTCGGAGTGATGCCCAGAACACCCTGAGATAACACTGGAAACCTGTCACGCCCCGCTTCCCAAAATACGGAAAACGAGGGATGACTAGGCCAGCCATGCTCCTGCGGTCAAGGATTCATCCTGCCGTAGTCACACTTCGGCTTCTAGCACTACATGGTAATCAGTAATTAAAGCACAGTATTAAAGGAATCACATCACTAATTTATTACATTAAAATCCCATTGTTCACAAATTACAGATAATAAGAATAATAACTAACCAAGTTTGATCTCACAATCTCTTTTATGGAAAGCAATAAATGAAGAAGGTACACCAAACTATATCTCCGTGAGCTCAAAGGATAGATCCGTCTTCTGTACTGGTCCTCCCGCGCAATCTGAGCATGCATACTCAGGTCGTCAGAGCGACACCAATAATAATATTATTATAATCAGATGAACAGGTAAATGAGGTAATACTGGTATGAGAATAATGCAAGTAATCACTATGTCACAATATGATGCAGAATATGTTATGTGTCCCTATCGGTCTCTAGGTCATGTTTGAAATCACATAGTGGAAGGAGGATCATGTTTAACAGGAGTCTCGTACATACCCGAGACAACGGCCCACATGCCCGGGACATAACCCTGTCAGCCGGATCGCTAGATCCTGTCCTACACGTATAAGTATCACAGTTCGAATGATCATCCTCTAATCACGGTCCCGCTAAATACGATACTCTTTCCACTTTGATTTCCCCTTTTCCCCAGGTTACACTTTTTATGATATTGGTCTAGTTGTGTACAAGTATACCAATGACACGGTTTCATCACTATCCACTGTATCAATCACTGTCACGAATGTTCACTTTCCATTGGTATACTGGTCACTCCTAAACTAACATCTATCACGCACGATAATGCAATGTCCACACGCACTAACACTGTGTATATGACAAGGATATGATATATGTATTGTAAACTACCATATAAGCTCGGTATGTTATGAATTAATATGCATGTCACGAACCAAAATGAATTACACAAATTAATATGTTACGAATTCAGCAAATATGATGTAGGCAAGATATATAGAACAATCAGTCAGGAATTCATCAAATTTTGTTTCAGTTCGATCGGAGTTTCGGTTTTCAAGATATAACTGTTTCAGTTTAAGTGTTCGCGGCTGAAATTTCAATTTCAGAACTGAACGTCTGTTTCGCGACACGAATTGCGCCCAGTTGGGCTCAGAACTTAGCGATGTCACAGTTAGATGAAATTTAGGGTTTTCGATAAAGTATTCAACGTAACAGACGGAGCCTCAGTCGCATCTGTACCTTGAAAGTTATACACAGTTCAATCTCAAATGTCGTTTCAGAAAATGTTCTGAACAGCTTTACGTTCTGCCTTTTTAAAATAAGTTTAAAATAACAAACTGCGATGAATCGGAAAGAGACCACTTGTTTTGTTTCACTAACAGGTATATCTTATAACTACTGTAAAGTTCCGTACCATGCGATTTCAGGAAATACGGGGACGCAGGATTTTAGACAGAACACACCAATCAGAAACGCTCTGGACTGCAGTCCAGAGTCGTGTTCCGACCCAGTTATCGTTATGATTACAGAACAGGAATCATTAGGATTTTCCATAGGGTTAAAGTTCATCGAGTCGGCTTCGATTTAAGCCCTCGAACGTCTCAATCCAGTATACATATGATTTATGGTGATTTTATTCGTTTTCAGGTACGAGAAAATTCCAGTTTTAACGGCATATTTGGGGGTATCAGTTTTCGTTACAAACATTCGTATTTTCCAGTGAAATTCATGCACTATATTTAACATTATATGGGCCAACAGATGGTATCGGTTTCCGTCAAATTAAACAGCTATATCCATGAAAAGCTAGCATCGAACACCTTGGTCAATATATATATATATAATCATTAAGTTCGTAAACTATGTGATCTAGGTGTGTAACACGACTATAATAGCATGAAGCAAGTAAACACTTGCCTGGAAGATGTCTCGGGATCACACGGCAGCAACGATGCAGCGAACACGCGTTGTACGCCGTGGAATCTATTCGCGCGAGCCCCGATCGAGGACGGGTTAAACGTCGGAGTTCCCGGAGTCGTCTGCACAGCCACTAGACGTTGATGGATGTTTGATGATTCACAGCGAGTGTATTGGAGTTGCCGACGGTCGAGGGTATAAGGTGATGACTCGAGCTCGGCTGAATTGGTTGTGTGCAGGGGATAATTGAGAGGGCTCGGTTTGAAGAATGGTGGAGTTGTAGAGGGTGAAGGAGGGAGGCTGAGAGAGGGTCGTCGGTGGTTGTCGAGGTGTGGTCGCCGTCGATGGGGCGTCGAGCGGTCGGCAAAAAAAATGGGTTCGAGAGGAATTTGGGTGCTCGGTGGATTTTTGAAGAGTGATGAGAGTCAGGGAGTTTCCAAGAAGAAAGAGAAGAGAGAGGTGAGGTTGTGATATGGAACGGCGGCAACGGTACTGCGTGGGCGTGGGCGTGAGCGACGGCGGAGGAGGCGGGTCGCGCGCGCAGTTAAGGGGTAGCCGTTAGAAATTTGAAGAGGGAAGAAGAACAGTGAAGGGGTCGGGGAGCGGGCTTGGATTAATGGTAGTGGGCCGCGCAAGGATTCATTTTCCTTTAAATATCTCGTGGGCTTCAAAAAGAAACGGGCCGGTAAAAATAAAAATAAAAACGATTAATTCTTAAAGAAGTGGGCTGGTGGGCAGCGGGCCGGGGCTGAATTTCAAAGGGTTTATTATAAAAACAAGAGTGGGCTGAGTGAGGGAATGGGCTATAAAACTTAGGGTTTTAAATAATTGGTTAGGATTTTATTGATAAAATTTTGGTTTCGATTTACTCTGGCTTTAATTTAAATCCTGGGTTTAGGCTTTTAGGGTTAAGGAAAAATATAAACTTTGGGATTCAAGCAACCACCTTCTACAGAATAAATACGAGGCAAGGTTAATCTCAGGAATTTGGAAAATACAGAGAAAATTCTTGTAGATGGAGAACGGGGATTTACATCATACCCCCCTTAACAAAAATTTCGTCCTCGAAATTTAACAAGGATACAAGAGTACAATGCACTAAACAAAAAGATGTGGATAACGATCACGGATGTCTTCCTCCCGCTCCCAGGTGGATTCTCCTGGGGAACGACCACCCCAAGACACTCGGACTAACGGAATGACCTTATTCTTCAGCACTTTCTCTCTGCGGTCGAGAATGGTGGTAGGCTGCTCCTCGTATGACAGATCGGTCCCCAAAACTAACTCTGAATGGTCCAGAACATGGTTCTCATCTCGAACGTAACGCCGCAACTGTGACACGTGGAAGGTATTGTGCACACCAGCTAGCGATGGAGGCAAAGCCAATCGATAGGCCACCTCTCCTACTCGCTCTAGCACCTCAAAAGGTCCGATAAAACGGGGACTAAGCTTTCCCCGACTCCCGAATCTGATAACTCCACGAGTAGGTGAAATCTTCAAGAACACATGATCTCCGACTTCAAACTCAAGTGCCCTTCTGCTGGTATCTGCCCAACTCTTTTGTCGATCCTGAGCCGTCTTAATACGCTGCCTGATCATTTGGACCTTGTCCACTGTCTGAACAATGAGTTCGGGGCCCAGTAATCTTCGTTCTCCCACATCGTCCCAACATACTGGGGATCGACACTTACGCCCATATAATGCTTCAAAAGGAGCCATCTGAATACTAGCCTGATAACTGTTGTTATAAGAGAACTCGACTAGGTGCAGATGGTCCTCCCAGGAGCCCTGAAAGTCCAACATACAGGCTCTCAACATGTCCTCGAGCGTCTGAATTGTACGCTCGGATTGTCCATCCGTCTGTGGGTGATAAGCTGTGCTGAATTTAAGGCGGGTTCCCAAACTCTCCTGTAAGCTCTTCCAAAAGTGCGACAAGAATCTCGTGTCCCGGTCTGACACAATGCTGACTGGAACACCGTGAAGTCGCACAATCTCCTGCATATATCTTACTGCCAGTGATTCTGTCGACTGTCCCACTCGGAAAGGTAGAAAGTGTGCAGCTTTTGTGAGGCGATCAACGATAACCCAAATAGCATTATTGCCTCTAGGGCTCCGTGGTAAGGCCGTCACAAAATCCATAGTAATGTGCTCCCACTTCCATTCAGGTATCGGCAATGGTTGTAATAATCCTGCTGTTCTCTGATGTTCCGCCTTCACCTGCTGACATACCAAGCATCTGGATACGAACCTCGCAATCTCCCGCTTCATTCCGTTCCACCAAAAGTGCTGCTTTAGATCCTGATACATTTTTGTACCTCCTGGATGCACAGAATAAACTGAACTGTGTGCTTCAGCCAAAACTTCTTCTCGTACATCCCCTTTAGGTACGCAGAGTCTGTTACCGAATCTCAGAGAGCCATCTTCATGTATAATCAAATCCGTTC
Source organism: Agapanthus africanus (assembly GCA_030015575.1). Lineage (NCBI taxonomy): Eukaryota > Viridiplantae > Streptophyta > Magnoliopsida > Asparagales > Amaryllidaceae > Agapanthus > Agapanthus africanus. The sequence goes on from JASDDO010000014.1 coordinate 337,637,109, forward strand.
TCAATCCAGCTTCCACTTGCTCTCTGAACTTTTGTAATCGAGGATCATCCGCTTGTGCAATCTTGATGCGGTCCACCAGGGAAGACTGCACCTGTAGTTGCCAAAATTGGCTGAGTGCGTTCGGAGTAATGACCTCAAGTTCAAGCCTCTGGAAATCCTCAATAATACTCCTCTGATCGGTCAACATCATGACCGCTGGTTTGCGACTGAGTGCGTCCGGTACAACATTGACCTTCCCCGGGTGATACTGAAGATCCAGATCATAATCTGCCATTAGCTCTAGCCATCGGCGCTGCCTCATGTTCAGTTCTTTCTGGGTGAAAACATACTTCAAACTTTTATGATCTGTGTAAACCTCCACTTTCTCACCTAATAGATAGTGCCTCCAAATCTTCAATGCAAAGACTACCGCAGCTAACTCCAAGTCATGCGTTGGGTAGTTCTTCTCGTGGTTCCTCAGTTGTCGAGAGGCGTAAGCAACCACACGGCCGTGCTGCATCAAGACGCAGCCTAAACCCTTCCCCGAGGCATCACTATGTATCACCAAACCACCGGAATTATCTGGTACTGTAAGTATAGGTGCTGTGGTTAACTTCTGCTTTAGTGTGTCAAATGCCTGAGAGCACTCTTCTGTCCATGTAAACGGTACATCCTTCCGTGTTAACCTCGTCAATGGTTCCGCGATTCTGGAGAAATCTTGGACGAATCTTCGATAATACCCTGCCAATCCCAGAAAGCTCCTGATCTCTGCTACTGATTTTGGCGTCGGCCAATCTCTGACAGATTCTATCTTTGCCGGGTCCACCGAGATGCCTTCGCCCGAAACAATATGTCCTAAAAACTGAACCTTGTCAAGCCAGAATTCACACTTGCTTAGCTTCGCGTACAGCTTCTCTTCCCGAAGAACCTGCAGTACCGTGCGCAAATGCTCAGCATGTTCTTCCCGGGTCTTCGAATAGACAAGTATGTCGTCGATAAACACAACGACAAACGTGTCCAAGTATTTTGCGAACACCCTGTTCATTAAATCCATGAATATTGCTGGGGCATTTGTAACACCGAACGGCATCACAAGGAATTCGTAATGTCCGTATCGGGTCCTGAAAGCCGTCTTGCATACATCCTCGGCTGCTACTCTGATTTGATGATATCCAGAACGGAGATCCAACTTCGAGAAAACCTTGGCTCCACTTAGCTGATCGAATAGGTCATCGATACGCGGGATTGGGTACTTGTTCTTTATTGTGACCTTGTTCAGCTCCCGGTAATCTATGCACATTCGCAACGATCCATCCTTCTTCTTTACCAATAGAACTGGTGCACCCCACGGTGAAGCGCTTGGCCGAATAAATCCCTTCTCCAATAATTCTTCAACCTGTTTCTTCAATTCTGCCAACTCCACTGGTGCCATCCTGTAGGGGGCCCTGGATACTGGGGCGGTACCCGGAATCAAATCGATCGAGAACTCCAAAATTCGAGGAGGTGGTAGACCTGGTAGATCTTCAGGAAATACGTCTAGGAAGTCCCGAACAATTTCTGGGGGTGGGCTCTTATCAACCTCCATAGCTGTCAGTTCCTTAGGCTTTGCTCTGTACTTAGCTGGTTCCAAACATTCGCTTCCGCCCTCGAAAACAAACTCCGGGTGATTGGGAATGCGGAAGATCACCTTCTTTGCACGACAATCAATAACTGCATGGAAAGTGCTCATCCAATCCATCCCAAGAATTGCATCGTAACTGCCTGTCCCAATTAGGAGGAAATTCGCATAGAATTCCCTGCCACACACTACAACCGGGCATAATCTACATTCTCGACTAGATATTATGATGCCATTACCCGTATGAATTTCCCATCCCTTGGTTAGTGGTTCATGTGGTATTGAGTGTGTATTGGTGAAATGCTCAGACAAGAAACAATGCGATGCTCCTGAATCAAAAAGTACTCTAGCTGGAAAGGAATATACGAGTAGAGTACCTGTAACCACATCTCCTGATGCTTCTGCCTGCTCTGCGGTCAAGGTGAAAGCCCGTCCCTGACCGCGACCTGTAAATGGCTGTCTCTGTTCCTGCGGCCTCTGCTGTGGCGGTCCAGAACTTCCTTGTATCTCTGCTCGCTCAGGACAACTGTTAATCCTGTGCTGACTGGAGCCGCAAATCAGACACTGTCCCTTAGCGCGGCGACAGTCCTTCTGGGTATGTCCTCCTCTACCGCAATATCCGCAAGTTACGCCCTGCCTCTGGGGGCGATGCTGTGGTACGAAAGGGCGCTTCATTTGCGTCGTCCCTGCTCTGTGAACCGGTATGGCTCCTCGAGAAGGCGCGTGGCTACGTGCTGGAACAACTGGGGGTCTTCTGAACTTGTTAATCAATTGCTCCTGAACTCTCGCCGCGTTGAGTATCTGTGCGAAAGTCTGCAGATCTAACGATGCAATCAGCTGCTGCAACTCAAAATCTAACCCCTGAAGGAAACGCCTAGCCCTGGTGACTTCTGATTTGACCATGTATGGAGCAAAGCGGCTCAGACGGTTGAACTCTGCCGCATAAACGTCCACTGGGCGTCCATTCTGCTTCAGAAGAATAAACCTTTCCTCCATTTCTGCCTTGGCTGTGGGAGGAAAATAGTGATCTAAGAAGCACTCCTTAAACTTGTCCCATTCAATCGGCTCTTCAAGTCTGCTTTCTTCTACCGACCACCATGTACGAGCCTCGTCTTCTAATTGTATCTTTATCACATTCACTCTGTCTTCCTCTGGAACCCTGGCGGCTGCCAATAAATTCTCCATGTTCACCAGCCATTGCTCAGCTTCAAGTGGTTCAGCTAACCCTGTGAACGCAGCTGGGTGTAACCGTCGGAAGTCTGACACAGTACCAGCCCTAGCCTGATAAGCTGGTGGAGTAGCGCCCTCGGAGGTGGTAATCAGTGCGGAGGGTCCTCCTGCGGCGGTAATCGCCCTGAGTCCCTCAGTAAGCAAATCTGTCTTCCTCTCCTGAGCTTCCGCGAGAGTGGTCAGTGCACTGAGTATTCTTTCCGTGCGATCCTGAGAGCTGGAGTCCGAGGAGGGGTCGTTCGGGGACGTCATATCACTGGAAGATTCAAAAGAATAGGTTCAGATTCAAGAATAGAAATCAGGGTAGTGAAACAAGAATAACGTAATATTGCATAGTTAATGTTATCCCTTGATACTAAACACTGGCTCTGATACCAACTAAACCATGTCACGCCCCGCTTCCCAAAATACGGAAAACGAGGGATGACTAGGCCAGCCATGCTCCTGCGGTCAAGGATTCATCCTGCCGTAGTCACACTTCGGCTTCTAGCGCTACATGGTAATCAGTAATTAAAGCACAGTATTAAAGGAATCACATCACTAATTTATTACATTAAAATCCCATTGTTCACAAATTACAGATAATAAGAATAATAACTAACCAAGTTTGATCTCACAATCTCTTTTATGGAAAGCAATAAATGAAGAAGGTACACCAAACTATATCTCCGTGAGCTCAAAGGATAGATCCGTCTTCTGTACTGGTCCTCCCGCGCAATCTGAGCATGCATACTCAGGTCGTCAGAGCGACACCAATAATAATATTATTATAATCAGATGAACAGGTAAATGAGGTAATACTGGTATGAGAATAATGCAAGTAATCACTATGTCACAATATGATGCAGAATATGTTATGTGTCCCTATCGGTCTCTAGGTCATGTTTGAAATCACATAGTGGAAGGAGGATCATGTTTAACAGGAGTCTCGTACATACCCGAGACAACGGCCCACATGCCCGGGACATAACCCTGTCAGCCGGATCGCTAGATCCTGTCCTACACGTATAAGTATCACAGTTCGAATGATCATCCTCTAATCACGGTCCCGCTAAATACGATACTCTTTCCACTTTGATTTCCCCTTTTCCCCAGGTTACACTTTTTATGATATTGGTCTAGTTGTGTACAAGTATACCAATGACACGGTTTCATCACTATCCACTGTATCAATCACTGTCACGAATGTTCACTTTCCATTGGTATACTGGTCACTCCTAAACTAACATCTATCACGCACGATAATGCAATGTCCACACGCACTAACACTGTGTATATGACAAGGATATGATATATGTATTGTAAACTACCATATAAGCTCGGTATGTTATGAATTAATATGCATGTCACGAACCAAAATGAATTACACAAATTAATATGTTACGAATTCAGCAAATATGATGTAGGCAAGATATATAGAACAATCAGTCAGGAATTCATCAAATTTTGTTTCAGTTCGATCGGAGTTTCGGTTTTCAAGATATAACTGTTTCAGTTTAAGTGTTCGCGGCTGAAATTTCAATTTCAGAACTGAACGTCTGTTTCGCGACACGAATTGCGCCCAGTTGGGCTCAGAACTTAGCGATGTCACAGTTAGATGAAATTTAGGGTTTTCGATAAAGTATTCAACGTAACAGACGGAGCCTCAGTCGCATCTGTACCTTGAAAGTTATACACAGTTCAATCTCAAATGTCGTTTCAGAAAATGTTCTGAACAGCTTTACGTTCTGCCTTTTTAAAATAAGTTTAAAATAACAAACTGCGATGAATCGGAAAGAGACCACTTGTTTTGTTTCACTAACAGGTATATCTTATAACTACTGTAAAGTTCCGTACCATGCGATTTCAGGAAATACGGGGACGCAGGATTTTAGACAGAACACACCAATCAGAAACGCTCTGGACTGCAGTCCAGAGTCGTGTTCCGACCCAGTTATCGTTATGATTACAGAACAGGAATCATTAGGATTTTCCATAGGGTTAAAGTTCATCGAGTCGGCTTCGATTTAAGCCCTCGAACGTCTCAATCCAGTATACATATGATTTATGGTGATTTTATTCGTTTTCAGGTACGAGAAAATTCCAGTTTTAACGGCATATTTGGGGGTATCAGTTTTCGTTACAAACATTCGTATTTTCCAGTGAAATTCATGCACTATATTTAACATTATATGGGCCAACAGATGGTATCGGTTTCCGTCAAATTAAACAGCTATATCCATGAAAAGCTAGCATCGAACACCTTGGTCAATATATATATATATAATCATTAAGTTCGTAAACTATGTGATCTAGGTGTGTAACACGACTATAATAGCATGAAGCAAGTAAACACTTGCCTGGAAGATGTCTCGGGATCACACGGCAGCAACGATGCAGCGAACACGCGTTGTACGCCGTGGAATCTATTCGCGCGAGCCCCGATCGAGGACGGGTTAAACGTCGGAGTTCCCGGAGTCGTCTGCACAGCCACTAGACGTTGATGGATGTTTGATGATTCACAGCGAGTGTATTGGAGTTGCCGACGGTCGAGGGTATAAGGTGATGACTCGAGCTCGGCTGAATTGGTTGTGTGCAGGGGATAATTGAGAGGGCTCGGTTTGAAGAATGGTGGAGTTGTAGAGGGTGAAGGAGGGAGGCTGAGAGAGGGTCGTCGGTGGTTGTCGAGGTGTGGTCGCCGTCGATGGGGCGTCGAGCGGTCGGCAAAAAAAAATGGGTTCGAGAGGAATTTGGGTGCTCGGTGGATTTTTGAAGAGTGATGAGAGTCAGGGAGTTTCCAAGAAGAAAGAGAAGAGAGAGGTGAGGTTGTGATATGGAACGGCGGCAACGGTACTGCGTGGGCGTGGGCGTGAGCGACGGCGGAGGAGGCGGGTCGCGCGCGCAGTTAAGGGGTAGCCGTTAGAAATTTGAAGAGGGAAGAAGAACGGTGAAGGGGTCGGGGAGCGGGCTTGGATTAATGGTAGTGGGCCGCGCAAGGATTCATTTTCCTTTAAATATCTCGTGGGCTTCAAAAAGAAACGGGCCGGTAAAAATAAAAATAAAAACGATTAATTCTTAAAGAAGTGGGCTGGTGGGCAGCGGGCCGGGGCTGAATTTCAAAGGGTTTATTATAAAAACAAGAGTGGGCTGAGTGAGGGAATGGGCTATAAAACTTAGGGTTTTAAATAATTGGTTAGGATTTTATTGATAAAATTTTGGTTTCGATTTACTCTGGCTTTAATTTAAATCCTGGGTTTAGGCTTTTAGGGTTAAGGAAAAATATAAACTTTGGGATTCAAGCAACCACCTTCTACAGAATAAATACGAGGCAAGGTTAATCTCAGGAATTTGGAAAATACAGAGAAAATTCTTGTAGATGGGGAACGGGGATTTACAAAACCTACCAGTATATCTCGCTTGCCCTGGCCAGGGACTACTAGTGTAGTGGCTCTCCTAGACACAGCGCGATGTCAACCCCCAATACCGGGAGAGACGAATCCTGTCTAACCGTCACTGCCTCCAAGTGCTTCGGGACTGCACCCAACTACTACGTGTTTGCACGACTCCTTTGAGCCGTGGTAGGGTAGTAATCTAAGTACAGTGGGAACACACTCGAGGCGAAGTGACAGTGTCAAGTCTGCGGACTAAGCTGTACTCATGTCACCTGGGAACTAATAACTGACGATAAGTATAATACCAACCAACAGTTCCCGACGAGTCCTGTCCAGTGTACTCGTAACCTAATGAGCACCCGCATACTATCTCAAGTACGACGTACTGACGTCTGTGGGACAGACTGTCACGACCCAAAAATGGCCCGTGACGGCCCTAATACTACGCAACGCCTAAAGACGCAACGTAGTAAAAGAAAGCCCAAACCCAGAAATCTAAACCAAGAAAAGAATGCTGAAAAGATAATACAAGTTTAGAAACAATTGAAATCGCAACCCAAATTCTTTAAAAGTCTTACTTTCTTTCTTTAAAATTTTAGCAACACCCCATTTTTTTTGATAAAGACTAGTCAATATGAATACAACAGAAGAATAAGGACAGTAGAGAAAAAGCTGTATATATAAAAGACATCAAATCCACAATAGTACACACTACGTCCTCACCAAGTCTCTATGTCAATAATACAACAGTAGATGGAGAGTACAATACAACGAAGGTACAATATATAATACAGATAACCGTCTAACCCACCTATGCAAAATGGTACTGTGAGCTGATGCGGTATCTGTAGCAAAAGATGGTAGCTGGATAGCTGGATAGGGGAATAGCCTGCCTCGACTACTCTGGGGAAAAATCTGAAACACCTGTGGCACAACGGGGGTGAGTTGCCAACTCGTGAATAGTATAAAACATATGCAGGTAATCGCAGGAATGCACGTACAGCATGAATCTATGATATGCGATTACATTAGTAATATGTCATGCAATGCTGAAATAAGGAGAGTACACTAGCAGGTACAATCAATATGCGAAGCAATAGTAACATGACAGGGGTATGCAATAATCATGCAGACAGGATATGATAATGTAGATATGCAACTATCATAAGGGTACACTAACAGGTACTGCCACTATATGAATCTGTGCATAAGGTAGGTAAGGGTGAGGTATAGGGTGGAATATGTCATTTTCCACGGAAACCTGACATCGTGGCAGGATCAAAATCCATCAAGATACTCCAATCCCAAATCCTCAAACCAGGCCCCACATTGGGCACTCACATCATATAAGTCTCACATCTCCTCAATGTACAATATCGAGTAATCTCCTATATCCCGAATGTACAAATCACCCATCACATAGGTGTATCCAATGTCCAAATCCTAATGAATCACCAAGTATCCCAAGTCCAATCTCAAGTAAGAATCTAACATCCTAAAGGTATATATATGTACAGAAATAAATATGATGGGGGCAATACACATATATTAGCGTCCCATACCACTAATATTGGTGTAAGGGTATATATAACAACGGCTAAATCCCCTGTTATATATACAAAAAGGGGGTTAAAGAAATATCATGAAACCGTGTGCCAAGCATCGGCACAGAAATCCTCGTATATGGGGCATCCGTCAGTCCGGATCAGCCCACGGGGTCCGTCTGCAGTGTCGGCCCTCGGCCTCGACAGTACAGGTCATCCCGCATCCATCTCTCTACTCTGGCCAGTAGTCTCCAGACAACTGCCAGGTCCAAACAATCACCGGTAGGTACTCGCCCGCCTCCAGGCTCAATCGGCAAACCCATCCATCTTCTTGTCGAGGGGAACCATACCGGGCCCCACCATGTACTCTCATACGGCAACCACACCTCGTATGGAGCATAAAATCAGCACCGATAAAACTCATGGGGGACGCTCGAAATATCATATCAAGGAAACCGGGTTGTTAAATGTATGCATAATTTCATGAACTCCCGCGGTTCCCAAATCCCGAAAACATCATATAAAATCCAGATAAACAGTACGCAAATCCCAGACTAAATGTATGTGATATATCTGAATGCGAGCAGGTAAACACAAGTATAAAGCTGAACCAGATGTATGCAAAAACAAGATAAGGTACAGCTATGTAACATCAGTAAATGTGAATATGCGACAACAACTGAATATGTATCTAACATACAGGTGTAGCAAAGTATAGGTATCTACCTATAGGAACTGATGTCGTATACCCCCCTTGGTATAAGTAACATATGTAGGAAAATCCCTCCCGGTATAGGTAAAATATGTAGGAGGTATACCTGTAGCTGTATCGCAAGTGAAAATATACCTATCACTAAAGGTATGATACACTATAGGTATACCGATAAACTAGATGTCAAGTGTGGCAAGCAATGGTAGCTATAAGGGGTAGTGTGTGACATGGCAATTATTGACGATGTGTGTGTAGCATGCAATCCGTGCTCGTGCAACATGAACCGTCAATAATGTGTGCAGTGTCCTACGGCTGCTAGTCACAGTATATAGCTATATCTAAGGAAATGCAGTAAGGCGCAATTCTACAATGACGTAGAATGTGCGACAAGTAATTGAATCCTAGCCCAGACGCATAACGCCATGCGGGCGATTCCCCTGTAGATGTTATATCTACTCACCTAAACTCCATGCTGGGTGAATCCTATCACCTGCTCCCCCTGTAGCTGTGTCCGTCTGCAAACCTGCCAATACGACAAGAAATCACATATAAGTCAAAATATCTCGCGAAACGCGATATCGAAACGAAACGAGAAACTCGCATCGCGAACTAAACGCACGTGTGCACGATACGCTGAATCGTGTGTGTACGCGTCTAAAACCCATCACGACACGCCGCGATACGCTGGATCACAGAACCCACTTACGTATCGCGCAAACACAACTAAACACAAAAACGACATATAGTCCCAGATTTTCCTACAGGTAATATAATACAAAACTAGACATGTCAAAGACCTAGAAAACATAGCAGGGACCCCTAACCAAAAGACCAACACCCAACTCCCCAACTTGGCCGCAAATTGCGGCCAATCTGGAGAAATTGGCGGCCAGATTCTGGAGGGGTGGGTTCGTCTTCTGGTGGTGTCATCTATACCTAGTGTACATGCTCCAGTTCCCTCAATTTTACTCTGCAAGGTCCGGGTCTATAGCAGATCACAAAAGTCACAAATATCGCTTTAAAAAAACACCAATTTGCACAATTAAGGAACCTTATGGTATTTTTGTGAAACCTGGGTTGAATCTCGGTTGAGGTGACCTAACAGCACTACAATGAGCTAGGTTAACCAATTCCAACACATTCCCACCAAAATTCCACACAAAACACCTAAACTAGCACCAAACTAGCTAATTAACACTAATCGAAGCAATTAGCACACAAGCTACACAAACAAGCAATAGGGTTTGGAAAATATACCCTATGGGATCCTAGAAGCTGGTGAGGAGGTGTATGGAGGAAGAAGTGAGCTGCTGCCAGGGCTGGGGCTGCTGCTGCTACAGCTTCTGCTGTTGTTGCTGATCCTGTTGCTGCTGCTGTTGATGAAAATGATGATGATAAGTTGCTGATGATGTTGTTGTGGTTATTGTTGTTGTTGTTGTAGTGATCTTGTTGTTGCTGCTGTGGCTATTGCTGCTGCTGCTGCCGCCTCATTGCTGCTGCTGCTCTTCTTGTTGTTGTTGTTGTTAATGATGATGTTGCTGATGATGCTAGCTGCTGCTGCTGCTGGAGCTCTCTCTCTCAGGTGAGTGTGTGTGTGTTTGAGAGAGTGAAAGAAAAGAGAGGAAATGAGTGAGAAATGAGTGAGAAACCAAAACCCCCACCCATTCTCTTTCTCTTCCCTCATAAATGAGGTATGGTCAACACCATAATGCACCATGCCCACATCTCTCTCTCTCTCTCTCTCTCTCTCTCAAAGTCAACATTCAAGCAATAATAAAACCCCTTTCAAAACTCATTTAATTAAAAAAAAACCATGCACTCTTAAAACCCATAACACTTAACCAAAGCCTAAAACTAGATTAGGCAAAGGTTAAATCACAATTACATCCTAGTTTACATGCACAAGTGTGTGTGTGCCTAACAAAAATATAATAAAATACACATTAAATAGGATAAAATATTTAAAAACCAATTTGGTAAACTTTTTATTAAAAACCACATATTAAAATATAATTAGCTACAAAACACATTCTAAGGTGTTACACAGACCGTCTCCCCCGCTGGGATGAGAAGCGCATACGCTAGTCTACTCCGGAGTATCGATGCCCTGTCTCGATAGTCCTACGACTAGGGACCTGTATAAGGATGTGCTTATGGATTACCCAGCCCCACGAGTGTGAGCGCCATCACAACGCTGGTAATCAAGCAAAGATCCTAAGGGCTCTACTAATATGTATATAAGCAATATGCTAAAAGAAACACATGAACATATTAAAGTAGAGACAAACCAAGTAGCATACTACCATTTTGAGCAAGATTTTCTATACAACTGTGAATATCCCAAGCTTCCATCAAGTAATATACAAGCTAGTATGATACAGTAATGGCCTCTAGGACATATACACTAACAATCTCCCACTTGCACTAAGGCCATGTACTGGCGTATCGAAGACCTATCATCTCGATCAGCCGCTCGAACTGAGTCTGGGGTAGGGCCTTCGTTAGTGGATCTGCAGTGTTGTTCTCCGTATTTACTCTCTTCACCTCGATCTCTCGGCGATCTACGATCTCCCTGATCAGGTGGTACCGTCTCAAAATATGCCTGGACTTCTGATGGGACCTGGGTTCCTTCGCTAAAGCTATAGCTACGTTGTTATCGCAATACAGCGGTATTGGATCAACAATGGTAGGAACCACCTGAAGCTCCGTGAGGAACTTCTTCATCCAGACAGTTTCCTTTGCGGCATCGCAAGCAGCTATGTACTCCGCTTCCATAGTTGAGTCTGCAACGGTCTCCTTCTTGGAACTCTTCCAGCAAACCGCCCCTCCATTGAGGGTAAAGACATAACCCGACATGGACTTGGAGTCATCCTTGTCACTCTGGAAGCTGGAGTCAGCAAAGGCCTCGAGCTGGAGGTCTTTTCCGCCATACACCAAGAACATCTCCTTAGTCCTTCTCAGGTACTTGAGAATGTTCTTTACCGCTATCCAGTGTTTCTCCCCTGGGTTCGACTGATATCGGCTTACAACGCTCAATGCGTATGCTACATCTGGTCTGGTACATAACATCACATACATTATAGAGCCTACCGCAGAAGCGTAGGGTATAATAGACATGCGATCCCTTTCCAAATCAGTCTTGGGAGACATCTCTTTGGAGAGGGTGATCCCGTGACAAGCCGGTAAATTACCGCGCTTGGAATCTTCCATACTGAATCTTTTCAGTATGGTGTCGATGTACCTTGACTGTGAAAGTCCCAACATCCTCTTAGATCTATCACGATAGATCTGGATCCCCAGAATGTAGTTGGCATCGCCCAGGTCTTTCATGGAGAACCTCTACGACAAGAATCCTTTGACTGACTGTAGCATAGGAATATCATTTCCTATTAAGAGAATGTCATCCACGTACAAGACGAGGAATACTACAGTTCTCCCTACAATCTTACTGTAAATGCATGGTTCATCTGGGTTTTTGATAATGTCGAATTCTTTGACAGTATCATCAAAGCAGATGTTCCAACTCCGCGTTGCCTGCTTAAGTCCATAGATGGACTTTAGCAACTTGCACACTCTACCGCTGCTCCCACTCTGAATGAATCCCTCCGGGTGATCCATATAAACGCACTCTTCCAAATTTCCATTTAGGAAAGCCGTCTTTACGTCCATCTGTCAGATTTCATAATCATGGAAGGCAGCAATGGCAAGAAGGATCCGAATGGATTTCAGCATAGCCACTGGAGAAAAGGTCTCGTCATAGTCCAAACCAGGTCTTTGACGAAAACCCTTTGCAACAAGTCTAGCTTTATAGGTCTCAACCTGCCCATCTACACCAATCTTCTTTCTGAAGATCCATTTGCAGCCTACGGGTTTTACCCCTTCTGGAGCAAAGTCCAATGTCCAAACTTTGTTGGTGTACATAGACTCCATCTCGGCCCGCATTGCATCCAGCCATTTTACCGAGTCGCCGCTCTGGATGGCTTGCTGGAAGCTAGTAGGCTCACCATAATCCATGGTGCAATCCTCTCTATCCCCGTCTATGAGAAAACCGTAGTATCTCTCGGGCGGATGAGACTGCCTACTACTCTTGCGGAGTGGCGCTGGGATGTCCTATTCTTTTGAACCCTCTGGTTCTACTAAACTTTCAGTAATAGCTTGTGGTTCTAGAATTTCTTCCAGTTCTATTGCGCTCCCACTTATCTGGTTTTCCAAAAACTCAGTTTCCAAGAAGCGGGCATGACGAGAAACAAAAACCTTTTGTTCCTCTGCGCAATAGAAAAGATACCCCTTGGAGCTCTTTGGGTATCCCACAAACTTACACTGTACTGAACGTACCTCGAGCTTGTCCGCATGCTGCTTTTTTACAAAAGCTGGACATCCCTATGTCTTAATGTGATTAAGATAGGGTTTCTTCCCACACCACATCTGATATGGTGTAGTAGGCATAGTCTTAGTTGGAACTCGGTTCAAAAAGTATGCAGCTGATTCTAGTGCATAACCCCAGAAGGATCGCGGCAACTCAGCCTTACTCATCATGGAACGAACCATATCCAATAGGGTTCGATTCCTCCTTTCCGATACATCGTTGTGTTGTGGTGTGTATGGAGGAGTAAGCTGAGAGAGAATTCCATTCTCTTTTAAGAAGCCCAGAAACTCGGCACTCAAGTATTCACCACCTCGATCAGATCACAGTGTCTTGATACTTTTGCCTGTTTGTTTTTCAACTTCATTCTTGTATTCCTGAAATTTCTCAAAGGCCTCGGATTTGTGCTTCATTAAGAAAACATATCCATACCTAGAGAAATCGTCTGTGAAAGTAATGAAGTATGAATAACCACTTCACGCATGTGTAGACATTGGACCACACACGTCACTGTGTATGAGTCCCAAGAGCTCGCTCGCTCTTTCTCCGTGTCCAGTGAACGGAGTCTTTGTCATCTTTCCCATGAGACAAGATTCACAAGTGGCATAAGACTGGTACTCGAACGGATCCAAGTATCCTTCTTTATATAACTTTGTCAACCGTGTCTCATTAATGTGACCCAGTCTACAATGCCATAAGAAAGCCTGATTTAATTCCGGAGACTTTCTTTTAAGTGTGTTCTGGACACTGAAGACCTGAGCTTGATTCAAAACGTATATACCGTATTTCAATGTACCTGACCCAATCAGTACTTGATTTAGGTGGATGTTTACTACATCGCTTACAAAAGTAAAATCATATCCTTCCTTAGAAAGTAAGGATACAGATATGATGTTACAAGTCGCACCTGGTACATAAAAACAGTCACGCAGAATCAATATCTGCCCAGTTGTCAGTCCTAGATGATATTCCCCTACGGATACAGCATACATGCTCATTCCGTTAGCAACCCTGAGAGTCATATCACCTTTCCTGATAACCCTACGGTTTCTCAAAGCCTGTAACGAATTACAGATATGAGATCCTGATCCGGTATCCAATACCCAGGAAGTAGGGTTAACTGACATACAGTTCTCTATTACAAACACACCCGAAGCCAAAGACATAACATTCTTCGAATTCTGGCTACTGGCTTTGCAAGCCCTGCAATCCTTCTGCCCATGTTCATTCCCGTAACAATAGGAACATCCCTCTTTTACTGCATCCATTCCTGAAACTTCTGCCTTTCCCTTTCTTTCCACTTCCCTGGTTTCCTTCAGGGTAGTAGGTAGAGACTGTTGAACTAAGTCAGCATCTGACCCGTTCTTCAACGTGGTCTTCAGGTCCGAGAGCTCAAAAGAGCTGGTCTCTGTAAGGACGTTGCCCCTTACAGATGACCCGATAGCCAACCTCGCTGGAAGCAATTCATTCGAGGTCTCATATCTTGCGATACGAGATTGATCTCCATATAAAACTTTGTTATGGAGGAAGATGGAAGCTGAGTCCATCTTCTCGTGCTGCCTCTGGTATAAACCATTAACTGAGGCTAACACGAGGCACTTGGCTTTCGCAGAGTTCCTTTCCGATGTCTCGTGGATATGAATATCCGTGACAGGGGAAACTGGACCTGAGACGGCAGGGGTTGGATCAGTCAAGAGGTGTCCCAGCTTGTCATGGGCAATGGACATCTGGACAGACCTTTGCCAGTCATAACAGTCAGATTCAGTCATTTTATTATCTAGATGTAACCTAGGTGCGGTCACTGGGTCGCTGCAATTAAGAGAGAGAGAAGAAAACACTTAGCATGATTCACTTGCAAGTTTAGATTGGTTTTTAATTTATCTAAACAGGATGGCTCCCACTGTCTCTCGAATCCCTCCTCAAACCATAAAGGAAGAATTAGTCAGGATCAATCTCACCGTACAATACTTGCTTAACCATTCAGCCAGGCCATTGTTGGTACTTCGAGGGAGGTTTTCCAATGCTTTCGCGAAGTTCCTTAATTAAGTAACCTCTTTTCCCTGTGGGCGTAGCCCCGCTAACACCTTTCTAGACACCTACTTGGTTTATAACATTGATCGTTAAGTGAGAGATTTCCCAAGGAGTAGCATATACTCACAATAGGATCGGGATCCAAATATCATCGCGTGATAAAACCGAAGGAATCCTACCAGAATCATCACACTCCAAATGGTATGCAGCGCTAGCAAGTTTCAGTACTTATGAAACTCCCGATGTGGATTTTTTCCCCATGCTCTTATGACCTTGACTTTGGCCAACAAATCATAAGTCACATGTCAAGTTCTACCCGTCATTATCCAGGTTAGTTTGAACCCACCGGTACATACCCTTGACTTTGTCCAACAAGGCAGTACGACTGTCCCAAACCAACGCATCTATCTATGCTACATATGAATACCCAATAGCTACCAAACACCGTGCCTTGACTTTGGCCAACAAACACAGCTTGAATACTATTGACTATCCATACGAAACGACGGAGGGCTACGGATGGTTTTGGCGAAACCGTGAACGTAGTGAACTTGATATAATCGATGGAACGAGATAGCTTTTAAAAAGGAGTGGTTCAAGCTCCGCGTTTAAAATACTGGTTTTTGAAAAGAACCGAGTGGTTTTCAAAGTGTTCCAACGACTTTTACTTGTTTTATTTTCTTGCATTAGTTATTTTAATGCGTCCCATCATATAAACCTACCATTGCAGAAAACAACCAAAATATGGTGTACGCTTATGCCATCCGCATTCGCCACGGGGCCCCGTCATCACCCGTTAGGTTACTTAACTAACGACAGAGCGGGGGATGGACTAGCGCGGATGCAAAACATAAGCAACACCTAAATAGTTAATATATATAGCAATGGTAGACATTACAGATCACAGATGAACACTTTGGATATACTAGGAATCTGCGATTCGTTCGAGCCTGCAACGAAAAACGGATTACACGGTCGCGATGAATAGCCAAACCCCACCCTAGACCCCTACGGGTGCGGCAAACTACCCGCCAAGTACCCGAAGCATAGCAACCTCCCTCAACACCGTGAGTAGGCCACTCGACACTTCGAGATACCCGGTAGTTTGTGCACCCCACCTTGGGTCTATCCTAGAAGCAAAAACAGTAAAAAGAAATAATACAATGACGGCTACAACCCCGACCCGGTTGTGCGGCCAAACAAATAATATTACATCAATTTACAAATTTTACAATGAATGAAAGAAAAAGAAACTCTCATCTCACACCCATTCCCGGCTATTCATCCGCGACAATCCACCGAGTTCATATACACAAACTATCAACATTACAGATCACAGATATGTATAACCCCCACTAATCGACGTATAGCGATTAGCGGACGTTCAATACATATATCACATCACAGATAATATCCATTAGCCAAAGTCTACGGAATACCGATCAAAATACGGATTTTTAACCACCCCAAAAGTCAATTTTCTCTTTGGAAAATCTGGGTAGAAAAAACATGTATTAAAAATCCCAAAACATCCAAACTAAAACACTGCACAAAACCTGATCCAGTGACAAGTCAAAACCGCAGCGGAACCGCGGCAATGAGCATGTCATTGCCGCGGAACCGCGGCCGTTTGATCGATTCACTGGCTCGTTTTTCTGCAGTGTTTTCACAAAACCCTGAGACGGTTTTTCATATATTTTAAATCACTTTTTGAGCAGTATAAAAATCGATAGAAACAAGAGGTTTTTGCGGATGTGTTTTGCGACTTTTTTTCCGATCGATGTTCTAAACACTTTGCTAACTTACTAGTTTATGTTTAGCTAGGCTCTGATACCACAGTAAGTCCACGTTGCTCATCCCGGTTCTTACGGGGAGGTGGAAACGACGAAAAACAATAATTTGGCGCAAGGCGACATGGACTTAGAGCACGGATCTTTGCTAAACTAGAAACTAGTAAACTACAAGAGGCTATAACTACTATGCTTGTAGAAAATATACCTCACGGAACCGGTCCTTCGGGTCTTAATTCCGCTGTCCCACTCGTCCATCCAAGCTCCAAGCATCGATCCGGACCTTGGGCACCTCCGCGGCCTTCTTGAGTCGAAGGCGATCCACCCGAGAGATGTACACTAAGCTCCGCCTCAAGCCGAGGCAACTAGGGCAAAGTTGTCACGACCCAAAGTTTGGCCCGTGACCGGCACTTAACCACGTAACGTCTACAGGCGTAACGCGACTAAATGAACCGAAAACCCAGAAATCAAACCAGTGAAAGTATAGAGTGATATAAGATTTAAGTGAAAATACTTACGAACATGATAAGAAATCTAAGTAAACAATCACCAAGAGCAATATACGACGCCGTAGCGAAGATCAAGATCCACAAGTGGGAACAACACAGATAAAATGGAACTGCAAGTACATCCGGCTCACAACGAGCTCGACACCAGAAAACAAAATAATACATCATCGTCCTCACACTGTCTCTAAGTCAAATACATACATGGTAGATGGAGAATACTAGATACAACAATGTACATACTGAAAGATAAACAGATACCGCACAAAACCCACCTATCAGCAAAAGAGCTAGTAAACCAACTATGGGGGTATCTGTGTCAAAAGATGCAACCGCAGCCTGCCGCGACTACTCCGAAGGCGACCTGCAACACTGTGGCACAACGGGGGTGAGTTGCCAACTCGTGAATAGAGATAACATATAAAGGTAATCGCGAGCATGCACGTACTACGCTACTCTATCATATGCCAACAGATGAAATCAATATGTGATAAGCAGTATGTGCGATAACCATGCAAGTGCTCTATAGGGTACTGTACTACCGGATGAGGTACAAATGCTCTAACAGGTAATGCATCTACAGGATGAGGTACAAATGCTCTATCAGGTAATACATCTACAGGATGAGGTACAAAAGTAATGCTGAGCAGGGGCAATATAATATCTACACGGAATGTCAACGTGGAATATATAATCGGTTTCTCAATGCACCCAGATCTCCCAAAAATAGCTCATGCGCCGGCACTCTCCTCGGCCCTCAAATCTTGTACATCTCTGAGAATCCCGAGTGCCCAACATCGGCACCCAAATATCATAAATACTCGTGTCTAGCATCGACACGCAAAACATCCTGTATCGAGCATCCGTCAATCCGGGTCAGCCCTCTCTCAAAGTATATATCGGGAATCCGTCAGTCCGGGTCATCCCTCTCTCAATATATCGGGCATCCGTCAGTCCGGGTCAGCCCTCTCGCAATACATCGGGCATCCGTCAGTCCGGGTCAGCCCTCTCTCAATACATCGGGCATCCGTCAGTCCGGGTCAGCCCTCTCTCAATACATCGGGCATCCGTCAGTCCGGGTCAGCCCTCTCTCAAAACATGCCTCTAGCACCGAGAAAACACGGGGTGACGCCCCAAAATATCATATCAAGGGAACCGGGTTTTTAAATGATTACTTATTTGAAAATGCCACGGTTCCCAAATCCAAAAATCACATGAAATCTCAATCAATAATACAAGTAATTGTGATGTGATATGTGCATCAAGTATGAATATCAAGTCATGTCACATATAGATGAGCCACAATGAAATGATCCAATGTGATATATGTATCAAGTATGAATATCAAGTCATGTCATATATAGATGAGCTACAATGCAATGATCCAATGTGATGTGTGTAGTAGGTATGCGATGCACTAGATAGTAACCATGAACATGCAATATATATATATATATAAGGAACACTATAAGGTCCTATCAGCCCT
Organism: Agapanthus africanus; assembly: GCA_030015575.1. Taxonomy (NCBI): domain Eukaryota; kingdom Viridiplantae; phylum Streptophyta; class Magnoliopsida; order Asparagales; family Amaryllidaceae; genus Agapanthus; species Agapanthus africanus. The sequence continues at coordinate 337,655,739 of JASDDO010000014.1, forward strand.
GACGTAGAACGCCATGCGGGCGATATCCCCGTAGATGTGAAATCTACTCACCGTAGTCTCTCGCTAGGTGTAGCCAAAAACCTGCCTCCCCTTCTTCGCGGCGTCCGCCGTACTCGCCTGCGAACCTTGAATTACACAATATATCATATGTAAGCTTAAAGTCACATAAACGCGACATTAAAGCCGAACTAGTAACTCATGTCGCGAACCAAGCGCGCGTGTGCGCGATACGCTAAAACGTGTGGTTACGCGTCTGAAATCACTCCGACGCGTCGCGATACGCAGAAACCCAAAACCCACACACACGTATCACGCGTGTCGCGAAGGGTTGAAAATACGGGAAAATAGGTATTCTACCCCAGAATTTGATACAGGAAAGATATTGCAAAACTATATATACCAAAATAACTCACATACAAGCAGAGACCCATACCCCAAACCCCAACCCAAATCTCCCCTATCTGGCCGCAATTTGCGGCCAGAATGCACATTTCGGCGGCCAGACTTGGGAATTGGGTTCCCAGGTTTGGTTTGTGCACTCTATACTCCCCATACATGCTGCAGTGATGTCTAGTTTTGTTCTGAAAAGTCTCGGGTAGTAGCAGATTTCCTACAGTGCCTTATCTCTAGTTAAAATTCCCAATTGTGCACTAAAATCAAACCTTAGGGTATTTTTGTGCAAACTGAAACAAAACTTGGCCTAGGATAGCTCTAATAACACCTAATAGAGCTAACACAACTAACAAAACCTTAATCTAACATGTGAATCACAATTATCCCTTAATATCACTAAAAATGCACAAAAATGAGATTTTTACTAAGGAATACAACAAGTCCATGGAAAAGAAGTGCAAATATGGGTTAATACCTTCTAAGAATCTTGTAGAACACCAAAACCTTCATCTTTCCCCTCTAGTGTGCAGATTTGCCTTAAACACCCTAAAAAGCTCACTTTTCTTAAGGTTTAGTGAAGAAAAAGAGTGGTTTTTGTGTAGGATTTGTTTGGGAATCAAAGGGAAGTGAAGAGGAGAAGAAAAGATGGAGAAAATGGGGGGTTTGCTGCTGGAATTCTCCAGAATTCTGGAGTGGGGAAAGAGAGAGAGAAGAGAGGGAAAAATGGTCAAAAGTCAAGCTTTTACCTACCCCCCATGCCTCATTGTTTAATAGAATTTGTATTTATAAAAAGGGTTTTTGTTTTGATTAAAGGGTGGGGAAAAAGTTAGCAACCATGCAACACAAGAATGGTTAACATACTACTAAAACCCTAAGTCTCAAAAATGTCAAAGTGTGCAAGTGTACACTATACAAGGAAAATGATGCTAACACTACTAACTAACTAATAATCCTATAAACACATATATAAACTAACACGCACGATCACTAATTTTCACGAAAGGAAATCAAACGGAAATCCAAAGTGTTACAATCTACCCCCCTTAAAGAAATTCGGTCCCCGAATTTAAAAATCTACCCATACGCACCTTCAAAAGATGGGGATACCTCTTCCTCATCTCGCTCTCGGTCTCCCAAGTGACCTCCTCTCTGCTCTGGCCACGCCAAAGTACCTTGACGGACGGTATCTCTTTCGACCTCAGTTTCTTCACTTGTCGATCCAAGATCATCACCGGCTGCTCTGCGTAGGAAAGGTCGCGCTCAAGCTGGATCGTCGGGTGCTGAATCGCATGCGAAGGATCATGAAGATATCTGCGGAGCATCTAAACGTGAAATACGGGATGCACGTCTGGAAAACTGGGCGGAAGGGCTAATCGATATGCAACTGCACCAATATGCTCAAGGATCTCCAATGGGGCCCACATATCTGGGACTAAGCTTCCCCTTCTTTCCAAACCTCATTACGCCCTTCATTGGGGAGACCCTCAAGAAAACGTGGTCACCAGCAGAAAACTCAAGTCTGCGCCGACGACGGTCCGCATAAGATCTCTGCCTACTCTGGGCTGCTCTCATCCTATCGCGAATCAACTGGATCTTTGCTGTCGTCTCCTCCACGATCTGTGGCCCTAAGATACTGCTCTCACTGAGCTCCGTCCAACTGGTGGGCGATCTGCATCTCCTCCCATAAAGAGCCTCAAACAGTGCCATCTGAATGGTCTCCTGGTAGCTGATGTTGTAAGAGAACTCTACTAAGGGCAAATGATGATCCCAGCTACCTCCGAAGTCTAAAACGCAAGCTCTGAGCATGTCCTCGAGAGTCTGAATAGTCCGCTCTGACTGCCCATCGGTCTGCGGATGAAATGCTGTGCTGAAACTCAAGCGAGTACCCAAAACCTCCTGAAGCCTGTGCCATAGCCGGCTGGTAAACTGGGTGCCTCTATCGGACACGATGCATGTCGGAACTCCGTGCAGTCGGACAATCTGATCAATGAAAATCTGGGCGTACTGAGCAAATCCGAAAGTCGTCTTCACCGGTAAGAAGTGAGCCGCTTTCGTCAAACGATCCACGATTACCCAGATGGAGTCATACCCTCGACTAGTCCTGGGTAGACCCACACGAAATCCATCGAAATCTGCTCCCACTTCCACTCCGGAATGGGTAACGGCTGTAGCTCTCCCGCGGGCCTCTGGTGCTCAGCCTTGACTTGCTGACAAGTCAGGCATCTCGACACAAAATCTGCAATGTCTCTCTTCATACCATCCCACCAATAAACAGCCCTCAAGTCATGGTACATCTTGGTGGAACAGGGATGAACACTATATACCGATCGATATGCCTCCTCAAGAATCTCACGCCGCAATCCCTCAGCATCGGGTACGCACAGTCTGGCTCCAAATCGTAGTATCCCCTGATCATCGATCACGAACTCGGAAAAATCTGCCCTGTCCCATCTGTGTCCTGATCTCTGAACAGCGGTCATCACTGTGCTGTGCCTCTTATATACGGTCAAGCAACTGTGGGCGTGCACGAACATGCGCAATCTGTTCCCCGATCGGCGTAAACTTGAACTGTACCCGGCTGTCGCATAAGATCTGCCAATACATTCGCCCTGCCCGGGTGATACAAGATCTCACAATCGTAGTCCTTTACTAACTCCATCCATCGGCGCTGTCTAAGATTCAGGTCTCGCTGCTGAAATATGTACTTTAAGTTCTTGTGGTCGGTAAATATCTGGCACGACTCTCCATACAGATAATGTCGCTAGATCTTGAGTGCCAAGACCACTGCAGCCATCCCCAGATCATGAGTGGTGTAATTCTGTTCATGTTTCTTTAATTGCCGTGAAGCATACGCAATCACCCTGTCATGCTGCATCAAAACGCACCCTAACCCTACTCGTGAAGCATCGCAGTAGACCACAATTCCGCCTGATCCTGAAGGCAATGATAGCACTGGTGTCGTAGTCAGTAGAGCCCGTAGCCGCTGGAAACTGTGCTCACACTCCTCCGTCCAATCGAAGTGAACTCCCTTCCTGGTCAACCCGGTCAAAGGTGTAGCAATGCGAGAGAAGTCCTGCACGAATCGCCGGTAATAGCCTGCCAGCCCTAGAAAACTGCGAATCTCTGTCACTGACGTGAGTCTAGGCCAACTCCGAACTGCCTCGATCTTCCTCGGGTCGACACATATACCATCTCGTGTAATCACGTGCCCCAAGAAGTCTACGCTGTCTATCCAGAAGGCACACTTGGAGAATTTGGCGAAAAGCTGATGCTCCCTCAAGGTCTGCAGCGTAATCCGCAGGTGCTGCTCGTGCTCCTCTCTACTCCGAGAATACACCAAGATATCGTCAATCAACACTATAATGAACAGACCAAGATACGGCCGGAGAATACGGTTCATCATGTCCATAAATGCTGCTGGCGCGTTGGTGAGTCCGAACGACATCACCAAAAACTCATAATGGCCGTAACGAGTGCGGAAAGCTGTCCTAAGAAGGTTCTCCTGTCGAACCCGCAGCTGATGGTAGCCCGATCGCAAATCGATCCTCGAAAAGTATCCTGCCCCCTGAAGCTGGTCGAACAAATCGTCGATGCGTGGCAAAGGATATCGATTCCGCACTGTCACCCTGTTCAGCTGGCGGTAGTCAATACACAAACGCATGCTACCATCCTTCTTCGTGACGAACAGGACTGGAGCACCCCAAGGAGAAACACTGGGTCGAATAAGTCCTTTATCCAGCAAGTCCTGCAACTGACCCTTCAACTCTCCAAGTCCCGCCGGGGCCATCCGATAAGGCGGTACTGAAATAGGCCCCGTGCCAGGAACCAAATCATTGCAGAAAGAAATATTACGCTCGGGCGGTAGCCCAGGAAGCTCGTCAGGGAACACATCAGGGAACTCGCTACCAACCGGAACCTGATCCTAAGGAACCTCTATAGCCCTAGTATCGCAAACATATGCGAGAAATCCCTGACATCCCTTCCGCAAAAGCTGTCCAGCGCGAACAGAAGAAATCACACTGTGAGGGGTGGCACCACGGTCCCCCAACACAACAACAACCGACTCGCCGGGAAAACAAGATCAAACTGTCTTCTTGTAACCCTTCGAAAATCATTTAAGCAGTTTTTCGGTAATCGGCTAATTTTTCGGCTTTTTCCGTAAAAAGTCAAAATAGGTATTTTTCATTGTAGACCTAATTATACAAAATTTAGATAAGATATTACTATAATTTTGTCACTAAAATGTCACTTATAATTTTCTAGTTAAATAAAAAAAAATCGTAATTAATTATTTTTTTTATTATTTTAAGCCTTTTTAAATACATTAAATTAGTGATAAATACAAATTTAATTGGGTAAATTTCATAATTAGGAGTCTTTATAAGCTAAAATATGGTGTTAATAAAATTATTTCATGACTTGCAAACTTTTGGTTTTAGGGTTGGAAATTTAATGGAAAAATGATCTAAAATGAGGTCTTTTTTGTAAATTGTTGATGTGAAAGCATTAAATGATAACATAGGGTGTTTATTGACCTAGAAACTTCTCCAAATTTCCCCACACCCTCCTCCTCTTCCTGCTGGTCGAATTTCAGCAGCTCCCCCTTCATTTCTCACTTCATTTCTTGCTTCATTTCTTTGCTAAAATCCATTAAAAATCAACAAATTCATTAACCCATTCAAACCAAAACCCTAATCCAATCTCTCTTCAACCCAAATTAGTTCAAAAACTTGATGAAAGGAGGCTTCTTGGTGACTTGATCAAGCTAGGGTTCAAGCTTGTGAGGTGAAAATTCTAATCTTTTTGTTAACTTGTAGTTTAAATATGCTAGAATTGAAATTTGAAGTATTAGTTTAGTAGTAAATGTTTGTTTAGGAAAATCAAGAGAAGGATTTGATTTTAAATTAGGGTTTGTAGCATGGTGGTTGGATTTAAGTTAGGGTTTTGTTATCTAATTGATTGGAGTGGTTAATTGTGTAGTGTTATGCTCGCTAAATCGACAAAATTGCGATGTTTGTATCGAATCGGTAAGCAAATTGCTTACTAGATTTTTTCAAAAATTAGAATGCGATCAAATTGCGTTATGTTAGCGATATAATTAGCTTCGTATAGGACTATTAGAGTGCGCGAACGTGGGGTTTCGTCTAGTCAGGTTTTAGTTTTGCCGATTTCCCCGAAATGACGATTCTAGTTTAAGGTTAGCGATTTTCGTGCGTTTTCCCGCGCACCGAGTGCATGCTATGAGTAATTCGAGAGCGTTGATAATTGTATATTGTGACTTGCATCATTTTAGGTTTTTTAATCTTATGCTTGGTATTGTGCAAATATAGGATCGGTCGGGGAAACATCGGACACGGCGCGTAAAGGCAAGGCGGTGGTCGGATCGGATTAGCGGAGATTTCAGGTGAGTAGATGTATTCATCTATGGGGGAATCGTCTGGATGGCGCGAGGCGCCCCCTAGTTAGGATTACCCTATTCTTGCAAGACTTGTATTGCTATATAGCTTACCCCTTTATTGCATTGCATACCCTCACAACTAACCGTATACTAGATTGCATGGACATTCATATAACATTCATATACACATATGCGATATCACTTCGTAGGACACGAACACCATTACCATTGGCATCTGTTGCACGCGCACTATTCATGTGACACACACGCCTTTGGTAATTGCCATGCCACGTGCACCATAGAACCTGTTTAGTTTAGTATCGCCACTTGCATCATACATGATATATGAAATTGCATAGCATGTATATACCTCGCATCATCATCATACTTACATGGATTTTTAGCCACAATTCACATCGCATACCTTGTTATCATAGACATTTATCATATATAACATGTGGACATTATGATTTTTCTTGAGGATTTCAGTATTGCTGCGATTTCTGGATTTTTGGGGAAAACCGCAAGACTTTAACAAAAGCTTATATTTATCATTTTTAAAACAAAGTTGCGGTTTTCTCGTGATGTATGTGTCGTCCACCATGGGTTTTCATGTTTTCTGTTGGATTTCGAGACCCGATTCGAGGAGTGGATGAACCGTCTCGGGTACATGGTGGGCCCGGTATGGTACCCCGGGGCAAGAAGATCGAGTTGTAGACGATGAGCCTGGCAGGGGAAGACAACCTACCGGTGATGTCTGGCGCGGCGGATATCCAGAGGATACCGACCGTTGCCGTGAGATTTATGATATGGGCCGATCCGGACTGACGGAGCCCGACATTGAGACAGATATGATTCCTATTTGGTGTCGATGCTTGACACGGGTTTTCTGAGGATTTCTTGATGATATTTAGCTATTATGCAGACATTCGTTTTCTAAAAGTTAAGAATGCAGTAACTTTAACATTTAAAACACTTAAAGAGTTAGAAAAGATATTGCATACATGTGCATGCATACTAGAGTTATTATATCACATATGAACATACATGTTGTTCTGCATTGTGTGCATTCTTACGATTGCCTTATTAGATGTTATATTTACTCACGAGCTGGCAACTCACCCCCGTTGTGCCACAGTGTCTTGCAGGTCGGACCCGTCAGTCTTGTAGCGGCGGGCTATCTTGTCATCAGTTCCTTTTGCTCAGACTCGCGACATCGCCCGTAGGTGGGTTGCGAGTATACTTTATTTCTTTTTGCTTTATCATTGTATCTAGTATTCTCCATCTACCACTTGTATTGTATATGCGACCTAGTGATGAGAATGAGAGATATGTATATTTGTGGTTTCTTTTAGGTCGAGCTCACTTGAGCCGGCGTTGCGTTTTTCTGATATTTTGGGTTTCCTCTATGCTCTTTTCTTGGTATTGCTTATATATTGCATGTGGTTGTGATCCGCCTTGGGCGAAGAGCTAGCTCCCGCTTGGGGATGCCATTTTTATGATTTCATATGTATTATCTTGTTGTACCCATTTTTGGGGATAGAAAATACAGGGGAGACTCTGCCGAAATTTTCAGAAATTTTTGATGTTCTTTTTTTGGATTCTATGCAACTTAATTGATTTCAAAACTGTTTTCATTTAAGGTTTTCCTTCACTCTCTTTTGATTTTGGGTTAGATTTCTGGGCTTTGGCTGACTTAGGTTACGGTACGCCTTTAGACGTCTCGTAATCTAAGTGCCAGTCACGTTCCGTACTTTCGGGCCGTGACAAAGTTGGTATCAGAGCGTAGGTTTTACCTTTCTGAGTGTAGGACGACCTTGGTAGATGGAGTAGGTGACTTAAGCAGAGTGGCGTAGCGTGGGTATGATCCGCGGCATACTTACGATACGGTACTCCGCCTAAGTAACCTTAGGACATAATTGCTTGTATTTCCTTTCTTGATTCCTTGCATTCCTTGATTCAATTGCAATGTCCTTATCGGTCCTGTTTCTTATTCCAGCTTCGATGCCGCCAAAGACTACGAGAGCTCAGCGGGCTGCCGCTAGGGATGAGATTCGAGCGGGCTCGTCTGAGGCGAGGATCGAGCGGGAGGATACACCTACCCCTCACGAGCATACTGATCCGCCTTATCCAGACAGTATTGACAGATTAGAGGCCGGCATGCAAGAGTTGCGGCAGATGATGGGATCTTTAGTTGAGTCCATCCGGGCACAGAGATCCGAGGACGTTCCTACCACCGCACAGACCACGATCGTACCTGCTGCACAGATGGTCACTCCTGCTGCTACTACGGAGACTATTCCTGTTTCACTACAGGAGTTCATGAGATTGAGACCCCCAGCTTTTACCGGTACAGATGCGACAGAGGACCCACAGACATTTCTCGATAGGATGGCACGGATTGGCCGTTCGTTGAGGTCATCTGAGGATAGATTGGTGGAGTTTGCGAGTTTTCGTCTGGAGGGTCTTGCCCAGACATGGTACGACTCAGTAGAGAGAGGCCAATCTGCAGGTCTGCCTTCTATGACCTGGGATGAGTTTACATCTGCATTTCTTGCCCGTTTTCTTCCGGAGAGTGTCCGAGATGCTCGAGCCCGTAGTTTTGAGTCTTTGCGCAAGACTCCTGGGATGACGGTGTCGGAGTATGATATACAATTTACCCAGTTGTCTCGATATGCTCCGTACCTAATCGACACAGAAGAGAAGAGAATAAAGAGGTTTGTGCGAGGGCTTGATACACATCTATTCCTTGCCATCGGCACCCAGCACTTTGATACATACGCAGCCGCGATGGATGCAGCCTTACTTTTGGAGGAGTGTATTTCTGAGACTCCGGTCGTTTCTGGGCCGAAGAGGATCCGTACTGATACGCCAGTTCAGCGGCAGATGGGCAGACGTCGTGATAGATTCTTTCCGGGAGATGGCGGAGGCAGAGGATTGAGACGAGGTCAGTTATTTGGTTCATATCCACAGACCCAGTAGTCGTCTCCAGGATGTTTTCGGTGTGGGAGTCAGTACCACCGTGTTAGAGACTGTACCATGGGACGCCATGGCACGGCAACAGTCCCGCATGTGACTTTACCACCCTCACCACCTTCTCAGAGAGCTTTACTTCCTACTCCTGATGATGCTTCACGCCAGCCAGATGCTTCTAGAGGCCGTGGGCGTGGCGGTCCAGTTCCGAGAGGACGAGGCGACAGAGGCAGAGGCCGAGGCAGAGGCAGAGGACAGCCCGCTATTAGTGGTGGACAGGCCCGAGTGTTCGCGTTGACTCCTCAGGATGCACAGGCATCCAATGCCGTCGTGATAGGTACTCTGCCAGTATGTTCTTTTGATGCACGGGTATTATTTGATCCAGGCTCCACACATTCCTATGTATCCACGTACTTTGCACCGAGGTTGGGCCGAGAGTCTTCTCCGTTAGATCAGCCGCTTGTCGTTATTACCCCGGTAGGCGAGTCTTTTGTTTCCCGTTTTGTGTACCGATCGTGTTCCGTTCGTATCGGGGAGAGAGATTCTTTAGTTGATTTGATTCTCCTCGATATGCTTGACTTTGACGTTCTTCTTGGTATGGACTGGCTAGCCACCTGTTATGCATCTGTGGACTGCCGTGAGAAAGCAGTCAGATTCAGTTTTCCTGGTGAGCCGGTTCTTATTATTCAGGGAGATCGTAGTGCTACCCTTCCCAGCTTGATTTCTTCTCTTCGCACTGGTCAGCTCTTAAGGAAAGGGTGTCAGGGATTCTTAGCCTATATTTGTGATACTAGCTCCACAGAGGTTCCGTTGGACCAGGTCCCTGTTGTGATAGAGTTTCCTGATGTATTCCCTGACGAGCTGCCTGGTCTGCCACCAGAGCGTGAGATTGAGTTCTGTATTGACTTGATCCCTGGCACGGGGCCTATCTCTATACCGCCTTATCGGATGGCCCCGGCGGAGCTGAGAGAGCTAAAGGATCAGTTACAGGACTTGCTGGACAAAGGGCTTATCCGACCGAGTGTGTCACCTTGGGGTGCTCCCGTCCTATTTGTTAAGAAGAAGGACGGAAGTATGCGTTTATGCATTGATTACCGTCAGCTGAGCCGGGTTACTGTGCGGAACAGATATCCCCCACCCCGCATTGATGACTTATTCGATCAGCTCCAGGGTGCAGGGTTCTTCTCGAAGGTTGATTTACGATCAGGTTATCACCAGTTGCGGGTTCGGAAGGAGGATATTCCGAAGACCGCTTTCCGTACTCGATATGGTCATTATGAGTTCTTGGTGATGTCGTTCGGGCTCACCAATGCCCCGGCAGCATTTATGGATTTGATGAACCGCGTATTCAGGCCGTATCTCGATCAGTTCATCATTGTGTTCATTGACGACATCTTGGTTTATTCTCGGTGCCGGGAGGAACATGAGCAGCACTTACGTATCACCTTGCAGACTTTGAGGGAGCATCAGTTGTTCGCCAAATTCTCCAAGTGCGCATTCTGGTTAGACAGTGTCGACTTCTTGGGTCATGTGGTGACGAGAGACGGTATTTGTATGGACCCGAAGAAGATCGAGGCAGTTCAGCGTTGGCCTAGACCAGTATCAGTTACAGAGGTTCGCAGCTTTCTAGGTCTGGACGGCTATTATCGACGTTTTGTCCAGGATTTCTCCCGCATTGCTGCACCATTAACCGGGTTGACCCGGAAGGGGGTTCCTTTTGATTGGACCCAGGCATGCGAGGATAGCTTCCAGCAGTTGAAGACTCGTCTGACTACTGCTCCAGTATTAGCATTGCCTTCAGGATCAGGCGGGTTCGTGGTATATTGTGATGCTTCTAGAGTGGGGCTGGGATGTGTATTGATGCAGCACGACAGAGTTATCGCGTATGCTTCTCGGCAGCTGAGGAAACACGAGCAGAACTACCCCACCCATGATTTAGAGATGGCTGCAGTGGTGTTTGCACTCAAGATCTGGAGACATTACCTATACGGTGAGTCGTGCCAGATATTCACTGACCACAAAAGTTTGAAATATATCTTCCAGCAGCGAGATTTGAACCTGAGGCAGCGCCGTTGGATGGAGTTGGTGAAGGATTATGACTGCGAGATTTTATACCATCCGGACAAGGCGAATGTGGTGGCTGATGCTTTGAGTAGGAGGCCCGGAGGTAGCTTATCTTGTTTGAGCGCAGTACAGATGCAGTCGACGGCGGATTGGCAGGCGTTATGTGATAGCAGAGTGCAGTTCGAGTTTACTCCTACGGGGGGACAGCTGGCCCATTTTAGAGCACGCCCACAGTTACTTGACCGTATCCGCGAGGCACAGTCCGGCGATGCCCGTATCTTAGAGATTATTGAGCAGATTCGGCAGGGCAGAGTTTCTGAGTTCGTGATTGATGATCAGGGGATACTTCGATTTGGGACTCGACTGTGCGTGCCAGATTCAGAGGGACTGAGGCGTGATATTCTCGAGGAGGCACATAGATCAGTATACAGTGTTCACCCAGGTTTCACCAAGATGTACCGTGATTTGAGAGAGGTTTACTGGTGGGACGGGATGAAGAAGGATATTACAGATTTTGTGTCGAGATGCCTGACTTGTCAGCAAGTCAAGGCCGAGCACCAGAGGCCAGCCGGCGAGTTACAGCCTTTTCCCATCCCTGAGTAGAAGTGGGAGCAGGTCTCCATGGACTTCGTGGTGGGTCTACCCAGGACCAGTCGAGGGTACGACTCTATCTGGGTGATTGTTGATCGACTGACGAAAGCGGCTCACTTTCTGCCAGTGAAGACCACTTTTGGATTTTCTCAGTACGCCCAGGTTTATATTGATGAGATAGTGCGACTGCATGGTGTTCCGACTTGCATCGTGTCCGACCGTGGCACCCAGTTTACGAGCCGATTGTGGCAGAAACTACAGGAAGCTTTGGGCACCCGATTGAGTTTTAGCACAGCCTTTCATCCTCAGACTGACGGTCAGTCGGAGCGTACGATTCAGACTCTAGAGGACATGCTCAGGGCTTGTGTTTTGGATTTCAGTGGTAGCTGGGATCGTCATTTGCCTTTGATCGAGTTTTCCTACAATAATAGCTTCCAGGAGACGATTCATATGGCACCTTTTGAGGCTTTATATGGGAGGAGATGCCGATCGCCTGTATGTTGGACAGAGCTCAGGGAGAGCAGTATTTTGAGGCCGCAGATCGTACAGGAGACGACCGAGAAGATACAGCTGATCCGGGACAGGATGAGAGCGGCACAGAGCAGGCAGAAATCATATGCTGACAGGCGTCGTCGCCGACTCGAGTTCGCTGTTGGCGATCATGTTTTCCTGAAGGTCTCTCCGATGAAGGGTGTGATGAGATTTGGGCGGAAAGGGAAACTGAGTCCTAGATATGTTGGTCCTTTCGAGATCCTAGAGCGTGTTGGTCCAGTCGCTTATCGGTTAGCTCTTCCGCCCAGCTTCCCCGATGTTCACCCCGTATTCCATGTCTCGATGCTCCGCAAGTACCTTCATGATCCTTCCCAGGCGATTCAGCACCAGAAGATCCAGCTAGAGCGTGATCTTTCTTTCACCAAGCAGCCGGTGGTCATTCTGGATCGGCAGGTGAAGAAATTGAGGTCGAAGGTTATACCGTCCGTCAAGGTCCTTTGGCGTGGCCCGAACAGCGAGGGGGTCACTTGGGAGACCGAGGTCGAGATGAGGAAGAGATATCCCCATCTTTTTGAAGGTACGCGTAGTTAAATTCTAAATTCGGGGACCGAATTTCTTTAAGGGGGGGAAGATTGTAACCCTTCGAAAATAGTTTAGGCAGTTTTTCGGTAATCGGCTAATTTTTCGGCTTTTTCCGTAAAAAGTCAAAATAGGTATTTTTCATTGTAGACCTAATTATACAAAATTTAGATAAGATATTACTATAATTTTGTCACTAAAATGTCACTTATAATTTTCTAGTTAAATAAAAAAAAATTCGTAATTAATTATTTTTTTAATTATTTTAAGCCTTTTTAAATACATTAAATTAGTGATAAATACAAATTTAATTGGGTAAATTTCATAATTAGGAGTCTTTATAAGCTAAAATATGGTGTTAATAAAATTATTTCATGACTTGCAAACTTTTGGTTTTAGGGTTGGAAATTTAATGGAAAAATGATGCAAAATGAGGTCTTTTTTGTAAATTGTTGATGTGAAAGCATTAAATGATAACATGGGGTGTTTATTGACCTAGAAACTTCTCCAAATTTCCCCACACCCTCCTCCTCTTCCTGCTGGTCGAATTTCAGCAGCTCCCCCTTCATTTCTCACTTCATTTCTTGCTTCATTTCTTTGCTAAAATCCATTAAAAATCAACAAATTCATTAACCCATTCAAACCAAAACCCTAATCCAATCTCTCTTCAACCCAAATTAGTTCAAAAACTTGATGAAAGGAGGCTTCTTGGTGACTTGATCAAGCTAGGGTTCAAGCTTGTGAGGTGAAAATTCTAATCTTTTTGTTAACTTGTAGTTTAAATATGCTAGAATTGAAATTTGAAGTATTAGTTTAGTAGTAAATGTTTGTTTAGGAAAATCAAGAGAAGGATTTGATTTTAAATTAGAGTTTGTAGCATGGTGGTTGAATTTAAGTTAGGGTTTTGTTATCTAATTGATTGGAGTGGTTAATTGTGTAGTGTTATGCTCGCTAAATCGACAAAATTGCGATGTTTGTATCGAATCGGTAAGCAAATTGCTTACTAGATTTTTTCAAAAATTAGAATGCGATCAAATTGCGTTATGTTAGCGATATAATTAGCTTCGTATAGGACTATTAGAGTGCGCGAACGCGGGGTTTCGTCTAGTCAGGTTTTAGTTTTGCCGATTTCCCCGAAATGACGATTCTAGTTTAAGGTTAGCGATTTTCGTACGTTTTCCCGCGCACCGAGTGCATGCTATGAGTAATTCGAGAGCGTTGATAATTGTATATTTTGACTTGCATCGTTTTAGGTTTTTTAATCTTATGCTTGGTATTGTGCAAATATAGGATCGGTCGGGGAAACATCGGACACGGCGCGTAAAGGCAAGGCGGTGGTCGGATCGGATTAGCGGAGATTTCAGGTGAGTAGATGTATTCATCTATGGGGGAATCGTCTGGATGGCGCGAGGCGCCCCCTAGTTAGGATTACCCTATTCTTGCAAGACTTGTATTGCTATATAGCTTACCCCTTTATTGCATTGCATACCCTCACAGCTAACCGTATACTAGATTGCATGGACATTCATATAACATTCATATACACATATGCGATATCACTTCGTAGGACACGAACAACATTACCATTGGCATCTGTTGCACGCGCACTATTCATGTGACACACACGCCTTTGGTAATTGCCATGCCACGTGCACCATAGAACCTGTTTAGTTTAGTATCGCCACTTGCATCATACATGATATATGAAATTGCATAGCATGTATATACCTCGCATCATCATCATACTTACATGGATTTTTAGCCACAATTCACATCGCATACCTTGTTATCATAGATATTTATCATATATAACATGTGGACATTATGATTTTTCTTGAGGATTTCAGTATTGCTGCGATTTCTGGATTTTTGGGGAAAACCGCAAGACTTTAACAAAAGCTTATATTTATCATTTTTAAAACAAAGTTGCGGTTTTCTCGTGATGTATCTGTCGTCCACCATGGGTTTTCATGTTTTCTGTTGGATTTCGAGACCCGATTCGAGGAGTGGATGAACCGTCTCGGGTACATGGTGGGCCCGGTATGGTACCCCGGGGCAAGAAGATCGAGTTGTAGACGATGAGCCTGGCAGGGGAAGACTACCTACCGGTGATGTCTGGCGCGGCGGATATCCGGAGGATACCGACCGTTGTCGTGAGATTTATGATATGGGCCGATCCGGACTGACGGAGACCGACATTGAGACAGATATGATTCCTATTTGGTGTCGATGCTTGACACGGGTTTTCTGAGGATTTCTTGATGATATTTAGCTATTATGCAGACATTCGTTTTCTAAAAGTTAAGAATGCAGTAACTTTAACATTTAAAACACTTAAAGAGTTAGAAAAGATATTGCATACATGTGCATGCATACTAGAGTTATTATATCACATATGGACATACATGTTGTTCTGCATTGCGTGCATTCTTACGATTGCCTTATTAGATGTTATATTTACTCACGAGCTGGAAACTCACCCCCGTTGTGCCACAGTGTCTTGCAGGTCGGACCCGTCAGTCTTGTAGCGGCGGGCTATCTTGTCATCAGTTCCTTTTGCTCAGACTCGCGACATCGCCCGTAGGTGGGTTGCGAGTATACTTTATTTCTTTTTGCTTTATCATTGTATCTAGTATTCTCCATCTACCACTTGTATTGTATATGCGACCTAGTGATGAGAATGAGAGATATGTATATTTGTGATTTCTTTGGGGTCGAGCTCACTTGAGCCGGCGTTGCGTTTTTCTGATATTTTGGGTTTCCTCTATGCTCTTTTCTTGGTATTGCTTATATATTGCATGTGGTTGTGATCCGCCTTGGGCGAAGAGCTAGCTCCCTCTTGGGGATGCCATTTTTATGATTTCATATGTATTATCTTGTTGTACCCATTTTTGGGGATAGAAAATACAGTGGAGACTCTGCCGAAATTTTCAGAAATTTTTGATGTTCTTTTTTTGGATTCTATGCAACTTAATTGATTTCAAAACTGTTTTCATTTAAGGTTTTCCTTCACTCTCTTTTGATTTTGGGTTAGATTTCTGGGCTTTGGCTGACTTAGGTTACGGTACGCCTTTAGACGTCTCGTAATCTAAGTGCCAGTCACGTTCCGTACTTTCGGGCCGTGACACTTCTCGCGGCAGTCAACAGAAGCATAGCACGTGGCTAACCAATCCATGCCCAAAGGAACGTCGAAGTCCAACATCTCAAGAAGGATCAAATCGACCGGCAACTCTCTCTCGCCGATACGGACGGTACAGGATCGGAACACGTGCCTAGCAACAAACGACTCTCCCGCAGGAGTAGTCACAACTAGCGGTTGACCAAGCAAACCGGACTCTCTACCCAAACTCGGCACAAGGTGTGTGGATACATACGAGTACGTGAAAACATATGAACACAAGGATCCGGATCAAACAATACGTGTGCAACAAAGGACAAACTGAAAGAGTACCTGAAACCACAGCATTGGATACCCGCGCGTCCCGATGAGTCGAAGCGAAAACTTGTGCCTGTCCTTCATTTGCGACTGACCGAACTCCTCCTCTACTAGCCTGACCCCTCTGTGCAAACCCTCCGCGTCCACGACGTCTCAGAACACGACCCTGACGTGCTGTGAAGAAACACTGCCTGATGAGGTGTTGAAGGCTTCCGCATCGTAAACACCTACGCACTGAATGCTGTCCTACCTGGGGATGGAAGCCAAACGACCGTCCTCGTCCTAAGCCTTTGCTCTGGGCTGGTACACCAGTATGATTCCTCAACTGTTCTGGAACTCTCACGGTCTCTGGAAGACGTGTCTCGTAAACTGAGGCTGCCCCCACCGGTGCTATGTAGGGGACGGAATACTGCATGATGATCGCAAGGAACAACTGGGTAACAGGGGTGGCAACCATCTGTCGCTGCGCTCGAACGACCTCTACCAATGAGCTCATCGCCTGGCGTAGGCCCTGCATCTCTACCACTAGTCTAGCGATCTGCGCTATCGTAGGGGAAACAATCTGTCCTGATACAACAGGAGTACTACTCGGATTAGTCCTCGTCTCAGATGAATCAACTCGAACCTCGGCTCTCGCGGCCGCTCTCTGCGCCCTCGTAGTCCTTGGCGGCATATTGGCTATCAGAAACAACAGGATTCGATAAGGATACGAAAATCGAATCGCAAGAATGTATATACTCAAGGAGGAATTTAAATCAACAAGTCCTAAGGTCGCGTAGGCGGAGTACCGTGTCGTGAGTATGCCGCGGAACATACACAAGCTACGCTACCCTGCCGCAGCTACCTACTCCATCATACCAGGGTCATCCTACACTCCGAAAGGTAAAACCTACGCTCTGATACCAACTTTGTCATGACCTAAAGTTTGGCCCGTGACCGGCACTTAACCACGTAACGTCTACAGGCGTAACGCGACTAAGTGAACCGAAAACCCAGAAATCAAACCAGTGAAAGTATAGAGTGATATAAGATTTAAGTGAAAATACTTACGAACATGATAAGAAATCTAAGTAAACAATCACCAAGAGCAATATACGACGCCGTAGCGAAGATCAAGATCCACAAGTAGGAACAACACAGATAAAATGGAACTGCAAGTACAGCCGGCTCACAATGAGCTCGACACCAGAAAACAAAATAATACATCATCGTCCTCACACTGTCTCTAAGTCAAATACATACATGGTAGATGGAGAATACTAGATACAACAATGTACATACTGAAAGATAAACAGATACCGCACAAAACCCACCTATCAGCAAAAGAGCTAGTAAACCAACTATGGGGGTATCTGTGTCAAAAGATGCAACCGCAGCCTGCCGCGACTACTCCGAAGGCGACCTGCAACACTGTGGCACAACGGGGGTGAGTTGCCAACTCGTGAATAGAGATAACATATAAAGGTAATCGCGAGCATGCACGTACTACGCTACTCTATCATATGCCAACAGATAAAATCAATATGTGATAAGCAGTATGTGCGATAACCATGCAAGTGCTCTATAGGGTACTGTACTACCGGATGAGGTACAAATGCTCTAACAGTTAATGCATCTACAGGATGAGGTACAAATGCTCTATCAGGTAATACATCTACAGGATGAGGTACAAAAGTAATGCTGAGCAGGGGAAATATAATATCTACACGGAATGTCAACGTGGAATATATAATCGGTTTCTCAATGCACCCAGATCTCCCAAAAATAGCTCATGCGCCGGCACTCTCCTCGGCCCTAAAATCCTGTACATCTCTGAGAATCCCGAGTGCCCAACATCGGCACCCAATAAATACTCGTGTCTAGCATCGACACGCAAAACATCATGTATCGGGCATCCGTCAATCCGGGTCAGCCCTCTCTCAAAGTATATATCGGGAATCCGTCATTCCGGGTCATCCCTCTCTCAATATATCGGGCATCTGTCAGTCCGGGTCAGCCCTTTCGCAATACATCGGGCATCCGTCAGTCCGGGTCAGCCCTCTCTCAATACATCGGGCATCTGTCAGTCCGGGTCAGCCCTCTCTCAATACATCGGGCATCCGTCAGTCCGGGTCAGCCCTCTCTTAAAACATGCCTCTAGCACCAAGAAAACACGGGGTGACGCCCCAAAATATCATATCAAGGGAACCGGGTTTTTAAATGATTACTTATTTGAAAAGGCCACGGTTCCCAAATCCAAAAATCACATGAAATCTCAATCAATAATACAAGTAATTGTGATGTGATATGTGCATCAAGTATGAATATCAAGTCATGTCACATATAGATGAGCCACAATGAAATGATCCAATGTGATATATGTATCAAGTATGAATATCAAGTCATGTCATATATAGATGAGCTACAATGCAATGATCCAATGTGATGTGTGTAGTAGGTATGCGATGCACTAGATAGTAACCATGAACATGCAATATATATATATATATATATATATATATATATAAGGAACACTATAAGGTCCTATCAGCCCTGACGTAGAACGCCATGCGGGCGATATACCCGTAGATGTGAAATCTACTCACCGTAGTCTCTCGCTAGGTGTAGCCAACAACCTGCCTCCCCTTCTTCGCGGCGTCCGCCGTACTCGCCTGCGAACCTAGAATTACACAATATATCATATGTAAGCTTGAAGTCACATAAACGCGACATTAAAGCCGAACTAGTAACTCGTGTCGCGAACCAAGCGCGCGTGTGCGCGATACGCTAAAACGTGTGGTTACGCGTCTGAAATCACTCCGACGCGTCGCGATACGCCGAAACCCACACACACGTATCACGCGTGTCGCGAAGGGTTGAAAATACGGGAAAATAGGTATTCTACCCCAGAATTTGATACAGGAAAGATATTGCAAAACTATATATACCAAAATAACTCACATACAAGCAGAGACCCACACCCCAAACCCCAACCCAAATCTCCCCTATCTGGCCGCAATTTGCGGCCAGAATGCACATTTCGGCGGCCAGACTTGGGAATTGGGTTCCCAGGTTTGGTTTGTGCACTCTATACTCCCCATACATGCTGCAGTGATGTCTAGTTTTGTTCTGAAAAGTCTCGGGTAGTAGCAGATTTCCTACAGTGCCTTATCTCTAGTTAAAATTCCTAATTGTGCACTAAAATCAAACCTTAAGGTATTTTTGTGCAAACTGAAACAAAACTTGGCCTAGGATAGCTCTAATAACACCTAATAGAGCTAACACAACTAACAAAACCTTAATCTAACATGTGAATCACAATTATCCCTTAATATCACTAAAAATGCACAAAAATGAGATTTTTACTAAGGAATACAACAAGTCCATGGAAAACAAGTGCAAATATGGGTTAATACCTTCTAAGAATCTTGTAGAACACCAAAACCTTCAGCTTTCCCCTCTAGTGTGCAGATTTGCCTTAAACACCCTAAAAAGCTCACTTTTCTTAAGGTTTAGTGAAGAAAAAGAGTGGTTTTTGTGTAGGATTTGTTTGGGAATCAAAGGGAAGTGAAGAAGAGAAGAAAAGATGGAGAAAATGGGGGGTTTGCTGCTGGAATTCTCCAGAATTCTGGAGTGGGGAAAGAGAGAGAGAGAGAAGAGAGGGAAAAATGGTCAAAAGTCAAGCTTTTACCTACCCCCCCCCCCATGCCTCATTGTTTAATAGAATTTGTATTTATAAAAAGGGTTTTTGTTTTGATTAAAGGGTGGGGAAAAAGTTAGCAACCATGCAACACA
The DNA here is from genome assembly GCA_030015575.1 of Agapanthus africanus. Lineage (NCBI taxonomy): Eukaryota > Viridiplantae > Streptophyta > Magnoliopsida > Asparagales > Amaryllidaceae > Agapanthus > Agapanthus africanus. The sequence goes on from JASDDO010000014.1 coordinate 337,675,439, forward strand.
AGAATGGTTAACATGCTACTAAAACCCTAAGTCTCAAAAATGTCAAAGTGTGCAAGTGTACACTACACAAGGAAAATGATGCTAACACTACTAACTAACTAATAATCCTATAAACACATATATAAACTAACACGCACGATCACTAATTTTCACGAAAGGAAATCAAACGGAAATCCAAAGTGTTACAAAAGTGATTGCTAGTCAAGAAGCCCTAGAATGTACAGAGGAGATGTATGGATGTATTTGTCTTTGTGGGATCTTTTTCTCTCAACACATGAGATCAAAAGATGAGATCAAGAGGTGGAAGAAGAAGGAGAAAGGTTAGCAACCATGGAGCTTCTCATTTCAAGAGAGAGAATGAGAATGAACAAATGAAAAGCTTAACCCAGAGAAAACACAACCATGGTTGCAATAATGCAAAAAACACTATCATTACTAATCCCATCAAGATAAAGTTGATGGTTATAAATGACATGACCATTATCATAACAAAAATGAAAAAGAAAACCAAAGAATACTTTAGACCTTTCAAGAAGATCTTAGTCAACTGTGGTCGAACGGTCAACAAAGTCAAGATGGTCAAATGGTCAATGTAATTAGCCATAACATAATTATCAATAAAAGGATTAGTAAATAATGTTTCCGGCTCATAATGGTTTTGACCGAACCAACTGTCAAAACCCTAATAAGGCACCTCCTCCTTCTCCACTCCACAAATCTGTGCATACACACCTGCATCCGCATTCCGTAGAATGCGAATGCACAGAAGACAAAACAAATCCATCTGTGCAATACTAGGATCTGGCTCAAACCAAAGCCCACTTGTATTGCCTTCCCGAACAGCATACGCACACAAGTGCACGTAAGTGATCGTAGCCCTGCCGTAAAACCATACGGCCTCTACACGTTTCGCTCAATGCAGGGAAACTTTCTGTGTGGGACTCTAAAGACTCGACACTACGCTGGCAATGGGTTTAACCACAGACCGCAAGCGGCACTAGCTGTACGTAACGGTCCCCAGGTAGATGTCGATAAGAAGGCCGATGAGGTAAACCCATCCGGACTCCTACTGAGCCTGTATGTGACAATCTCCGTACAGTCCGGTCTGTCCGTCTGATACATCGCATGGCGGGCCTAGGGGGCGGTAAACGTCAGTCCCCTAATAGCGGTACAAGTCGTGTCGGAGTGAAGCCCAGAACACCCTGAGATAACACTGGAAACCTACCATTATATCTCGCTTGCCCTGGCCAGGGACTACTTATGTAATGGCTCTTCTAGACACAGCGCGATGTCAACCCCAATACCGGGAGAGACGAATCCTGTCTAACCGTCACTGCCTCCAAGTGCTTCGGGACTGCACCCAACTACTACCTGTTTGCACGACTCCTTTGAGCCGTGGTAGGGTAGTAATCTAAGTACAGTGGGAACACACTCGAGACGAAGTGACAGTGTCAAGTCTGCGGACTAAGCTGTACTCATGTCACCTGGGAACTGATAACTGACGATAGGTATAATACCAACCAACAGTTCCCGACGAGTCCTGTCCAGTGTACTCGTAACCTAACGAGCACCCGCATACTATCTCAAGTACGACGTACTGACAGCTGTGGGACAGACCGTCTCCCCCGCTGGGATGAGAAGCGCATACGCTAGTCTACTCCAGAGTATCGATGCCCTGTCTCGATAGTCCTACGACTAGGGACCTGTATAAGGATGTGCTTATGGATTAGCCAGCCCCACGAGTGTGAGCGCCATCACAACGCTGGTAATCAAGCAAAGATCCTAAGGGCTCTACTAATATGTATATAAGCAATATGCTAAAAGAAACACATGCACATATTAAAGTAGAGACAACCTAAGTAGCATACTACCATTTTGAGCAAGATTGTCTATACAACTGTGAATATCCCAAGCTTCCATCAAGTAATATACAAGCTAGTATGATACAGTAATGGCCTCTAGGGCATATACACTAACACTGGGTTCCTTCGCTAAAGCTATAGCCCCGTTGTTGTCACAATACAGTGGTATTGGATCAACAATGGATGGAACCACCTAAAGTTATGTTAGAAACTTTTTCATCCAGACTACTTCTTTTGCGATATCGCAAGAAGCGATATACTCCGCTTCCATCATCGAGTCAGCAACGGTGTCCTGCTTGGAACTCTTCCAGCACACCGCCCCTCCATTGAGGGTAAAGACATAACCAGACATAGACTTTGAGTCATCCTTGTCACTCTGGAAGCTGGAGTCAGCAAAAGCCTCGATCTGGAGGTCTTTTCCGCCGTAAAACAAGAACATATCCTTAGTCCTTCTCAGGTACTTGAGAATGTTTTTTTACTTTTATCCAGTGCTTCTCCCCTGGGTCTGACTGATACCGGCTCACCATGCTCAGTGCATAAGCTATATCTTGTCTGGTGCACAACATCGCATACATTATAGAGCCTACCACAGAAGCGTAGGGTATAATCGAAATGCAATCCCTTTCCAAATCAGTCTTGGGAGACATATCTTTGGAGAGGGTGATTCTGTGACAAGCCGGTAAATTACCGCGCTTAGAATCTTCCATACTGAATCTTTTCAGTATAATGTTGATATACTTGGACTGCGAAAGTCCCAACATCCTTTAGATCTATCACGATAGATCTGGATCCCTAGAATGAAAGAGGCATCACCCAGGTCTTTCATGGAGAACATGTGTGACAAGAATCCTTTGACAGATTGTAGCATAGAAATGTTATTTCCTATCAAGAGAATGTCATCCATGTACAAGATGAGGAATACGACAGTTCGTGCTACAATTTTACTATATATACATGGTTCATCTGGATTTTTGATAAACTCATATTCTTTGACCGTTTCATCAAAACAGATGTTCCAACTCCGCGATGCCTGCTTTAGTCCATAAATGGACTTAAGAAACTTGCATACTTTCCCGCTGCTCCCACTCTGATTGAAACCTTCTCGCTGATCCATATAGACGCACTCATCCAAATTTCCATTTAGAAAAGGCGTCTTTACGTCCATCTGCCAGATCTCATAATCGTGGAAGGTGGCAATGGAAAGAAGGACCCGAATAGATTTGAGCATAGCCATTGGAGAAAAAGTTTCGTCATAGTCCAAACCAGGTCTTTGACGAAAACCCTTTGCAACAAGTCTAGCCTTACAGGTTTCCACCTGTCCATCTACACCAATCTTTTTCTTGAAGATCCACTTGCATCCTATGGGTTTTACCCCATCTGGAGCAAAGTCCAAAGTCCATACTTTGTTGGTGTACATGGACTCTATCTCGGCCCTCATTGCATCCAGCCATCTTACTGAGTCGCCGCTCTGGATGGCTTGCTGGAAGCTAGTAGGTTCATCATTATCAATGAAGCAATCCTCTCTATCCCCGTCCATGAGAAAACCGTAGTATCTCTCAGGCGGATGAGACGGCCTACTACTCCTGCGGAGGGGTGCGGGAATGTCATGTTCTTTTGGAACTACTGGTTTGTTCCCCTCCGAAAGGCGGCCTAGACTTTGCGTCTTTCCTGAGATTCGGGGCAGATGCTATATGGTTTTATCCGTCTACCTCTCCGGAGATGCCGAGTTGATTTATGACACCGTATATCGGAGGTTTAGACGGATGTGGCCGATGTAGCAGACTTCGTCAGATTCCCCCTCAGGGTGAGGGGTTTTTGATTGTGGGGACGTTCTTCCCTGCAGGCGCAAGCCCCTACAGTTAATTACGCTACCGCATCACGGTAACAGCTTTCTCCTTCTCCAAAATTTCACTTCGTGTCGTGTGTGTTTGTTTTATTTGTGGTTGCCCGTGGATTGTATACGGAGACTGAGTAATGCCGTCGCCCGTAGGACGTGGATTAATCCAAATCCGTATTTACTTCGATTTGGGTTTGGTGTTTTCAGTTTAAGGATACATTAGTCGCGTTGCGGCTAAGATTAACTTAAACGTTCGTCAAGGATACGTTAGTCCTGTTTTGGACTAAGATCAACTTGACGTAGTGATCCATTTAATATATGGCCGTCGGGACTCATCACCTCTCTGACGTCGTTGAAGGATTACAAGGATGGATGTCAGAGGAGTTCAGAGATGTACCCTTGAACCAAAATTGATTAGGAGTTTTATAGTCCATTTAAATGTTTAAGGATACGTTAGCCGTATTTAAGGCTAAGATCAACTCAAACGGGACCGTTTAGATCCAACAAAAGAGCATTTGGGCTCTATTGTGCCAGTTTAGGGACGTGGTGATCTATCGCCAGTTTATGGACGTGGTGGTCCATCGCCAGTTTAGGGACGTTCCGGTCCGATATTAGTTTAGGGACGTTTCGGTCCGATATTAGTTTAGGGACGTTTCGGTCCAATATTAGTTTAGGGACGTTTCAGTCCAATATTAGTTTAAGGACGTTTCGGTCCACGAGTTTAAGGACCCCGCGGTCCATATTCATGTGTGGTCGTTGGGACCCGTCACCTCTCTGACGACGTTGAATGATTACAACGACGTGTGTCAGAGGAGTTCGGAGATGTACCCTCGACCAAATAGTAAATTGATTTATGAGAGCAATCTTGCTCAGTCAATTTAATTTGAGGACTTACGGCCAAAATTGGGCTAAGTACAGTTGAAAAATATTCAACGTCCTTTATTTGTTTTTGGTCTGTTAGACCTGTGCTAGGGCTTTGCCCATTTTTAAATAATGCATTGCATCAATTTATTCTTTGTTTGGGCTCTGTTCATGATTGATGCAGAGCATCAATTTAATTAGGCCTCTGCAAGGCATCTACTTTGTTTGGGCTCTGCCCCTTTTAAAATGCATAGCATTTATATTATTTTGTTTGGGCTCTGCCCATTTATAAATGATGCAGAGCATCAATTTAATTAGGTCTGCTTGGTCTTTTGACTTGGGCCTGGCCCTTTGAGAAACGCATTGCATTTATCAGGCGGTTTGCGCCAATTACTGAGCGCAAGCGCTTATGGTTAGGACACGTGTCATGCTCTAGCAAGCGCAAGCGCAACAGCGTAGTGCGCTACGCTAGTGCTCTGCGCTGTTGCGCTGCAGACACGTGGCACGCTCTGGTGAGAGCAAGCGCAATAGCGCAGTGCGCTGCACAAGTGCGCTGCGCTGTTGCGCTGCTGACACGTGGCGCGCTCTGGTGAGCGCAAGCTGTTAGTAATATGTATGCCCTAGAGGCCATTACTGTACATACGATGTATATTGTAGTGGATGCTAGGACATATATAGGGAGGACTTTCTTGCTCGACATGATAGTATGCTATCTGGTTGTACTTTATCTTAACATGTACTCTAATTGTCTCTATGTTACATGTTGATAAAGCCCTTAGGATATGTACTCGAATACTGGGACTATGATGAGATCATACTAGTGGGGCCACGGTAGTCGACGAGTACATCCTATAACTGTTCCTAGTCGAGGGTGTATCGAGACAGGGCATCGATGCACCAGAGTAGACTAGCGTATGCGCATCTTGACCCATATGATGGGCGATGGATGATCCCATAAACATCGGTGTTTGACATCAAGGATGGTGTACGGGTGCTCAGTGGAGACTGGGTACACTGGACGGACTCGCCGAGAACTCCCAGATGGTATTATACCATACGTCAGATGGCAGTTCTCCGGTGACACTGGTACAGAGTAGTCTGTTGACCCGAGATCGTCATAGAGTCTTGTGTGGTTCCCACTGTGCTTTGATTTCCATCATACCACGTCCAAGAGGGCGTGCAAAAAGGTGGCTTTTGGGTACAGTCCCGAATCACATGGAGGCAATGAGCGATAGGAGGGGATTCGTCTCTCCCGGTATAGGGAGTTGAAGTTGTGCTGTGTTCGATTGGCTATAACCGGAAATCCCTGGCCAGGGTTGCTGAGATTTACTGGTAAGTGTTATCAGTAGTTTCTCGAACTGTTATAGACCTCATATCGACACGACTTATCGAGCTACTGGGGTCTGACGTTTACCACCCCTAGGCGAGATATGCAACATATCAGACGACGAGACCGGACTGTACGGGAGTGTTACTGTTTGGATTCACAGGAGAAGTTACAGGCTTGCTTGTTGATCTTCTAAGCGCTCAATACCTGGGTAGCTGTTACGTTTAGCTGACCGCTTGCAGCTTGTGGGTGTTTGATATGATCATCACCTACTGCCGGCGTATTGACGATTCTTTAGAGTCCTACACAGAGGTTTCTTGACTCAGGCAAAAACGGAGTAGGAGCACATATGTGATATGTGCGGGACCGAGGATAATGCGATATGTGATACCGTATTATATTCTCGCGATATTTGATATCAGCCGGGTCATCGGATCAAGTGTTGATTCGATGAATCGGTACGGATGAATATTAGTCGGTTATATGCGATATTGCCGGATTGTCGGATCAAGTGTTGATTCGATAATTTAATGTATAATAATATATTTGATATATTAAATTACATTAACTAATATTTGCTCACTAAAAGATTCTTTTTCTCACTCGGGTAATACATTGATATATATGCGATATATGTTAATTGTATTATTTTATTTTGTTACGATAAATATTATATATGTGATATATAATACTGTAACATGATATGATAAATAATGCAACTTGTTTAGTGGAGTTTAAACATGATTAGGGTTTGGATTAGGGTTAAACTTTCTAGAAGTTTCTAGAAGGTTTTATTTTGTTTTGTGAAAGATATTTATTCATGACTCATGCTTTAACCAAACCCAAACCCTAACCCTAGTCTATTATCTACAATGGTTAAGTGAACCATGGTTGCATAATCTATCATATTATTCTTTCTATTCATCACAAATGATTAATCTTCTTCTTCCTCATTCATTCTTCCATGAAAAAGCTCACTAGATTTTTCAAAGGTGATGAATAAATATGAGAAAAAGAGAAATAAATAGAGCAAAAATCCTACTTCATCATCCTCATCTTCCCTTGCCATTTAGATGAGGGTGTTCACATCATTTCATGAGTGTTAGCTTGTGTTAAAGAAACTTCGAGGTAGATCATCTTAGTATCGAAGATCAGAAGCAAAGGTTGCGTCTTTCTCTTCGTGGAACCTCTCGAGAGTCCGGAACCCGATGATCGCAGCGAAGGGACCACAACACGGAGCATATGAAGTGAAGGACCGGATCTACAAAGGTTGTAATCCCTCTCACTTAGTGTTAAAGAGTTTAACATATTTGTTTTCGCCTAATCTCTAGTTTAAAGTTCCGTATTCGGGTAGTTCGGCACGGCTAAATTTTTATTCGGGCATGGTTGATGTCTCGTAGACCCTTGTGCGCGTGCCTAGCAACCCTACAGTGGTATCAGAGCCAAGCTAGAGCTTTAGGCGAAGTCTAGACGAAGTTTAAAGTCCGATCGAACCCGGAAAACCCGAAACCCAAAACTCAAAATTGCTCTCTGGAAATTTTCTAAAAACTGGGATTTTTCCACATTAAAAATATCCAAAAATTACAGCAGGTAATTATAAGAATTACTGTGAAGCACGTGAGCACAAGTCGACAAAAGTAGCGCGGATCCGCGGCCCCACCCCAGCATCTGCGGCGGTTCCGCGGCTACACAGTCGATTCTTGTCACGTGCTTCCAACAGTAACTCCTATTTTTTATTGTTGTATTTTCTGGGAATTTTTAATATTTATTCTACAGTTGAGTTTTCTGAGGTTATTTTGGGGATTCGATGTTTCGATCGGAGTATTAGATTTTGTCTATGTGGCTTTCCGGTAACTTTTAGAAACTGTTAAAATGTTCGGACGGATATCAATAACTCACTTTTTCCCCTGTCGGAAAATTTTTCAAAAGTTGGATTTTTCCTCGTGTTTAAGAATGTTCTAAGTCGTGCAAGTAACGCGATGGACCCTCTAGAAGACAACAAACCTTAACTCGATTATGTGACCGTCTTGAACTGCCTTTTGAACCTTAGGGTTTGGGGCAGTACGGCGTGCCACATGTGAGGCGTTGGCTTGACCCTTCTACGGCTGGACCATTGGTACTGTGGCATGTAATGGATGTTTTTAAACTGATTTCAAGTGTTGAGATATATTGGGGAAATCTTGGGTGTTTGATGATTCGATCGGAATGTTTAATTTTTTCTATTTATCTGGAATGTGATACAATAATTGAAATCCACAGGTAGTTATGAGATAACTAATTTGAATGTTATAGACATAGCAGTTTAGTCTCATATGATCGGTTGCCACGGAATTTTGATGTGATCAAAAGTCCGTCGCAATCACGTAGCGTACGCGGATACTCGCCGGGTAAACTTAATAGACAGCCTCACTCCGTAGCTCCGACCAAGTGACTGTAGGAGAACCCCGTCGCCGAAAGCATCCGTTCGGGTGCTCCCGGTAGCGGTGTTCCGCCTTGGTGCACTTCGTCGACGGTATCGGGGGTGCGGCCGTCTACTAAAGTTTGCGACGAGCATTCGATCAGGACGTCGGGAATCTTGTTGAATTGGCCGACTTGATATTGAAAAGAGTTTTCGATAATGAGACTAAAATGCGTGGTTTATAATTGTTAGGCATGCGATGTCTAAGGAATTCATTTGGTTAGGCATGTGATGTCTAAGGAGGTTGCGGATTCCAACTGTTGTAGTTTTACACTTTCTTTTCTGTGACCGTAAGCGTAGTATGTGGTGTATCCCCGGCTTCGTTGCTATACATCAACGACAATCGGGATACGCATACTTGCTTACGTTGATGATATGAGATATTATGTGTTGCTGTGATATGTTATATTGGATCGTCGCGTTTTGAATAGCCGGGGGTTTTATGTGAGATGAGAGTTTTTTCTTTTTCATTCATGTAAAATTCATTTGTATGTAATATTCTTTTATTGGGGCACTTCCAGGTAGCGGAAGATGTCACCATTGTATATTATTTACTTTTCCGCATTAGGTAGACCCAAGGCGGGGAGCACAAGTAACCGGGTTCTAGGGTCCAGTGGGAGACCATCTCGAGGAGTCGAGACCGGGTCTCCTAACCCTAGAATTGGCAGTGTTGCTTGCTGCTCTCGTAGGGGTCTAGGGATGTGGGTTTGGCTATTCATCGCGACCGTGGAATCCGTGTTTTATACAGGCTCGTATTGAAAACACGGACGTCCTAGTATATCCAATATTTCATATATGTTCTTCTGCTGCAATGTTCTGTGATGAGATCATATTACTGCCTGAGACGAATGTTTATATTATATATATGAGATATATGTTATATTGCAGATTTCGTTTCAAAAGAGATGCTTTTGAAGCATAATTAAAATGGGACTTCATTAATGAGATTAATGAAATAAAAGAAACCTAAGATGTTGTAGAAACTTGTTTATAAAACTGGTAGCTCTAGTTCTTGCTTTGCATAGCGGTGTTCCTTGTAGAACATCCAGCACCTTATTCGATAAGGAAAGGACCGAGATCCCTTCACCGGGAGTGACTCCTTTAGCAATAACTGGCAGATGCTACAAACTCGGTTTGTCTTTTGATTGCTTCTATAGGTTCTGCTTTGCATAGTGGTATTTGTGAAATATCCTGCACCTTATTCGATGAGGAAAGGGCCGACGATCCCTTCACCGGGAGTGACCCCTTTAGCAAAACTAGAAAAGCCTCAAAAACACTCCATTTAAAATCACTCGATTCTACAACGATATCAAGTTCATTACGCAAAGGGTTTTCTGAAAAACCTGTCGTAGCTCTCCGTCATTTCAGATAAGTCCTACTTAGTATTCGTGCTACGTTTGTTGGCCTCCGTCAAGGCGTAGTGTGCGGTAGCTGATTAGTGCTTATCTGTATAAGCATATGATGCGATTGAGTTAGGGTAGTCGTGCGACTTTGTTGGCCTGCGTCAAGGGTCGTGCGGGTGGGTTTAATTCAATCAAGAAATGACGGGTCGAACTTGACTAGCGCACTGTGGTTTATTGACCTGCGTCAAGGTCATGGGACGCTAGTGGTAAAATATTATTGGGAATTTCAAGTGTTGAAATTTGCAATGAGATTGCATACCTTCTATAAGATAGTTGGATCCCTATACCCGCTGCGAGTAAGAGTTACTCCTGGGAGAGTTTTACACATTACAATTAGCCGATCAAGTAGGTGTCTAGAAAGGTGTTAACGAGGTTACGCCTCTGGGAAAACGAGGTTTACTGTAATTAGGTTCGTGCGAAAGCACGAGGGACCTCCCTCAAAGTACCGACACTGGCCTGGCTGAAAGATTGGCGAACTTGTAGCGTGTAATTAATCCCGGCTAGTCTTTCCTTTTAGGGTTTGAAGGAAGATTTGACTAAAACAGTGGGAGACATCCTGATTAGATATATTAGATAACCAATCTAATCTTGCAAGAGCATACGCTGAGTGTTTTCTTCTCTCTCTCTCCAGATAGCGACCATATCACGCCTTAATCAAGATAATAAAACGGATATATTGACCGAACCCGCTTGTTATACTGAGCTGGGGAACGTTGGTCCCGCTCCAACTTATAATTGTTATAAGATAGAGCAGGAAATTGGGGAATACCAGATTTCCCGTGCCGCCCAAACGAGAAAAGTGCATGTTGATGCATCATCTTCGGGTGTGTTCATTACAGAGAACTGTTTCTCAGTATCCTTTACGTCCTGGGTATGTGATACCGGATCAGGATCCCGCATATGTAATCTGTTACATGGGCTACAGATAGGTAGAGAACTGAGAACGGGTGATAAGTTTCATGAGACAGAAAACGATGCAAGTGTTGCAGCCAAGTCTGTTGGTCACTATCACCCTGTATTACCAGAATACATTGATTCTGAACAAATGATATTAGATACCGAACCTGATATACAAAATCATATCAGTCTCTTTATTAGTAAAGAAAGGATATAATTTTGTATAGTTGGATAATGTTTTGAACATTTCCTATATCAAGAGTTGATCGGTTCAGGCACGTTATCTAAAAGCATTGATGTTCTAAATCAAACTGCAGTTCTTAGTATACAGAACACACACAAGAGGAAGAGTTCAGAAATGAACGAATCCTTCTTGAGGCATTGTAGGCTAGGTCATATCAATGCGACCCGACTGGCTGAAGTTACATATAGATGCATATTCAAATTAGTTTGAATTTACATCTTGTGAAACTTGCCTGTCATGTCACAAAGATAAGATGACCACAGCTCTGTTTATTAGAAACAGAGAAAGAGTTAGTGAACTTTTGGGATTGATACATGCTGATGTATGAAAGTCCCTTGTCTACACATGCCAAGATTGGTTCTTAGTACTTCATTACATTCTCTGATAATCTCTTAAGATTCAGACATATGTTCCTGTTGAAACACAAGTCCGAACCTTTTGAGATATTCACAGAATATAAGTTAGAAGTAGAGAACCAAAATATGGGTAAAAGTATTATGTCCTTTGATGAGATCAAGGAGGAGAATACTTGAGCACGGAATTCCTGGACTATTCTAAAGGAGAATGAGATTCTCTCTCAGCATTACTCCTCCGTATACACCATAGCACGATGGTATATCGGGGCGGAGCAATAACACCCTATGTGATATGGTGTGCTCTATGATGAGTACTACTGAGTTTCCTATTTCCTTTAGGGAGTTATGCACTTGTGAAGTTGCATACCTATTGAATAGGGTTCAAATCAAATCAGTTGCCTACCACTTCATATGTGATATGGAAAGGGAAGAGCCCATATCTTAAGTTGGTTAAGATTTGGGGTTGTCCGGCCTATGTCTAAAAGCAAAATCCGGACAAGCTCGAGGCAAGGTCTGTTATGTAGAACTGGAAGGGTTCCAGCTATACAAAATACAGCAGATGATTTGGTACAACCAAAGGATTCAGTAGATACCAACGAACCTCAGCCTCTCCGCCGATCTAGTAAGGTTCCTCACCCACCTGAGAGATACTTCGGTTTCTCTATGACAGTGGGAGCGAGGATTGCATCATGAGATGATGACCCAACTAGTTTCGAGCTGGCCATCAGGAGTGCGACTCTGTAAGAATGGCTGGATGCTTATCGATCTGAGATGGAATCCTTATACACCAACAAAGTATGGACTTTGGTTGCTTTATCTAAAGGGTTAAATACCCATCAGGAGCAAGTATATCTTGAGAAGATTACTTGGTGTACATGGAAAAGTTGAGACTTTCAAAGTTAGACTTGTTAAAGGTTTGCATCATAGACCAGGTATGGATTATGTTGAAACCTTTTCTAAGGATCTATGCTTAAGTCCATCCAGATCCTACTTGCCACGGCTACATACCATGACTACGATATCTGATGGTTGGGTGTCATGACTGCTTTTCTAAATGATGTTTTAAAAAAAAAGCGTCTATAAGTACACAGCCAGAGGGCTTCGTAGACAGTGGGAGCAGCGGAAACGTGTGCAAGATGTTTTATATGATAAAACAGGCATCGCGGAGTTGGAACATCTGTTTTGATGTGGTAGTCAATGAGTTTGACTTCATCAAAATGGTAGATGAACCTTGTATATACAAAAAGGTAGTAGGGAGTATGGTGGTGATCTTCGTAGAGTACGTGGATGACATACTCTTGATAGGGAAAGAGTTTCCTATGCTACGCTCGGTCAATCTCCGCTTATCACAAGGATTCTCCATATAGGATCAAAGTGATACCTACTAAATCCTGGGTTTTGGATCTATGAGATAGATCTAATTGGATGTTAGGATACTCACTAGTTGTAGTGAGATGGTATCAATCGATCCTGGGGAGAATCACTGGAAAGGTTCCAGGGTGATAAGTACGACTGAATGTCAGTCGCAGGCTTGTCTATACCCTCAGTAGAGGGACAGTATGATGGAAGAGTTCCAAGCTAGATACCGTGACATACTAGACGATTAAAGGCAAGATACATCGTTACCAAGGATGCTACCAAAGAGGTACTCTGGATATTTATAAGTTCATGAGATGAACTTCGTTCCTACCATTGTGTGACAATGGAGTTGTGGCTTTAGCCAAGGAACTACCGTCCCATCAGAAATTGTCACGACCCGAAAGTACGGAACGTGACCGGCACTTAGATTACGAAGCATCTAGAGGCGCCACGTGACCTAAGTAAGCCGAAGCCCAGAAATCTAAACCATAAAAGAAGAAAAAGAAGAAAAGAAAAGAAAACAAGTATAAAAACATCAGCAAATTTTACCAAAAATTTCGGCAGAGTCTCCTCTGTAAAAACTGGCCCCCAAACGGGTACAACAAGTATAGTATAAATAAACAATAAAAAGCATCCCCAAATGGGTGCTAGCTCAACGCCAACAGGCGGAAACAACCACAATAATCACTATAGTATACAACGCCAAAGGGCGAGGCTCAAAACTCAAAGAAAACAAAACCACCAGATCAGAATAATACATGCGCGACTCTAAGGTCGAAATAAACAACTGGTCCAATAACTTATCAAGTAATACAAATATGGTTGATGGAGCTTTCTAGATACAAATGAAATAATAAAAATACAACGGCGGTTCAGATACAAATGAACCAACCTACCGTGCAAATCACCCGAAATGAAAATGATGTGCCAGCAACTGCCAAGGGAAACCTGTACATCGCACCTGTAAAGAATTTGGCACAACGGGGGTGAGTTGCCAACTCGTGAGTAGAGGACATCTACGAAAAGAAATCGAATGCACGACGCTATCCTAGGTCATAATAATACACTACTATATCCCAAACATCTAGTAATAGCAGGGTAATACTACGTATAAGTGCAAATACTCCGTGTCGTGTCCGTGCCTCATATAGTACTATGTCATATGAAATGAAATGCATGCACCATGAATGTAAAGTAATAAATCCTGAAATCCAAATATATATGTATGAGAACCTTTAGCTGTTATCATAGTAAAGTGTGTATAAGCATCTGAAATCTCAACAATGAAATCCATGGAAATCCGTGTCAAGCATCGACGCAACACATGTAACCTCAAGTCTCAATATGTCGGGCTCCGTCAGTCCGGATCGGCCCAAATCATCAAATCCCACGACAACGGTCCGTATCCTCCGGATATCCGCCGCGCCAGACATCACCGGTAGGTAGCCTTCCCCTGCCAGGCTCATCGTCTACAACTCGATCTTCTTGCCCCGGGGTACCATACCGGGCCCACCATGTACCCGAGACGGTTCATCCACTCCTCGAATCGGGTCTCGAAATCCATCAGAAAACATGAAATACTCATGGTGGACGACACATACATCACGAGAAAACCGCATCTTATTTTAAAAAGAGAAGAGGAGAGAGAGAGAGAAGTTTTTATATATTTTTGCGCTTTTCCCCAAAAATCCAGAAATCTCATAGAAATCCAAATCTCAAATCATGAGTAACTATATGATAAGTGTCGGCATATGCCCATAATACTGCATGATAACACGAAAATATGAATGCATGAATGTCTAAGTAATGAATATCATGTCTTATACTTATCATCAGAGAGTGATCACAATATTATATCTGTTTAGTTGTTAACTGATTCTATCAATAAAAGATAATATGATCTAAAGTGTACGTGACATAGCAATTACCGATGATGATGTGTGTGAGCCGGCAAATAAGTGTGCGTGGAATATGCGCATCATCGGTAATGGTGCTGGTATCCTAACAGGTAAAGTTTATACTGATTATAGCAACATATAAAAGAACATGCACCATGATGATTACAGTATGAATGTAAATACAGATGTGCATTATCCACTCCTCTGCGCGATACGAGTACAACTACCACTATGTGAGTCGAACCTAAACCAGTGTCCATCTAACGTCCTAAGGAACTAAACCTAATAGACTAGTCGGTAAGAAACTAGAGTCTACCTAAGGTCTGAATCAATATCTCTAATAGTCGGCGATTCCGCCTCAATAGCATCACGTACGTAGTACGGCTTCCTCGAATCAAGAGTGCGGATCAATCATCAAATCTAAGCCTCGTACGGTAAAATCCATCGTACGGCGTCCCAATATCGGGTTACGGTCAAGTATCTCCTAGGTGTCTCCTCATTCGTATAATGTCATATGTATCTTATTGTGATTAAGTCATACCTATATGATATCGGCATCAGGTCACACCAATATAATGTCGTAATCAAGTTATACATATATCATATAGTGATCAGTCACAAGTCACAGTCCAGGTACTATTCTAGCGTCCCATGTATATCAATATCACCACCACTCCTTATAACTTATATATTCATGTTCATTATCTCATTCTCTAATGATCCGCTAACACTTTATTATGACTGTATAGTCAAGAATCACGGCATCAAGCCCAGTTATACTGTTTCATCATACCTCAGATATCATATCACCTCAATGAATCACCTATACGTGTTGTATATATATGTATATATACCTATACCTCGTTCTATATATATACCCATACACGTACCCCATGTCGAGTTGCAGTGTGTGCGTCGGTGTGTTTCTATCTGAAACCTACGAACCTCTTCCAAGATATTCATTCTCTGATATGGTCTTCCTAAATCGGTCTAGTCCAGCCTAGGGTCAATACTAGGGTCCTACTAGGGTCGCGTCTGGTCTCCTAATGTCAATAAGTACTATTCCTATTCTACGTTGCGGGGGTGCTAACGCCATCCACCCGACTTCCCCCCGTAGATATGCATCTACTCACCTGGTCTATGTCAGCCGAAGACGGTGTCGCCATCCTCCTCTTCATCGCCCGCGGTCCACGTGGGGGTACCTAGACGCAAACATATAAATAGCATCGTAAACCGAATCACATACAAAAGTCAAACGATACGAAGAACAAGCACAGGTTAAAACCTATGCCCCGTCCACGCAAAAGAACCAAATACCGCTCGATATCGGCGTACAAACGCCGATTGATCGAGGTAAAAACCAATAAACAACCCGTAGTTTCAAAACCCATTACTTATAATATAAAACTTGGTTCAAATCATCGGAACCCTAAAATCGATCAAATCATCCAATTCCGAAAACCTTGAAAATATCAATTCACCGTCTTACTTCAAAACTTGACGTTTAATGAAACTAATGGTCATAATATTCATTAAATAACATAACTAAGTTATAGAAACCTTTACCATATTTTTATTACACTAATTTGTATTACAAATAAATTTCTAGTTGGCAATTTTATCAATTTTCCACAACTTACAAGCAAAATTCCACAATTCCACAACAAAACTTGATTTTGCATGAATTAACTTTTCAAACTACAATTTATAATGATGGTAATATAATGAAACCATAAATTAGATTTTAAATCTCATTAATTAAGAATTTCCAAATTCTAGTTAGCAAAAATAGCATTTTACTTACAATTTATCAATTATCAATAAAAACTAGCAACCAAATTAAGTTTTTCATTCAATTAATATGCTAATATTCTCACTAAATTTACCATCTAATGATAACACCCTTAATAAGAATTTATTTTACCCACAACACATTTAGAAAAAATCTAGTTAGCTAAATAGTTTAAATTAAACAATTTCGATCAACAATTTACCATACCACCACCATGCAAGAATTTTCCACTCTAAAAGGTGTTAAACTAGATATTATAAACCTAATTAATTAACAAAAACCACCTCTTGAATTTTCAAACCCTAACTTGAATTTTAGAATTTGCAACAAGAATTAATCTAATTAATCTAATTATGCTTTAAAGGAAATATCTAATAGAAATAAATCAAAAGAGAAGGATTTATACCTCCACAACCTCATGTCCAAACTTGAAAATGATCCTCAAAAATACATGCTTTCCCACTCCAAAATCCATGTAAAGAAGAATAGAGAATAAAGGATATGAAATAATTAGGATTTTGTGGAATTTAAATTGGATTTTTGAAGTATTTTTGATGATTTTTGGAGTTGAAATAAAAATGGAAAATGGGGGGGCTGCCATGGGGTGTGGCCGGCCATGCAAGGGGGAGAGGGAGAAAGTGAAGAGAGTTTCATGAGTTGTGTAGAAACTTCATGAAATGATATCTCACTTTATGTCTTTTCATGAATTTTCTTCATTTTCTTTCATTTCTTTACTAAAATAACCTAGAAAACTCTAGAAAAATGGGAAAATTTGCAATTAAATTTTGCATGATACACACTAATTTCTAATATGCCATGGTTCATTTTTACAAATTAAAACCATTTAAATTTGTAATTTACACTAATTTAGTGTAAAAATAAAGCTTATGTTAATATTTAAAATAGTTAATTTAGGAAAAATATTTTATTAAACTAAAAATTTATAAGTGGCCAAATAAACACTATTTACTAGTAATTACATAATTAAATAGGTATTTTTGAATTTATAATGAAAAACAATTGCGGTTTGATTTTACGAAAAATACATTTTGCTTTACCGAAAATCATAAAATTCACTTACACAATTTTATTTATTTAATTATTTATTTAATTATTTTTAAACGTTACAGAAATCCAGATATAATTCTTAGGCAGTATCACCTGATCATGGAGATGGTTGATCTCCAGGGAGATCGAGGTTAGGAGAGTAGACACAGAGGACAACAGTGCGGATCCACTCACAAAGGCCTTTTTCCCAGTAGAGACTCTTATGGGATGGTTGAGTATGAGATACTACAACCGCAGCTAATTGTTGGGTATGCGATACCATAACAGATGGCCCTAGTGCAAGAGTGAGATTGTTAGTAATATGTATGCCCTAGAGGCCATTACTGTACATACGATATATATTGTAGTGGATGCTAGGACATATATAGGGAGGACTTTCTTGCTCGACATGATAGTATGCTATCTGGTTGTACTTTATCTTAACATGTACTCTGATTGTCTCTATGTTACATGTTGATAAAGCCCTTAGGATATGTACTCGACTACTGGGACTATGATGAGATCATACTAGTGGGGCCACGGTAGTCGACGAGTACATCCTATAACTGTTCCTAGTCGAGGGTGTATCGAGACAGGGCATCGATGCACCAGAGTAGACTAGCGTATGCGCATCTTAACCCATATGATGGGCGATGGATGATCCCATATCCATCGGTGTTTGACATCAAGGATGGTGTACGGGTGCTCAGTGGAGACTGGGTACACTGGACGGACTCGCCGAGAACTCCCAGATGGTATTATACCATACGTCAGATGGCAGTTCTCCGGTGACACTGGTACAGAGTAGTCTGTTGACCTGAGATCGTCATAGAGTCTTGTGTGGTTCCCACTGTGCTTTGATTTCCATCATACCACGTCCAAGAGGGCGTGCAAAAAGGTAGCTTTTGGGTACAGTCCCGAATCACATGGAGGCAATGAGCGATAGGAGGGGATTCGTCTCTCCCGGTATAGGGAGTTGATGTTGTGCGGTGTTCGATTGGCTATAACCGGTAATCCCTGGCCAGGGTTGCTGAGATTTACTGGTAAGTGTTATCAGTAGTTTCTCGAACTGTTATAGACCTCATATCGACACGACTTATCGAGCTACTGGGGTCTGACGTTTACCACCCCTAGGCGAGATATGCAACATATCAGACGACGAGACCGGACTGTACGGGAGTGTTACTGTTTGGATTCACAGGAGAAGTTACAGGCTTGCTTGTTGATCTTCTGAGCGCTCAATACCTGGGTAGCTGTTACGTTTAGCTGACCGCTTGCAGCTTGTGGGTGTTTGATATGATCATCACCTACTGCCGGCGTATTGACGATTCTTTAGAGTCCTACACAGAGGTTTCTTGACTCAGGAAAAAACGGAGTAGGAGCACATATGTGATATGTACGGGACCGAGGATAATGCGATATGTGATACCGTATTATATTCTCGCGATATTTGATATCAGCCGGGTCATCGGATCAAGTGTTGATTCGATGAATCGGTACGGATGAATATTAGTCGGTTATATGCGATATTGCCGGATTGTCGGATCAAGTGTTGATTCGATAATTTAATGTATAATAATATATTTGATATATTAAATTACATTAACTAATATTTGCTCACTAAAAGATTCTTTTTCTCACTCGGGTAATACATTGATATATATGCGATATATGTTAATTGTATTATTTTATTTTGTTACGATAAATATTATATATGTGATATATAATACTGTAACATGATATGATAAATAATGCAACTTGTTTAGTGGAGTTTAAACATGATTAGGGTTTGGATTAGGGTTAAACTTTCTAGAAGTTTCTAGAAGGTTTTATTTTGTTTTGTGAAAGATATTTATTCATGCCTCATGCTTTAACCAAACCCAAACCCTAACCCTGGTCTATTATCTACAATGGTTAAGTGAACCATGGTTGCATAATCTATCATATTATTCTTTCTATTCATCACAAATGATTAATCTTCTTCTTCCTCATTCATTCTTCCATGAAAAAGCTCACTAGATTTTTCAAAGGTGATGAATAAATATGAGAAAAAGAGAAATAAATAGAGCAAAAATCCTACTTCATCATCCTCATCTTCCCTTGCCATTTAGATGAGGGTGTTCACATCATTTCATGAGTGTTAGCTTGTGTTAAAGAAACTTCGAGGTAGATCATCTTAGTATCGAAGATCGGAAGCAAAGGTTGCATCTTTCTCTTCGTGGAACCTCTCGAGAGTCCGGAACCCGATGATCGCAGCGAAGGGACCACAACACGGAGCATATGAAGTGAAGGACCGGATCTACAAAGGTTGTAATCCCTCTCACTTAGTGTTAAAGAGTTTAACATATTTGTTTTCGCCTAATCTCTAGTTTAAAGTTCCGTATTCGGTAGTTCGGCACGGCTAAATTTTTATTCGGGCATGGTTGATGCCTCGTAGACCCTTGTGCGCGTGCCTAGCAACCCTACAGTGGTATCAGAGCCAAGCTAGAGCTTTAGGCGAAGTCTAGACGAAATTTAAAGTCCGATCGAACCCGGAAAACCCGAAACCCAAAACTCAAAATTGCTCTCTGGAAATTTTCTAAAAACTGGGATTTTTCCACATTAAAAATATCCAAAAATTACAGCAGGTAATTATAAGAATTACTGTGAAGCACGTGAGCACAAGTCGACAAAAGTAGCGCGGATCCGCGGCCCCACCCCAGCATCTGCGGCGGTTCCGCGGCTACACAGTCGATTCTTGTCACGTGCTTCCAACAGTAACTCCTATTTTTTATTGTTGTATTTTCTGGGAATTTTTAATATTTATTCTACAGTTGAGTTTTCTGAGGTTATTTTGGGGATTCGATGTTTCGATCGGAGTATTAGATTTTGTCTATGTGGCTTTCCGGATAACTTTTAGAAACTGTTAAAATGTTCGAACGGATATCAATAACTCACTTTTTCCCCTGTCGGAAAATTTTTCAAAAGTTGGATTTTTCCTCGTGTTTAAGAATGTTCTAAGTCGTGCAAGTAACGCGATGGACCCTCTAGAAGACAACAAACCTTAAATCGATTATGTGACCGTCTTGAACTGCCTTTTGAACCTTAGGGTTTGGGGCAGTACGGCGTGCCACATGTGAGGCGTTGGCTTGACCCTTCTACGGCTGGACCATTGGTACTGTGGCATGTAATGAATGTTTTTAAACTGATTTCAAGTGTTGAGATATATTGGGGAAATCTTGGGTGTTTGATGATTCGATCGGAATGTTTAATTTTTTCTATTTATCTGGAATGTGATACAATAATTGGAATCCACAGGTAGTTATGAGATAACTAATTTGAATGTTATAGACATAGCAGTTTAGTCTCATATGATCGGTTGCCACGGAATTTTGATGTGATCAAAAGTCCGTCGCAATCACGTAGCGTACGCGGATACTCGCCGGGTAAACTTAATAGACAGCCTCACTCCGTAGCCCCGACCAAGTGACTGTAGGAGAACCCCGTCGCCGAAAGCATCCGTTCGGGTGCTCCCGGTAGCGATGTTCCGCCTTGGTCCACTTCGTCGACGGTATCGGGGGTGCGGCCGTCTACTAAAGTTTGCGACGAGCATTCGATCAGGACGTCGGGAATCTTGTTGAATTGGCCGACTTGATATTGAAAAGAGTTTTCGATAATGAGACTAAAATGCGGGGTTTATAATTGTTAGGCATGCGATGTCTAAGGAATTCATTTGGTTAGGCATGTGATGTCTAAGGAGGTTGCGGATTCCAACTGTTGTAGTTTTACACTTTCTTTTCTGTGACCGTAAGCGTAGTATGTGGTGTATCCCCGGCTTCGTTGCTATACATCAACGACAATCGGGATACGCATACTTGCTTACGTTGATGATATGAGATATTATGTGTTGCTGTGATATGTTATATTGGATCGTCGCGTTTTGAATAGCCGGGGGTTTTATGTGAGATGAGAGTTTTTTCTTTTTCATTCATGTAAAATTCATTTGTATGTAATATTCTTTTATTGGGGCACTTCCAGGTAGCGGAAGATGTCACCGTTGTATATTATTTACTTTTCCGCATTAGGTAGACCCAAGGTGGGGAGCACAAGTAACCGGGTTCTAGGGTCCAGTGGGAGACCATCTCGAGGAGTCGAGACCGGGTCTCCTAACCCTAGAATTGGCAGTGTTGCTTGCTGCTCTCGTAGGGGTCTAGGGATGTGGGTTTGGCTATTCATCGCGACCGTGGAATCCGTGTTTTATACAGGCTCGTATTGAAAACACGGACGTCCTAGTATATCCAATATTTCATATATGTTCTTCTGCTGCAATGTTCTGTGATGAGATCATATTACTGCCTGAGACGAATGTTTATATTATATATATGAGGTATATGTTATATTGCAGATTTCGTTTCAAAAGAGATGCTTTTGAAGCATAATTAAAATGGGACTTCATTAATGAGATTAATGAAATAAAAGAAACCTAAGATGTTGTAGAAACTTGTTTATAAAACTGGTAGCTCTAGTTCTTGCTTTGCATAGCGGTGTTCCTTGTAGAACATCCAGCACCTTATTCGATAAGGAAAGGACCGAGATCCCTTCACCGGGAGTGACTCCTTTAGCAATAACTGGCAGATGCTACAAACTCGGTTTGTCTTTTGATTGCTTCTATAGTTTCTGCTTTGCATAGTGGTATTTTTGAAATATCCTGCACCTTATTCGATGAGGAAAGGGCCGACGATCCCTTCACCGGGAGTGACCCCTTTAGCAAAACTAGAAAAGCCTCAAAAACACTCCATTTAAAATCACTCGATTCTACAACGATATCAAGTTCATTACGCAAAGGGTTTTCTGAAAAACCTGTCGTAGCTCTCCGTCATTTCAGATAAGTCCTACTTAGTATTCGTGCTACGTTTGTTGGCCTCCGTCAAGGCGTAGTGTGCGGTAGCTGATTAGTGCTTATCTGTATAAGCATATGATGCGATTGAGTTAGGGTAGTCGTGCGACTTTGTTGGCCTGCGTCAAGGGTCGTGCGGGTGGGTTTAATTCAATCAAGAAATGACGGGTCGAACTTGACTAGCGCACTGTGGTTTATTGACCTGCGTCAAGGTCATGGGACGCTAGGAGTAAAATATTATTGGGAATTTCAAGTGTTGAAATTTGCAATGAGATTGCATACCTTCTATAAGATAGTTGGATCCCTATACCCGCTGCGAGTAAGAGTTACTCCTGGGAGAGTTTTACACATTACAATTAGCCGATCAAGTAGGTGTCTAGAAAGGTGTTAACGAGGTTACGCCTCTGGGAAAACGAGGTTTACTGTAATTAGGTTCGTGCGAAAGCACGGGGGACCTCCCTCAAAGTACCGACACTGGCCTGGCTGAAAGATTGGCGAACTTGTAGCGTGTAATTAATCCCGGCTAGTCTTTCCTTTTAGGGTTTGAAGGAAGATTTGACTAAAACAGTGGGAGACATCCTAATTAGATATATTAGATAACCAATCTAATCTTGCAAGAGCATACGCTGAGTGTTTTCTTCTCTCTCTCTCCAGATAGCGACCATATCACGCCTTAATCAAGATAATAAAACGGATATATTGACCGAACCCGCTTGTTATACTGAGCTGGGGAACGTTGGTCCCGCTCCAACTTATAATTGTTATAAGATAGAGCAGGAAATTGGGGAATACCAGATTTCATGAGTGTTAGCTTGTGTTAAAGAAACTTCGAGGTAGATCATCTTAGTATCGAAGATCGGAAGCAAAGGTTGCGTCTTTCTCTTCGTGGAACCTCTCGAGAGTCCGGAACCCGATGATCGCAGCGAAGGGACCACAACACGGAGCATATGAAGTGATGGACCGGATCTACAAAGGTTGTAATCCCTCTCACTTAGTGTTAAAGAGTTTAACATATTTGTTTTCGCCTAATCTCTAGTTTAAAGTTCCGTATTCGGGTAGTTCGGCACGGCTAAATTTTTATTCGGGCATGGTTGATGCCTCGTAGACCCTTGTGCGCGTGCTTAGCAACCCTACACAAGCGCAATAGCGCAGTGCGCTGCACAAGTGCGCTGCGCTGTTGCGCTGCTGACACGTGGCGCGCCCTGGTGAGTTGCACCAATTCCAGAGAGCAAAGCTCTATTTCAAGAGCGCAAGTAGCTGACACGTGGCGCTCTCTCAAGAGCGCAACAGCGCAGTTTGGAAGTGCAGAGCACCAAGAATCTTTTAGATTCAAGAATCAGAAGTGCAAAGCACTATTTAATTTCTTGATCTACATTTAGATCAAAGAAAAATAAATTTTTCTTTTTTGTTTCAAGAACCAGAGGTTCATAAAAAAGTGCAAAGCACTATTATTACTTATTTATATATATATATATATTTTATTTAAGATTATTGATCTTGTTCTTAGATCAATAATCTGCCCATAAGAGAACTTTCTCTTTTCCCTCAAGGTTTTTACCTTCTGTTGTTTTTGAGGAGTTTTCAAGAGCTTTCTTCTTTCTCTCTTTTTTTTAGAAGGATCTTGATTCCTTTGAATTGAGGTCTAGGGTCCTTTTTATAGTGCCCATAAATTAGTTAGATTTGTTAAAGAGATCTTTCTCTGAGTGATTTGGGGAATTTTCCCCACCGTTGGATCTTTGATCCAAGGGCTTCTGCTTTGCAGAAGAAAATCTTCTTGTTTTAACAAGAACAGAAAATATTTCTTAAAATCTTAATTCAGTTTGGCGCAGATGCCCCAGCGCGTGACACGTGTCGCGCAGCGCACAGCGCAGCGCAACTGCGCTAGCGCACTAGCGCATTTGCGCTGACACGTGTCGCGCAGCGCACAGCGCAACTGCGCGAGCGCATCTGCGCTGACACGTGTCGCGCAGCGCACAGCGCAGCGCAACTGCGCTATCGCATCTGCGCTAACACGCGTCGCGCAGCGCAGTGCATGCGCAACTGAAGCGTTGCTTCCTTTAAACAGAGCTTTGCTCTGATTGGGCGCGCCTTCTTGGGCGCTGCGCTGACGTATTAGCGCCTGACACTTGTCGCGTTGCGCCCGAGACTTGAAGCGTTGCTTCAAAATTTGAATTTTTGAATTCAAACAGAGCTTTGCTCTGATTGGGCGAAACAAATGCCCCCCCACCGTTGCGCTCACGTGGCGCACACGTGAGTGCAGCGGTGGCAACCCCCTGACCGTTGGATCAAGGGGTGAGCTCAAGAGGCGCAAGCGCCTTATAAATAGGGCCTCTGGCCCTTAGAAAAATCTTATCATTTCAAGATTTTTGATTTCCAGAGCTTTGCTCTTGCTTAGAACTCCAGAGCTTTGCTCTCGTTTCCAGAACCTTAGAGCTTTGCTCTCATTTTCCAAGTTAGAAGATTTTAGGTAAAATTATTCTCAAGTGAAATTAATATTAATTAACCAATAGAGCTTTGCTCTCACAGATCTTTTGATCTAAAGAAATCCCCATTGGGGTTTCATAAACAGAGCTTTGCTCTAAAACACTTATGGATCTACAGAGATCTTGTTCATGGGTTCTAACCCATGAACAGAGCTTTGCTCTTGAATCAAATGTAGATCTTTTAGATCTGAAAAATGAAGAATTTTTTATAAGTTTTCATGGATTTTTCAGGATTCCAGAAATTTTAATTTTAAATTTCTTTTCAAAAATTTTGTTTTTGATGGAATATTACAGAGCTAAGCTCTTTTTAAGGAATTTTATTCTTTTGAGACCAGAATTTGACAAGTGTCATTCTGTGACAGAGCTTTGCTCTGAAAAAGGAGATTTTCTCCTTGTCTCTAGGGATTCTTTATTAATGGGAATGTTTTCCTGGGGAACAACTGACAATCTCATCCAATGATGAGATTGTCCTATTGACTGACGTACTGTCATCCAGATTTTGTGGGTCCCCCTTTGGTCCCTTACTCACTGCACTGCTGTGTGATGGAATTAATTGATTTTAATATTAATTTAATTAATGCATTTTCTTCTTTAAACGCCAAACGTTGGAATTACAACACTAACGGCTAAATTGTTCTTTTTGCAGCGATTATGTCTCTAGACACCTCATTCCCGTTCGTCCGCTCGGAGGAGGGATTTCCCGAGGCGCCTTTGGACCGTGAGGTCCTGGCCATGATTAAGGAATACGACCCGGAGTACAAGAGTCTCCACCTTTGGGGGTCGTGGTACAATCAGATCATCATGGGCCGATGGAGCTTCACATGCGCAGTGCCGTCAGAACCCATCACGGCGATTCATTACGCCAGCCCACCCCCGGTGCAGTATGCCGTGGAGATGACGGATTGGACATCGAAGGGTTTTCTTCATCCGGCCATAGATGCCATCCCGGTCCAGCGTCCTATGGTTTTGGATATCCTAGGACGCCGTATCTGTCAGGGCGAGGCGAGACCTTGGGGGCAATCATATAACATTGGTCTGATCCCCCGCCACCCGGTTGGCTATCTACCGTGGGCCCGGTATATTCTGTCGACGAAGAAGTCGCAGTTGATAAGATTAGGATTGTATACCGCAGTCTACGTCTCCCTCTTCCAGTATCCCACGCTTCCCACCTGGTGGTTCAAAGCCTTCCTGGAGCAGTGGAACATTCCTACCCATACTTTCCTTGCCATGGATCGGGAAGTGTCCATCTCTCTGGAAGAGTTTACGGAGGTGTCTGGTCTACCGGTTATGGGGGAACATTATAAAGAGTTGCTCCCACCGGATGAGTACATCTTTGGTGCCAAGCCGGTGATAAGGGGGCTCACGCCGGAGAACGCTGTTCAACATCAATTTCCAAGTCTGATCAAGGTGTTGAACATCTACGAGGCCCTTTTCATTGAGCGTGGGAGCCGCGGAGTCAATTTTGAGGATTTTATTGCTCGGTTCCTTCATCCAAACGTCTTCTCGGCGGAAGCTGCCAAGTTTGCCAACCTTAAGGACCCTTTTGGTTTAGATTTGGATAACCTGCCAGCGAAAGACATAGACCAAAAGAACTTTTTTCTTCCTAACTCCCCAACCATGTCTTTTGCAGAAGTCGCAGCCCCCAAGATGGACGATGAGGCCTTCTTTTTAGGATTTCTTAGGCTTTGGCTGAGTTGGTTTGCACTCCCAATGCACTCTCACCGCATGCGGTCCTCTGTTTTTTACCCGGCCCACCGAATGACTATCGGGGTAAAGGTGGTCGTTGGGATCGCCGGCTTGGCACACTTATATCATGGCCTTAGCCGAGCAGCGGATGCTAATGAGCCTGGGGTGTTGCACGTGGTTTTCCCGATGCACTACTTTATGTCGTGGCTCGAGCTACATACAGCGGGTGTCTTCGGCATGCATAAAAGGCCCTCGTTCTATGAAAGGTGCAGTTTTCCTCGCATTCTACAGTTGATCGGCGCATCAATTGTAAATCCATCGCCGTGAGATGCCAGGGGTTTACTCCTTCGCTCCCACACCGTTGGAACCGGTGTGTCTTTCATTGACAAGGTGTTGACTATTGGAAAAACGTCCACCACTGCAGTGCGGCCATTGCAAGACACTTTCAAGGATGGAGCTTCAGTTTTAACGGCCCGGGAGACCCTTCACCTATATTCCATCAGACCGGGCTTTTTGGTGTTTAGGCAGGACGGGGGAGCGATCTTCATGAGATATAACCCGCATCGTTTCGCCCAACAGCTGAGCTATAATCAAGGGGTACCGCTGGAGGCCTTTTTATCGGAACCTGCCGCGACTGAAGAAGGGATGGAGAGAGCGCTGCATCACTTCATGCGTCTAAACACGGGCTCTCACTTCTTTATCAGTGAGCCGGCTTGCGCCCCCCGACTTCTTAGGGTATACACAGAATGGTATAGTCATTCGACGGGAGCGGTCATAAAGGAGGAAAGGCGGTTGCTGATCGACCGTAAGGTTGCACCTCCAGGTAGCGATCGCAACGCTCCTCTGGTGCCTAGGACTCCAGTAGTCGCTCCTCTAAAAGATGCCGGGGGCAGACCATCACGTGCACAAAGTCCTCCACGTGAGTTGCCGCTCCCTGATATCGCGGATGCACCTCCCGCACCCTGTGCTTCGGTGGAAACAGTGGTTGTACCCTCGCCGGAGTCTGGCGTGGGTACGGACATCGGGACCCGTCGTCCCAAAGTGGCTGCCAAGCGGAAGTCGATTACCCGTGAGCCTAGGGTCGGAGGGCAAAAGAAAAAGAAGTCGCTCTTCGCTGCGGATGTCGTGTTCGGCCAGGAACCCCATGCTCCTTATGCTGAAGGTCTGCTCGAATATGGGACTAACGCAGGGTTGGTGATGCCGCCGCCGGACGATACAGACTTGGAGGCTGCTCTCAGAGCTCCGGCATGGTCGGCGAAGCATGACGCGTGGCTGGCTAAGCTTGCGCAATCAGGTAACTACTAGTCGCTTTTTCTTTATTGCAACATATCTTCTTCATTATTTTTGACTAACGCTTTTCTTTCTTTTCTTCCAACAGGCATCACTGATGAAGAAGCCATTGCTGCTTCTCTGAAGACTTTTCAGGAGGAGGAACGTCTCAGAGCATCTATGGGCCTTAGTAAGTTTCGAATCATCAAGTTTTTCATTTTTCTTGTGTTATGGTCGATCTAACCTTTCCCTTTTAATTACAGGAACCTCAATGCCGTTCCCTCCTAGCGACGCAGATGTTCTACCAGCTGCCGACGTTCCTGCTTCTTCTGGGCCACCGCAGGAGGTTCGTCTTGAAGAGCCGATGAGAGATGCCTTAAAGGCTCTGGAGGCATCCCTGAATGAAGATGATGATGCCTTGAAGGAGGCGTCACAGAGGTCCTTCATGACCGCTCGGGAGGAGAGGAAGTGGTTGAGGCGTGAGGCGAAGGCGCGCAGGGCTGCCTTGGCTATAGGAGCGGGCCCCAGCACCGCCCCTCGAGCTGATACTCCCTCCGAAGAGGCCCATGTCGCCCTATCCACTGCCCGCAGAGAGGTGGCGCGAGCAGTTCGGAGCGCAAACGGTAAATCCGCTTCAGGTAATATTTCTCTCAGAGTTTTTGTTATAAGGATTTTAATATCATTGGTCCTTATATCTCTTATCTTTGCAGGGCCAAGTCCGATCGAGGGAGAGGCGGAAGCCGTCGATCCTAGGGGAACGGAGGAGGCGGTGCCTGCCGAACTCGAGCCGACAGTGGGCAATATCGTTGAGGCCATGGAGCCTGAAGTGGAGGTCGAGGGGCCTACCGCCGAGAAGGTCATTGATGCCGAACCTGAAGCGGTGGCAGATGATATGATCCTTATAACCGAGTCCAAGGTGGTGGCGACTGAGGCGCTCGAGGTCGGCGGTCCCCTGGCGACGGTGGACGATACAACCGCAGCTACTGAACCTGAGAGAGTGGTGGGTGAGGTGACCATGATTCCCGAGGATGATCCAACCGCTCCTTCTTTGGAATCTGGCAACACTCCAATCATAGCCCTTTCCGGCTATGGCCCTCCGCCGTCTCCAGGTTTTGCGAGCACGACGACGGTCCCCATCGAGTCGGGTGACGAAGCCACGGGCGGTGGTCTCATGTCGGTAGAGGAGGGAGTTGCCTCCGTTTCAGCCGGGAGCTCCTCAGGTAAAGCCCAAGTGACTGCTTTTCTTAACTTTATAATATTTTCTGACAAGTTCACTTTTTCGTAATGCAGGTGCAGCTAGTGCCGATGCCCCACTGCTCAAGGGAGCGCCTTCAACGACTACCTTGGCAGTGGTCACCTCTCAACCTTCTCTCATACCCTCGAAGATGTTGGAAGGTATGTGTTTACGATTTATTAATCTTGTTTTCTAGACATACAATTCGTGTACTAAAGTCACACTGTTGTGTTTTCAGGAGTACTTTTTGGCCATCTTTACCAGATGTTGCTCCCGCACTTCTCCTTCCCATCCGAGCTTGCTTCTTCCTCTGGTGGCGTTGGTGAGTATGATTTCCAATGACATCCTTCTTTCTTTATTGATGGGATTATTTATAAACCCTCCCTTTTTTATCTCGACTGCAGTGTTACAAATCGAAGGAGGGGATGAAAGACGGGCTGCACTGCCGACCCTTCCGGCCCTGCCACCTGCTTAAGCTGGTACAGTGACCATCATATGGATAAATCCCCCCTTTTATTTTCTGAACTGTTATCTGACCATATCTTGTTTCCTTTCAGCTGTCGTTCCAGTCTCGGCGCCCTTCGAATCTCGCATCATAATGCCAGCAGGTCCTTACCTGAGACGTCCATCTTCGAAAGGTGCCGCGAACAGCTTACGTACGTTGAGTGATTATGTTGAGGAGCTCGACATCGAGACCCCTACCTCTGCTGCGGATTTTGCTATAGCGGTTAACCCGATGCTAGTGATACTCGTAAACTTTCATGACGAGGGTATCATCGCATCTTGGGTTAACCATTGCAGGGAGATCGAGGCTCGCCTGCATCAGTTGGAGTCTCTGCGTCCCGCTCCCGAGGCCTTGGCTGCCAGTAATCAAAGAATAGCGTGGATTGAGCAGAGCGCTCCTTACTTTCACCACCTCGAACAAGAAGTAATTTCAAGGCGTAAAGAGCGAGGTGAGACTTCGAGCAAGTCTGCCCAACTGCATGCTCGGGTGGAGGCCAACGCTGCACGGCTGAAGGTTGCCTTTGAGGGTCTCCTGCAATGTCTTTCTGAAGGGTTATCATTAAGGCAACACCTTGATGTTGTCGAGCGAGCTGCACCCAGCCAGGAAGCAGCCCAGAAGGCGGCAGAGGAGAGACTTTCATCTTTCTTGCAGCAGCGGGCCCAGGTGGAGGCGGAGGTGGCCGCGGCTATCACTCAGGAGGAAGCGTTGAAGGGAGTGCGAGAGCAACTTGTGAATCTACTAAAGACACTTCCTCCTCAGTAGCTATCCATCTTTGTATCGTTTGTACTTGCAGATAAAAGAATGTACATGTATATATTTTTTTATTCTTTGACATAATGTATCCTATATCCAATCAAGTTTATGAATAAAAAGACACACCCCCTTTTTTTTAATGTGTCATTTTCTTCGTCTTTTCGTTCTTTTATTATCAGCATATCGCTTTAGCAAACATGGTTGACGGATGGTTAGAACGAGTATCCTGACTTTCTTAAGAAATAGCGATGGCTTAGGCCGCAGGTTCAGATCTGCCGCCTAAGGCTTTTCAACTCTATGAGCCATGAGGGTCTCATAGAGGCTTTTCTCCCTACGGATCGAGAGGATCTCGTCGGTGGGTTTTGTCCTTAGGAATCGTGAGGAATCCTAAGTGTGGTTTTCTCTCATAGGTCGTAAGGATCCTATAAGAGAATTTTTCCCTCTTACGAGTCGAGAGGACCCGTAAGCGGTTGTTTCCCTCCTTATCGAATCTTGACTTTGGAGAGTGAGACCCGTGTATAGTATGCAAGAGACCATTTTAGATCGACTTGTAGGGTCCCATCATTCAGGAAGCAAGTTTTCCCACTTCTGCTGCCTGAGGCTTCATCTTGCAAATTTGAGAAGCAAATTCGATTTATTAAAGAAATCC
Source organism: Agapanthus africanus (assembly GCA_030015575.1). Lineage (NCBI taxonomy): Eukaryota > Viridiplantae > Streptophyta > Magnoliopsida > Asparagales > Amaryllidaceae > Agapanthus > Agapanthus africanus. Next base: position 337,706,235 of record JASDDO010000014.1, read on the forward strand.
CTTTTCTGAATGATCTGGGGGAATTTCCCCTCACCGTCGGATCTTTGATCTAAGGGCTTCTGTTTTACAGAAGAAAATCTTTTTATTTTAACAAGAGTAGAAACGATTTCTTCAGAACTTTTAATTTTGTTTAGCGCAAATGCTTCAGGGTATGACACATGTCGCACAGCGCACAGTGCAGCGCAACTGTGTTAGCGCCTCTGCGCTGACGCGTGTCATGTAGCGCACGGCGCAGCGCAGCTGAAGCGTTGCTTCCTTTAATTTTGTTTGAAAAGGAGCTTTGCTCTGATTGGATGCACTGCTTTGGGCGTTGCGCTGATGCGTCTGCGTCCGACACGTGGCCCGTTGCGCAGCGCAAACAATCTGAAGCGTCGCTTCATTAAATTAATTTTCAAGACAGAGCTTTGCTCTGACTGGAGGAAGACGAAGCGTTGCTTCGTCTCCCGCCTCGGGATTTGAACAGAAGTTCGCTCCGATTAGGGTGAACCGCCGTGACAACTTTTGGAAGTCGAAGAGGCATTTGATGCCTATAAATAGGACCTTTGGTCCCCCACAGATACTTATCATCTTTCAGACTTTTATTTTTAAAAAAAAATTTGAGAGCTTCGTTCTTGTCTTCAAGATCTCCGGTGCTTTGATCCTTTTTTTTCAAAGTTTTTAGAAAAACTTTAGGTAAAATCGATTCTTAACTTATTCTTAACCAGCAGAGCTTTCGTCCAGGGGATTTTACCCTTGAACATGGTTTTGCTCTTTAGGAATTTAGTCCACTATGTATATTATCGCTTTTCTATTGCTGATCTTCCTGTAATATTTATTCCAGGCATAATGGCGGCGGTGCATCTATACAGTTTGCACGAGTTCATTACTTACGACGATATCCGTACTCAGGGTCGTCAACAAAACCAAGAGTTTACAGACGCTGAATGTGCAGAAGTCATGGGTCGTCTGAACGCAAGCGGTGGGTGGCTGTTGCCTCGTCGTTCGGCCCTTTTGAAAGTCGTGTTAGGAGCCATATGGAGAGCACTTCCGGGTCTTCATGAGGCCTTACCGCTCAACGCACTGGATGATGCCGAAGACAAGGTGCATTCAGTGTACCTGACAGGGCTGATCTCAAAGAAACGGCGGAACAACCTCATTGACATCCTACACCAAGACTTCCAGCAGACGACGATAGTTGCCGCTTATCGAAGGCCAGGGGGGCTTGCCGATGATATTGACACAGAGGAGCGCGAAAGACCGCGCATAAGAATAATTAGAAAGGCCAGAAGAACTCTGGATGGCCTTACTTTCGATTTCCTCAATCCGTGCCCCGGGTCCGAGGTTATACCGTTGTAATAATTTGAATAATGTTTCTTATTTATTGTTCTTATGATTGTGAAAAGGAATTTTCTAGCAGTATGAATGGAAACTCTTCCCTTTTCTATTTCAGCTTGTCTTATTTCTCGTCCTGAGTTTTCTGCCCATGCATAAATGAGTGCGTCATGCACGCCAGATCGAATGTAGATCGGATATTCTTTCTGTCACTTTCTTTTTTATTGTCAGCATGCTGTCTTAACAACCATGATTGATGGATATCTAAAACGAGTATTCTGACTTCCTTAAGAAATAGCGATGGCTTAGGCCGCAGGTTCAGGTCTACTGCCTAAGACTTTTCAACTCTATGAGCCGTGAGGGTCCCATAGAGGCTTTTCTCCCTACGGGTCGAGAGGATCCCATAGGTGGATTTTCTCCTTAGGAATCGTCAGGATTCCTAAGTGTGGTTTTCTCTTATAAGTCGTAAGGATCCTATAAGAGAATTTTTCCCTCTTACGAGTCGAGAGGATTCGTAAGCGGTTGTTTCCCTCCTCGTCGAAACTCGACTTTGGAGAGTGAGACCCGTGGATAGTATGCAAGAGACCATTTTGGATTGACTTGCAGGGCCCCATTGTTCAGGAAGCAAGTTTTTTAATCCTTGCTGCCCGGGACTTTTTCTCGCAAGGTGGAACGAACCGGGAATTCTCTCACGGAGACAGTGGTGGCTCTGTGAGTTGACGCGGGTTGGGAGGCTCTCGTCACGGAGTATTTGTATCTGTGAGTCGAGGAGTTTGCTAGGGATTATTTGTTTCCCAAGTGCCAAGGATTATTTGTTTCCTTGGGGTTTGAAACGAGTCGGGGATTCCTACGGAGGCACTGGTGGCTCTGTGGGTCGATGCGGATCAGAAGGCTCTCGTCAAGGAGTGTTTGTATCCGTGAGTCAAGGAATTTTGCTAGGGATTATTTGTTTCCCAAGCGCCAAGGATTATTTGTTTCCTTGGGGTTTGAAACGAGTCGAGGATTCCTACGGAGGCACTGGTGGCTCTGCGGGTCGACGCGGATCAGAAGGCTCTCGTCAAGGAGTGTTTGTATCCGTGAGTCGAGGAATTTTGCTAGGGATTATTTGTTTCCCAAGCGCCAAGGATTATTTGTTTCCTTGGGGTTTGAAACGAGTCGAGGATTCCCACGGGGGCACTGGTGGCTCTGCGGGTCGACGCGGATCTGAAGGCTCTTGTCAAGGAGTGTTTGTATCCGTGAGTCGAGGAATTTTGTTAGGGATTATTTGTTTCCCAAGCGCCAAGGATTATTTGTTTCCTTGGGGTTTGAAACGAGTCGAGGATTCCCACGGGGGCACTGGTGGCTCTGCGGGTCGACGCGGATCAGAAGGCTCTCGTCAAGGAGTGTTTGTATCCGTGAGTCGAGGAATTTTGCTAGGGATTATTTGTTTCCCAAGCGCAAAGGATTATTTGTTTCCTTGGGGTTTGAAACGACTCGAGGATTCCCACGGGGGCACTGGTGGCTCTGCGGGTCGACGCGGATCAGAAGGCTCTCGTCAAGGAGTGTTTGTATCCGTGAGTCGGGGAATTTTGCTACGGATTATTTGTTTCCCAAGCGCCAAGGATTATTTGTTTCCTTGGGGTTTGAAACGAGTCGAGGATTCCCACGGGGGCACTGGTGGCTCTGCGGGTCGACGCGGATCAGAAGGCTCTCGTCAAGGAGTGTTTGTATCCGTGAGTCGAGGAATTTTGCTAGGGATTATTTGTTTCCCAAGCGCCAAGGATTATTTGTTTCCTTGGGGTTTGAAACGAGTCGAGGATTCCCACGGGGGCACTGGTGGCTCTGCGGGTCTACGCGGATCAGAAGGCTCTCGTCAAGAAGTGTTTGTATCCGTGAGTCGAGGAATTTTGCTAGGGATTATTTGTTTCCCAAGCGCCAAGGATTATTTGTTTCCTTGGGGTTTGAAACGAGTCGAGGATTCCCACGGGGGCACTGGTGGCTCTGCGGGTCGACGCGGATCAGAAGGCTCTCGTCAAGGAGTGTTTGTATCCGTGAGTCGAGGAATTTTGCTAGGGATTATTTGTTTCCCAAGCGCCAAGGATTATTTGTTTCCTTGGGGTTTGAAACGAGTCGAGGATTCCCACGGGGGCACTGGTGGCTCTGCGGGTCGACGCGGATCAGAAGGTTCTCGTCAAGGAGTGTTTGTATCCGTGAGTCGAGGAATTTTTGTTGAAGTCACTGGCTTCTTCGGTTGAAATGAACCGTTGAGGTTTGGCTTCGTCATTTGACGGAATCCGCTGGGAAAATATGGTTCCTTCTTTATTTACGCCCTTGGATTGTATACAGGGATCGATGTGATCTTAACTGTAGGGCCAAAGTTTTATCATTTCTTCTCTTTGTTTTATTTTATTTCCGCGATGCTCTATCATTTCAGCTTTTATATCGCGAAGGTCGCGATTGCCCAATCATTTAGGCTATTTTTCGCGGTGCCCAATCATTTCGGCTATTTATTTTATTTTTACCCGTTGCTTTTTAGTACGAGTTGCCTAATCATTTCGGCTATTTTGAATGCATACATTTTACTTGCTGCTTTTTATTGCAAGTTGCCCCATCATTTTGGCTATTTCGTATGCATGAGCGGCCTACTGGCTTTTCGCTGTAAACCTGAAATTGGACACCGATTTCGGCATCAGCACCGCTGCAACTGGGATATTACCAGGAGAGGATCATCATTTGCTTCTGTCGTTGTCGAACAAAGGAGGCTTAGTGACTAGGGTTAAGGTTCTGTCGACTAAGGCTTTTGACTTCATGAGCCGTAAGGGTTTCACGAAGTTATTTCTCCCTACAAGTCGTGAGGATCTTGTAGGTGTATTTTCTCCTTAGGACTCGTAAGGATTCCTAAGTGTTCGTTTCCTCTGTAAGTCGTAAGGATCCTACAGGAGGGTTTTCTCCTCATAAATCGAGAGGATTTACAAGGGTTGTTTACCATGCGAACATATCCCCAGTCACGGATGAGACTTGGTTAGGGAAATGTTTATTCGCGCCCGTGGATTGTATACAAGGGTCAATATTGAACCCCTTGTAGGGCAATATTGGAAGTTTGCGGGGGTTTGCTTAAGCACAGGTTTAGGTCTCTGTAACTTAAGACTTTCGAATCTTATGGGCCGTGAGGGTCCCATAAGAGATTTCTCCTCACGAGTCGTGAGGATCTCGCGAGTGTATTTTCTCCCTAGGAATCGTGGGGATCCCTAAGTGTGTTGCCCCCTTGTGAGTCGTAAGGATCTCACGCGGGTGGTTACTTCCTACTAGGTCGAGGGGACCTTGTAAGTGTCTTTTAACGAGGTTGCGCCCTTTCGGGTTTTCACGAACACTCGCCGGTAGCCTTGCTGTTTTTACTCACGGAGCCCTTTCAGGTTTTCATCCGTGCTCTTTTTGCTTATGGACATACCGTTTTTATTTTATTTTATTTTTTCTTTATTTATTTATATTTTTTTTATCTCGTCAGCTTAAGATGCTGCGGTAGCAGTTTAAAGACGTTTTTGTCTGTTATTAGTTTAAGGACATTTCGGTCCGTCGTTAGTTTAAGGACGTTTCGGTCCGTCGTGGAGAAGGCCGGCTACTTTTTATAAAGCTTGAGCTCAGGAAGATAGCGAGCGGACATAGTCGTCGTCATCTATCATTGACCTAGGCTGTGGCTCATTAAGCATAATATTTCTTTAGGAAGCGACCGTTTATTGGCCTGAAAGGCCTTTCGCCGTGCATGTCCATGAGTAGATAGGCCCCACCCTGGTAAACTTTATCTATGATGTACGGGCCTTCATAGTTTGGCTCGAATTTTCCCCGCTTGGCGCGATTGGGGATCATAGGTCTTTTGACCACTAGCACGAGTTCGCCATGGCGGAATGTCCTCGGTCGGGTCAATCTTTCGTATGAGTGCGTCATCTTTGCTTTATAAGCTTCTAGATTTTGCTGCGCTATGAGCCGAGTTTCATCAAGGGCGTCAAGCTCCTCAAGCCGAAGGTGAGCATTTTCTTCGTCTGTCAGCTCGTAGTGGACTGCCACTCGTAGAGAGGGTAATTCTATCTCGAGAGGGAGTACTGCTTCCGTCCCAAATACCAACGCGTACGGCGTTGTGTTTGTGGCCGTCTTAAATGTAGTTCGATACGCCCAAAGAGCCTCTTGCAGTCTTTCGTGCCAGTCTTTCTTGTTTCGGGATACCGTTTTCTTTATGATCTTTGTTAAGGTTTTATTGAAGGCCTCAACTAGACCGTTAGCTCGCGGATTATAAACTGAGGAATATCTCCAGTCTATATTATGCTGTTGCGCAAAGCGACTGATCTTGTGGCTTCTGTAGGCTGGCCCGTTATCGGAGATGATCCGTCGCGGAGTTCCAAACCGATATATAACGTGCGTCTTGAAGAAGTGGAGGATATTTTCCGTCTTCACTTCCCTTAGCGGTATCGCTTCTGCCCACTTAGAGAAGTAGTCAGTCGTCGCTAGGATGAAACGATGTCCCCTAGATGATGCTGGTTCGATGGGGCCGACTATATCAGTTCCCCACATTTTGAATGGCCAGCTAGCTACTGTCGGGTGTAGCGGATTTGGATGTTGGTGGATGAAGTCCCCATGAATTTGGCATGAGTGGCATTGCTTCGCATATTCGATGCAGTCCTGAATCATCGTGGGCCAGTAGTAGCCCATCCGTTTTATCTTCAACTTCATCTTAGGGCCTGCTTGATGAGAACCGCAGAGTCCATCGTGAACTTCCTGGACGACTCTTTTCGCTTCGTCAGGTCCTAAGCATCTCAGCCATAAAGAATCAAATGACCTCTTGTACAGGGTATCGTTGACGAAGGCGAAAGACAGGGCTTGTTTCACGAGCTGATGTCTTGTGGACGCTTCTTCAGGCATTCGGTGGGTCTTGAAGTAATCTATGAAGATTTCTCTCCAATCCTTGGTATTTTTCCAATCTTTTACTTGCAGGGTTGTCTGCTCGTTCGCTCCTTTTTCTTTGGATGATTCCAAAGATATTTCTGCTGGGGTAAGCACTCGACGGCTTTGTACCATGATTCTAACGTCATCGAGGTTCTCGTCAGCCAATTCTTTAGCAAGCTTGGCCAGTGCGTCCGCTTTACTGTTTTCCGCGCGCGGTATGCTTTCCAAAGTATAGGAGGGAATTTGGGTTAGCAGTTGTTGCACCTTTTCACCATATTTTACCAATTCCGGTTTGCATGTTTGGTAATCGCCGTTCACTTGACTGACGACTAGCTGGGAGTCCCCATATATGAGGAGGCTTTCGATTCCCATGTCGATGGCGATCTCGAGGCCTGCTATCAAAGCTTCATACTCAGCTTTATTATTCGTTCTCGGCTCTGTTAAGGAGAAGGCGAAGCGCATTACTCCTCCTTGAGGGGACACGAAGATAAGGCCTACTCCTGATTTGATCATTGACGTACTTTGTTTGTGCTTCTTCATGGAAGATGCTCCATCGAAATAAAGCTCCCAACGGGTATCACCACCATCGATTGCGTCAAACGCATGCTTGTCTGGCAAATCGCAATTCAGGGGAGAATCGGCAGGTGTCGGTTGCTCAGCAAGGAAGTCGGCTATGGCCTGACCCTTCACTGCCTTGAGGGGTCGATATGTTATCGAGAACTCCATTAAGAGCAGAGCCCATTTAACGAGTCGTCCCGTCAATATGGCCTTCGACATTAAATATTTGAGAGGGTCCACCTTTGAAATGAGATGGACTTCATGCGCTAATGCGTAATGTCTAAGCTTTGTTATTGCGAAGATCAACGCCAGGCAGTGTTTTTCAATGGGGGAGTAATTACTTTCTGCCCCCAGCAGAACCCGACTTAAGTAGTAGAGTGCTCTTTCTTTCCCCTAGTCATTCTCTTGTGCCCATAATGCGCCTAAAGAACCTTCAAGGGCGGCCGTGTAAAGAATGAGAGGCTTTCCCTTGACTGGAGCAGCCAACACTGGAGGGTTTTGCAGATACTGCTTGATCTCGTCCAGTGCGCCTTGGCATTTGTGATCCCAAACGAATGGGGTTCCCTTCTTCATCAGGTGACTGTAAGGACGGCACTTTCCTGAAAGATTAGCGATAAACCGCCGAATGTATGCAAGCTTTCCTTGGAGAGATCGCAACTGTTTAAGAGTTCTTGGCGGAGGCATTTCCATGATCGCCTTGATTTTAGATGGATCTATCTCAATACCTCGGTGTCGGACGATGAATTCTAGGAATTTGCCCGAGGAAACCCCGAACTCACATTTTAAAGGATTCATCTTCAAATTGTATTGCCGAAGGCGTTGAAATACGGTCTTCAAATGCTCGAGATGTTCTTCGTATGACTTTCTTTTAACCACGAGATCGTCGATATAGCATTCGACGATTTCGTGTATAAGGTCGTTGAAGATCTTTGTCATGGCCCTCTGATAAGTAGCACCGGCGTTCTTTAAACCGAAGGGCATCACTTTATAACAGAATATTCCTAAAGGGGTCCTGAAGGCTGTGTGCTTCTGGTCTTCTGGATGCATTTTTATCTGGTTATACCCCGATGAGCCGTCCATGAAGGAGAAAACCTCATGAGTGGATGTATTGTCTATCATCAGTTCAGTGACTGGCACTGGGAAATCATCCTTCGGGCAAGCTTTATTAAGATCCCGGAAGTCTACGCATATGCGCACTGTCCCATTTTTCTTCATCACTGTGACGATGTTGGCGATCCATTCAGGGTACTGAACTTCCTGGATGAAGCCAGAGTCGATTAACTTTTTGACTTCGGTATTTATGCTCATCTCAAGCTCGAGTCGCATTCTTCTCGGCGCCTGTTTGACTGGTTTGACGTTTGGGGATATTGCTAGTCTATGTACAGCGACTTCTGGATCTAGTCCTGGCATCTCGGAATAGTTCCATGCGAAGCAATCTTTATGCTGCACAAGGACATCTTTTAACGCAGCCACCCTCTCTTCAGACAGCAGTTCGCTGACGAATGTCGGTCGCGGATCATTTACCGTCCCCAACTCGATTTTCTTGAGGTTATCTACGGTGGTATGTATTCCATCCTCCAGTTCTTTCGGAGCTGGGGGAAATTCTGAGATTACCTCATCATTGCTGTTTTCGAGGCACCAAGGAAGGCTGTCCATTTTCTCGGGTTCTCCTTTTAGTAGTGTTATCATGTGACAGGTACGAATTCGCTTCCAGTCCCAATATGGAACTGTTATTTCTTTCGTGGCCTTGGGCTCGTACTTTTGTGGTGGCGTTACCCTCCAGTTGTCAGACAGAGCGAACTTGACGAGCTGGTACTGATCTTCGACCCAATTCTTAAAGGTGAAGCAATCTTCAAGAGGATGCCCTATCACTCGGTGGTAAGAGCAATAGTTTGGGTCAGGGACTTCACCGGCTTGTTCGGGGTGCTTGGACTCCGGCAATGTAAGCATTTGATATTTTAGAGCAAGATCAAGTATCTTCTTCGTCTTGTCTCGAGGAAACGAGTATGCTCGACCCATTTTCTTCATGAGGGATTGGTCAATAACGCACGATTCTCGTTTGCGTGGCTTCTTAGCCCTGCTTTGTTGCTGTTGAGCGCCTCTTCGGCCTTTCGACTCGTTTCTGCCTCCGCGTCGAGCCCTTTTTGTATCAGGTTGACATGGGGCAGCATCTTCGTCTTTTACTGCCTGTTGAAGGAGGCGCTGTATTTTGGCTTTCTCATAGATTGCCATCTCACGATTGTGATCATCTCGGGCTTTTTGACCTGCTTCCCTTATAAGTTTGCCTATCTGGTCTTCAAATGATAGACTGAGCGGTTTTGCATCAGGAACTTTTTCTGTTTCAGGATTAGCGTTTTTCTCTTGAGCATCTGCTTCTTCATCAGAATTGTGCACGACGTAACAGTCGCGGAGCAGCTCTTGTTTCCTGGAGCGAATGTATCCGAGCCCGATCGTCTCCAGCCTCCCATTATGTAGCTTGTGCTGAGTTCCGGGGACGTTCCAAACCCTGTCATAGAATTTGGCCTTTCTAACGGTTTGTTCGAAAGGTATCCCCTGGCGTTCCAGCAGTCTCCTCAAGCCTTCCGTATAATATCGGGGTAGACGGATGGGCTGAAGTCTGTCCAGCGTTGGATCCGCACCGTGCCAAAGTTCTTTTTCCACCTTGTTTTCTTCGTAACGGTAGAATAGGATTGCCCTATCGCCTTTTCGTCCGGGAGGGATATAAAATGTCCACAATTCTTCCACACTATCGTTGGCGAGCGCATCTAGTTCTTTATAATGTTCGAGCGGCACCATGGCTATCTGTAGACTTCGCTCTTCATCAGCAGAAGCTCGTATTGAAAGCCGAGCAGGGAATACAGCATGGACTTCGTCCTCTGAATCACTACCAAAGATCAGTGAAGGGGCGGATGGTCCCGGCTCGGTGTATTGGGGCGGACCCGAATAAATTATATCCTCTTCTTCCTCGGTATCACTGCCGAAGACAGGGATGGTTGCGTTAGTTTTGTTCTCTGGCCTGTGACACCTCTCCGTGTCTTCGAAACTCGGCAAGAAGTATTTGGCATCTTCATACTTGCGAACTTCATTCACGGAAAACGGATTCAATTCTCCGGCCACAGTGTACTCGAGGCCATCCCTACAATACTTCATGCACTGATGCTGTGTAAAAGGGATGATATTGTACTCGTGTAGCCATGGTCGGCCGAGCAGAGCATTGTAGCACGTCTTGGCGTCTATAACATGGAATTTGATGTCTGTGACGAGCAACCCGAAGCGTGGCGTCAATATCACAGATCCCAGAGTTTTTGATGATTGGGAGTCGAATCCGGAGATGGTGATTTTGTCTCGGGCGAGGTGTTGGACACTCATGCAAATTTCCTTTAACACTCGCACATTGAGCAAATTAACAGACGATCCATTATCGACCAAGATTTTACCTATCTTTATGTCATGGCAGTATCCTGAGACATAAAGGGGACGATTGTGGTCGCATGTCCCGAGGAGAAGGTCTTCATCACCAAAAGCAACGTCGGCTGTGTGCACTTCCTCTAATTCGTCCTTCATCTTTTCTTCGGCTAGGAAGGCTTGGAACTGGGCCGGATCTTGTAGCGCCTTAATCAAAGAATCTCTCGCCTCCTTTGATAGTAATAAGGCATCAAGGATGCTGAGTTGAGAGGGTAGTTTTCTCAGATGCGCCAGAACGTTGTAATCCACCTTATTTCTCTTCGGCGGGTTTTCGGCGTTTAACTCTTCCGCGACTCGGTCATCCAAGGCGATATCTTCGGAGATTTTCTCTTTCCCTTTGTCTTTCTTGTTTAGAGGTCCGAGATTCTTCTCAGGTAGCGTCCGATTCCGCAGCCGGATATTTTCGCAGACCATTGGCTCTTCTTCTTTTCCCGAAGTTGACTCTTTAAAAAGAGGGGCAAGTTCTAGCTCCTCATCAGAGTCGCTCCTGAATGTAGGCACTTGTGACCCGCCAGTGTTAACCATGTGACAATTGCCGGCAGTTCTTTCAAGCTCTTCGGTCGTATTTCTTTGCTCCCGACGAATTTTACGTTTTTCCTGTTTAAAGCGTTGTCGATTAGCGACGTATCCTTGCCACCATCTATTGAAAGCTTTGCACTCTTGAGTAGGATGCGAGACCTTCTGATGATATGAGCAATAGGAGGGGTGCATTTCCATTACACTAGTAATTTTTCCTTCAGAGGATGGTAGCTTCATGCCCATTGATATGGCCTTAGAAAACCTCTTCTTTATCTTGAATTGGCTTTTGTCAGCGGTGGAGGCATTTTGCTCCAGCGGGACCTTTTCCTCAAGTCGCTGGCGTTTGGCCCTTTCAAATATAGCCATCTCGCGTTCTCGATCAGCTTTACTTTTCAATCGAGCTTCACTAAGAAACGTGTCAATCATTTCGACTGATAACTCCGGAACTCTTGACTCGGTATCTGCCCCCAGCGTTTTAGTGCCGGAAGTCTCTTCATCGTTCGTGATCGAATGGGAGATCATATGACAGCTCGCCACATATTCCTCGGATTCATCCGATGAACTTTCTCCCTCATCTTCTTTTTGAAAGACGTGATCAAGGAAATCTTGGAGCGTAATGGGAGTCTGCGCCTTTTGGTTGTATTCATCCAGCGCGTCAATTTGCTTTTGTAAGTCCGTGCGCTTGTCGCCAGGCTTCACGGGCTTCTTTGATTTCTTCCTCTTCTTTTTCGAAGATTTTGACGGCTGGCTATGAACGCTTGAACTACCACCATCGGTCTTCGGAGTCGGACATGGCTTCAACATCCCCTCAATGACCTGCGGTTCTAAGGGGTTCTTCCACTTGACCGCTGGACATGTCTGAAGATCGTTTAGCATCATCTTTTTCTTGGCTGATAATACGACCTCCCAAGGAGCTTCTTCAATGACGGAGCATGTTGCCCCCAGCGTATTCGTCCCCTTAGACGTGTGGGGCTGCAGGGGATTCACCTTCCATTTGTCAGATAGCGCAAATTTGCCCTGACGGTATTGGTTCTCAAGCCAATTTTTGAAAACGTAGCAATCCTCGATGGGATGGCCTAGCACTCGATGGTAAGGGCAGTAATTGGGCTCGTTGACGTCGTTCGGTTGCAACGGACGTTTTGGATCTGGCAGATTTATGAGTCTGTTGCGCAACGCCAGCTCGAATAGCCTCCTCGTTTTATCGCGGGGGAAGGAGTAAGGACGTCCCATCCTGTCCTCAAGGGGTACGTATGGGCGTGTATTGTTTGGAAGAGCAACCGGCTTCGAGTCGCTCGGCTGTTGCTGAGCATTCGCGATGACGATTGCTTTTCCCTTTCCTTTGTCGTTTCGGGAGTCCGGCTTTGGGAGAGGGGGTTTATGGCCCATCTGGTCCATCTGCGCTAGTTTGTCGATCAAAGCCTAGAAGGTAGTCGGCTTGAAGAACATCATGAACTGTGAGATGGTTGCTTGTGGATCAAGGGTTCTAACAAACATTCCCACCGCCGGAGCTTCTTCTATGCGCTGTTCGCACTTCGACCATAGATTACGCCACCGTATAGCGTACTGAACCCATGTCTCGCCGGGTTTTACCCTGGCATTAATCAGTGCCGTCATCGGGGTACGTTCACTGGCACTTGCAAAACGTCGGGTAAAGAGCAGCTCCATCTCCGCAAAGGTTTTAATAGAGTCATTGGGGAGCTCAGAATACCATTCGAACGCCGTATCTGATAAGCTTCCAACAAACTGGCGAAGCAACAACTTGTCATCGCCGCCGGTGTTGCCGTAGAGCGCTCTGAACTGGGCGACATGCTGATGAGGATTGCACGTTCCCTTGTAGACATGGAATTTAGGGATTGTATAGCCTGTCGGGTACTTAATTTGATCGTACCAACCCGGATATGTCCGCCCTGTCTTTACGACCTGACCGGCTGCTTCAGTCGCCTGGTGCACCCGTATTTGCTGGGCGATGTATTCATCCAAATCAGCTTTTGATATGGTATCCTCTTTAGCTGCGGATAAAGCTGGTGGAGGATTTGATGTCTCTCCCCTATCGTCTTCAAGAATGATCGGGAGATCTCCAGCAGGTAGATCTTGTTGAATCATCATACCCACCATATCCTGGAACAGGAGGGCCATTTTCTTTATGTTGGCTGCCTGCTCCGCAGCTTCTCTATCCTTCTTCTCTAGTACGCGCCGAAGGAATTCGGCGTCCGTTTCTTGTTCTTGACGTTCTTCTGAAGAGGTCCCAGGGCTTTCGTTTGGCCCTGTAAGTGCAGCCATAGCGCTCATCATCTCCTGGAGCTTCTGTTGCTGCTCCTGAGCCTTGGTCACTGACCGTGTAAGCGGTCTATGACCCGTGGACGTACGGCTGTCTTCTTTTCCCGATGTCATGTAAACCGTATGAACTGTTATGCCCCCTGACTTGGGGCGTTTAGTTTCAACATTTTTAACTTTTGCCGGTAACACGGGAGTCTTCTCTGGACTCCTTCTTTTATGGGCCGTTGAGGTGGAAGGGGCCATCGAAGAGGGCACCCAATCAGCTGCTGTCCCCTGCTGTTTAACGGGACAATCCTTGTCTTTTTCCCCCTTCACCTTTTTCTGGCGACGAAAGTGACCTGGGTCAATCACAGAGTCTTGAACCCTTCGCCAAACTTTATAAATCCTTGAAGACAGCCGTTGAGGGGGCTGTTCTTGTTTTGTTTCAGGAGCTTTCTCCACAGGTGGAGGAGATCTTTTCAGTGTAGCGGTTGGAGAATTCTTACGTACCCTCCTCAGCAGTTCGAAGCTGTTCCCAGTTGGAACAGCAGCGTTGACCTCCGCCATTGGAGCAGGTGGAGTTAGCCCTGAGGTGGAGTTGCCCCCTGCCTTCCTCACTCGTTGCCAATGGCGACGTCGAGCACGACGAGCCGTTGGGATTGGCTCAGAGATGGAGATAACTTCTTTCTGCCCCCTGTCTGAATGAGGCACCACCGGTGTTAACCTCTTAAAGACTGAGGTTGTTCCTTGCGGGGCAATATCCAATCTGTCAAAGACAGACCTTCGTGTAGGGACAGGAATGGGAATCGTCAGTCTTGAAAAGACTGACTCTTTGACAGGGGAAGCCATCTTGATGACTTCTGGAGTAGCAGTCATTGCCTTCCTTGGGACAGCCCGTTTAGAGTCCTGATCCAGCCTGGTGAAAACAGAGGCTGTCGGTTTGGTAGCGGGCGATCCGTTGACAGGGGTCATCGCGGCAGTGAGTCGGTCGAAGACCGACTTCTTGTTCACCTCCAGTGCTGGTATTGGCGCAGAGAAGCTTGCAGGTGGGATCATGGTCCCGAAGAATAAGCCAGTGGTGGCTTGGGTCACCTGGCCTACTGGCAGAGTGAGGAAAGAGGCCGCTTGGGGCCCATATGCGACACCTCTAGGTGAGGTGGAGCGTCCGTTGCAGTGGTACTTCGCGCAGTTGGAGCAGTTAGAATCCATGGATGCTTGAGTTCTGCACCAGACAAAAGACCAAATCTTAGCAATTTGAAATCCTAAGGCAACCTTTTAACAAACCGCGATTGGTTCGCGAAGACGACACATGAAGTGTGGAGTGGAAAGAGGAAAAGGTCCCACCGGGCGTGCCAGAATCTGTTCCCCTCCGAAAGGCGGCCTAGACTTTGCGTCTTGCCTGAGATTCGGGGCAGATGCTATATGGTTTTATCCGTCTACCTCTCCGGAGATGCCGAGTTGATTTATGGCACCGTATATCGGAGGTTTAGACGGATGCGGCCGATGTAGCAGACTTCGTCAGATTCCCCCTCAGGGTGAGGGGTTTTTGATTGTGGGGACGCTCTTCCCTGCAGGCGCAAGACCCTGCAGTTAATTACGCTACCGCATCGCGGTAACACCTTTCTCCTTCTCCAGAATTTCACTTCGTGTCGTGTGTGCTTGTTTTATTTGTGGTTGCCCGTGGATTGTATATGGAGACTGAGTAATGCCGTCGCCCGTAGGACGTGGATTAATCCAAATCCGTATTTACTTAGATTTGGGTTTGGTGTTTTTAGTTTAAGGATACATTAGTCGCGTTGCGGCTAAGATTAACTTAAACGTTCGTCAAGGATACGTTAGTCCTGTTTTGGACTAAGATCAACTTGACGTAGTGATCCATTTAATATATGGCCGTCGGGACTCATCACCTCTCTGACGTCGTTGAAGGATTACAACGATGGATGTCAGAGGAGTTCAGAGATGTACCCTTAAACCAAAATTGATTAGGAGTTTTATAGTCCATTTAAATGTTTAAGGATACGTTAGCCGTATTTGGGGCTAAGATCAACTCAAACGGGACCGTTTAGATCCAACAAAAGAGCATTTGGGCTCTATTGTGCCAGTTTAGGGACGTGGTGGTCTATCGCCAGTTTAAGGACGTTTCGGTCCATCGCCAGTTTAGGGACGTTTCGGTCCGATATTAGTTTAGGGACGTTTCGGTCCGATATTAGTTTAGGAACGTTTCGGTCCGATATTAGTTTAGGGACGTTTCGGTCCAATATTAGTTTAAGGACGTTTCGGTCCACGAGTTTAAGGACCCCGCAGTCCATATTCATGTGTGGTCGTTGGGACCCATCACCTCTCTGACGACGTTGAATGATTACAACGATGTGTGTCAGAGGAGTTCGGAGATGTACCCTCAAACCAATAGTAAATTGATTTAAGAGAGCAATCTTGCTCGGTCAATTTAATTTGAGGACTTACGGCCAAAATTGGGCTAAGTCCAGTTGAAAAATATTCAACGCCCTTTATTTGTTTTTGGTCTATTAGACCTGTGCTAGGGCTTTGCCCATTTTTAAATAATGCATTGCATCAATTTATTCTTTGTTTAGGCTCTGTTCATGATTGATGCAGAGCATCAATTTAATTAGGCCTCTGCAAGGCATCTACTTTGTTTGGGCTCTGCCCCTTTTAAAATGCATAGCATTTATATTATTTTGTTTGGGCTCTGCCCATTTATAAATGATGCAGAGCATCAATTTAATTAGGTCTGCTTGGTCTTTTGACTTGGGCCTGGCCCTTTGAGAAACGCATTGCATTTATCAGGCGGTTTGCGCCAATTACTGAGCGCAAGCGCTTATGGTTAGGACACTTGTCATGCTCTAGTAAGCGCAAGCGCAACAGCGCAGTGCGCTGCGCTAGTGCTCTGAGCTGTTGCGCTGCAGACACGTGCCGCGCTCTGGTGAGCGCAAGAGCAATAGCGCAGTGCGCTGCACAAGTGCGCTGCGCTGTTGCGCTGCTGACACGTGGCGCGCCCTGATGAGTTGCGCCAATTCCAGAGAGCAAAGCTCTATTTCAAGAGCACGTAGCGCAAGTAGATGACACGTGGCGCTCTCTCAAGAGCGCAACAGCGCAGTTTGGAAGTGCAGAGCACCAAGAATCTTTTAGATTCAAGAATCAGAAGTGCAAAGCACTATTTAATTTCTTGATCCACATTTAGATCAAAGAAAAATAAATTTTTCTTTTTTGTTTCAAAAACCAGAGGTTCATAAAAAAGTGCAAAGCACTATTATTACTTATTTATATATATATATTTTTTATTTAAGATTATTGATCTTGTTCTTAGATCAATAATCTGCCCATAAGAGAACTTTCTCTTTTCCCTCAAGGTTTTTACCTTCTGTTGTTCTTGAGGAGTTTTCAAGAGCTTTCTTCTTTCTCTCTTTTTTTTTAGAAGGATCTTGATGCCTTTGAATTGAGGTCTAGGGTCCTTTTTATAGTGCCCATAAATTAGTTAGATTTGTTAAAGAGATCTTTCTCTGAGTGATTTGGGGAATTTTCCCCACCGTTGGATCTTTGATCCAAGGGCTTCTGCTTTGCAGAAGAAAATCTTCTTGTTTTAACAAGAACAAAAAAGATTTCTTAAAATCTTAATTCAGTTTGGCGCAGATGCCCCAGCGCGTGACACGTGTCGCGCAGCGCACAGCGCAGCGCAATTGCGCTAGCGCACTATCGCATCTGCGCTGACACGTGTCGCGCAGCGCACAGCGCAGCACAACTGTGCGAGCGCATCTGCGCTGACACGGGTCGCGCAGCGCACAGCGCAGCGCAACTGCGCTAGCGCATCTGCGCTGACACGCGTCGCGCAGCGCAGTGCATGCGCAACTGAAGCATTGCTTCCTTTAAACAGAGCTTTGCTCTGATTGGGCGCGCCTTCTTGGGCGCTGCGCTGACGTATTAGCGCCTGACGCGTGGCGCGTTGCGCCCGAGACTTGAAGCGTTGCTTCAAAATTTGAATTTTTGAATTCAAACAGAGCTTTGCTCTGATTGGGCGAAACATGGTTCTACCAAACTTTCAGCACTAGTTTGTGGTTCTGGAATTTCTTCCAGTTCTATTGCGCTCCCACTTGTTTCCTGTTCTAAAAACTGATGTTCTAGAAAATGGGCATTACGAGAAACAAAAACCTTTTGTTCCTCTGCGTAATAGAAAAAATACCCCTTGGGGTTCTTGGATATCCCATAAACTTACACTGTACTGATCGTGCCTCGAGTTTTTCCGCATGCTGCTTTTTAACAAAAGCCGGACATTCCCATATCTTCAAATACTGAAGATAGGGTTTCTTCTCACTCCACATCTGATATGGTGTGGTAGACACAGTTTTGGTAGGAACCCTGTTCAGAAGATATGCAGCTGATTCTAGTGCATAACCCTAGAAAGATCGCGGTAACTCAGCATTACTCATCATGGAACGTACCATATCCAATAGGGTTCGGTTCCGTCTTTCCGATACACCATTATGTTATGGAGTGTATGGAGGAGTAAGTTGAGAGAGAATTCCTTTCTCTTTTAGGTAACGCGGGAACTCGGCACTTAAGTATTCACCACCTCGATCAGATCTCAGTGTCTTGATACTTTTGCCGGTTTGGTTTTCTACTTCATTCTTATATTCTTGGAATTTCTCAAAGGCCTCGGATTTATGTTTCATTAAGAAAATGAATCCATACCTAGAGTAATCATCAGTAAAAGTAATGAAATTTGAAAAACCGCCTCTTGCATGTGTAGACATTGGACCACATGCATCGCTGTGTATGGGTCCTAAGAGCTCGCTCGCTCTTACTCCATGTCTAGTGAATGGAGTCTTTGCCATCTTTCCTTTGAGACATGATTGACAAGTGGCATAAGATTGATATTTGAACGGATCCAAATATCCTTCTCTATGTTACTTAATTAACCTTGTCTCATTGATGTGACCTAGTCTATAATGCCATAAGAAAGCCTGATTTATATCTGGAGACTTTCTTTTTAGTGTGTTCTGGACATTGAAAATCTGCAATTGGTTTAACACGTATATACCGTTATCTAGTGTACCGGACCCAATCAAACCATGATTAAGGTGGATGTTAACAACATCGCTTACAAACGTGAAATCATAACCTTCTTTTGATAACAACGATACTGATATGATATTACATGTTAAACTGGGTACACAAAAACAGTTGCACAAAACCAAAATATGTCCACTCGTCAATCCAAAGTGATAATCCCCTACGGACACAGCACCCACGCTAGCTCCGTTAGCAACCTGGAGGGACATATCTGTAGGGTTGCTACGCACGCGCACAAGGGTCTACGAGGCATCAACCATGCCCGATTAAAATTTTAGCCGTGCCGAACAACCCGAATACGGATCTTTAAACTAGAGTTTAGGCGAAAACTTGCATGTTAACAACTTTAACACTAAGTGAGAGGGATTACAACCTTTGTAGATCCGTTCCTTCACTTCATATGCTCCGTGTTGAGGTCCCTTCGCTGCGATCATCGTACTCCGGACTCTCGAGAGGTTCCACGAAGAGAAAGATGCAGTCTTGCTTCCGATCTTCGATACAAAGACGATCTACCTTGAGGTTTCATTAACACAAGCTAACACTCACTAAAATTGAGTGAACACTCTCATCTGAAGGGCAAGGGAAGATGAGGATGATGAAGTAGGATTTTTGCTCTTTTTATTTATCTTTTTCTCACATTTATTCATCACTTGGAAAAAGCTAGTAAGCTTTTTCCATGAAGAAAGAAGAAGAAAGAAGATGAAGAATCATTTGTGATGAATAATAAAATGTTATCATAATCATTTATGCAACCATGGTTGTAGTAACCAATGTAGAGAGTTTACTAGGGTTAGGGTTTGGGTTGGGTTAAAGGGTGTGTCACAAAGAAATATCTATCATAATATCTTAACAAATGACAAAGTAAAAACATCTAGAAACATCTAGAATGCATTAACCCAAATCAAACCCTGAACTTCTTTAAACTCCTCTAAACATGTTGCATTAATAATTATAATATGTTACAATATTATATATCACATATACAATATTTATTGTAACAAAATAAAATAATACATTTAACATATATCGCATATATATCAATGTATTACCCGAGTGAGAAAAAGAATCTTTTAGTGAGGTAATATTAGTTAATATATCATATATATTATTATACATTAAATTATTGAATCAACACTTGATCCGACAATCCGGCTATATCGCATATAACCGACTAATATTTATTCGTATCGATTCATCGAATCAACACTTGATCCGATGACCCGGCTGATATCAAATATCGCGAGAATAGAATACGGTATCTCATATCGCATATTCTCGGTCCCGCACATATCACATATGTGCTCCTACTCCGTTTTGCCTGAGCCAAGAAACCTCTGTGTAGGACTCTAAAGAATCGTCAATACGCCGGCAGTAGGTGATGATCATATCAAACACCCACAAGCTGCAAGTGGTCAGCTAAACGTAACAGCTACCCAGGTATTGAGCGCTCAGAAGATCAACAAGCAAGCCTGTACATTCTCCTGTGAATCCAAACAGTAACACTCCCGTACAGTCCGGTCTCGCCGTCTAATATGTCGTATATCTCGCCTAAGGGTGGTAAACGTCAGACCCCAGTAGCTCGATAAGTCGTGTCGATATGAGGTCTATAACAGTTCGAGAAACTACCGATAACACTTACCAGTAAATCTCAGCAACCCTGGCCAGGGATTTCCGGTTATAGCCAATCGAACACAGCACAACATCAACTCCCTATACCGGGAGAGACGAATCCCCTCCTATCGCTCATTGCCTCCATGTGATTCGGGACTGTACCCAAAAGCCACCTTTTTGCACGCCCTCTTGGACGTGGTATGATGGAAATCAAAGCACAGTGGGAATCACACAAGACTCTATGACGATCTCGGGTCAACAGACTACTCTGTACCAGTGTCACCGGAGAACTGCCATCTGACGTGAGGTATAATACCATCTGGGAGTTCTCGGCGAGTCCGTCCAGTGTACCCAGTCTCCACTGAGCACCCGTACACCATCCTTGATGTCAAACACCGATGGATATGGGATTATCCATCGCCCATCATATGGGTCAAGATGCGTATACGCTAGTCTACTCTGGTGTATCGATGCCCTGTCTCAATACACCCTCGACTTGGAACAGTTATAGGATGTACTCGTCGACTACCGTGGCACCACTAGTATGATCTCATCATAGTCCCAGTAGTCGAGTACATATCCTAAAGGCTTTATCAACATGTAACATAGAGACAATCAGAGTACATGTTAAGATAAAGTACAACCAGATAGCATACTATCATGTCGAGCAAGAAAGTCCTCCCTATATATGTCCAAGCATCCACTACAATATACATCGTATGTACAGTAATGGCCTCTAGGGCATACATATAACTAACAATCTCCCACTTGCACTAGGTCCATCTGTTGTGGTATCACATACCCAACAATTAGCTGCGGTTGAAGTATCTCATACTCAACCATCCCATAAAAGTCTCCACTGGGAAAAAGGCCTTCGTGAGTGGATCCGTGCTGTTGTCCTCTGTGTCTACTCTCCTAACCTCGATCTCCCTGGAGATCAACCATCTCCATGATCAGGTGATACTGCCTAAGAATTATATCTGGATTTCTGATGGGACGGTAGTTCCTTGGCTAAAGCCACAACTCCATTGTCACACAATGGTAGGAACGAAGTTCATCTCATTAACTTATATCTATCCAGACTGCCTCTTTGGTAGCATCCTTGGTAACGATGTATCTTGCCTTTAATCGTCTAGTAAGTCACGGTATCTAGCTTGGAACTCTTCCAACATACCGTCCCTCCACTGAAGGTAAAGACAATGCCTGCGAATGACATTCAGTCGTCCTTATCACCATGGAACCTTTCCAGTGATTCTCCTCAGGATTGATTGATACCATCTCACTACAACTAGTGAGTATCCTAACATCCAATTAGATCTATCTCATAGATCCAAAACACAGGATTTAGGAGGTATCGCTTTGATCCTATATGGAGAATCGTTGTGATAAGCGAAGATTGACCGAGTGTAGCATAGGAAACTCCTTCCCTATCAAGAGTATGTCATCCACATACTCTACGAGGATCACCACCATACTCCTTACTACCTTTTTGTATATACAAGGTTCATCTACCATTTTGATGAAGTCAAACTCTTTGACTTCCACATCAAAACAGATGTTCCAACTCCGCGATGCCTGTTTTATCATATAAAACATCTTGCACACGTTTCCACTGCTCCCACTGTCTACAAAGCCCTCTGGCTGTGTACTTATAGACTCTCTTTTCTAAAACATCATTTAGAAAAGGAGTCATGACACCCAACCGCCAGATATCGTAGTCATGGTATGTAGCCGTGGCAAGTAGGATCTGGATGGACTTAAGCATAGCTTTGAATGTCTCAACTTTTCCATGTACACCAAGTAATCTTCTCAAGATATACTCGCTCCTGATGAGGATTTAACCCTTCAGATAAAACAACCAAAGTCCTTTCTTTGTTGGTGTATAAGGATTCCATCTCAGATCGATAAGCATCCAGCCATTCTTACAGAGTCCCACTCCTTATGGCCAGCTCGAAACTAGTTGGGTCATCATCTCATGATGCAATCCTCGCTCCCACTGTCATAGAGAAACCGAAGTATCTCTCAGGTGGGTGAGGAACCCTACTAGATCGGCGGAGAGGCTGAGGTTCGTTGGAAACTTTTGGATCCTTTGGTTCTACCAAATTATCAGTGCAGTTTGTACAGCCGGAACATTTCCAGTTCTACATAACAGACCTTGCCTCGAGCTTGTCCGGATTTTGCTTTTAGACATAGTCCGGACAACCCTAAATCTTAACAAACTTAAGACATGGGCTCTTCCCTTTCCATATCACATATGAAGTGGTAGGCAACTGATTTGATTTGAACCCTATTCAATAGGTATGCAGCTTCTCAAGCTCATAACATCCAAAAGGAAATAAGAAACTCAGTAGTACTCATCATAGAGCACACCATATCACATAGGGTGCTATTGCTCCGCCCCGATACACCGACGTGCTGTGGTGTATACGGAGGAGTAATGCTGAGAGAGAATCTCATTCTCCTTTAGAATAGTCCAGGAATTCCGTGCTCAAGTATTCTCCTCCTTGATCACATCAAAGGACATAATACTTTTACCTGTTTTTTTGGTTCTCTACTTCTAACTCATATTCTGTGAATATCTCAAAAGGTTCGGACCTGTGTTTCAACAGAAACATATGTCTGAATCTTGAGAGATTATCAGAGAATGTAATGAAGTAGAAAGAACCGGTCTTGGCATGTGTAGACAGGGGACTTACATACATCAGCATGTATCAATCCCAAGAGTTCACTAACTCTTTCTCTGTTTCCAATAAACAGAGCTATGGTCATCGTATCTTTGTGACATGACCGGCAAGTTTCACAAGATGTAAATTCAAACTAATTTAAATATGCATCTACATGTAACTTCAGCCAGTCGGGTCGCATTGATATGACTGAGTCTACAATGCCTCAAGAAGGATTCGTTCATTTCTGAACTCTTCCTCTCGTGTGTGTTCTGTATACTAAGAACTATAGTTTGATTTAGAACGTCAATGCTTTTAGATAACGTGCCTGAACCGATCAACTCTTGATATAGGAAATGTTCAAAACATTATCCAACAATACAAAATTATATCCGTTCTTTACTAATAAAGAGAATGATATGATGTTGTATATCAGGTTCGGTATCTAATAACATTCGTTCAGAATCAATGTATTCTAGTAATACAGGGTGATAGTGACCAACAGACTTGGCTGCAACACTTGCATCGTTTTCTGTCTCATGAAACTTATCACCCGTTCTCAGTTCTCTACCTATCTGTAGCCCATGTAACAGATTACATATGTGGGATCCTGATCCGGTATCACATACCCAGGACGTAAAGGATACTGAGAAACAGTTCTCTGTAATGAACACACCCGAAGATGATGCATCAACATGCACTTTCTTCGTTTGGGCGGCACGGGAAATCTGGTATTCCCCAATTTCCTGCTCTGTCTTATAACAATTATAAGTTGGAGCGGGACCAACGTTCTCCAGCTCAGTATAACAAGCAGGTTCGGTCGATATATCCGTATTATTATCTTGATTAAGACGTGATATGGTCGCTACCTGGAGAGAGAGAGAAGAAAACACTCAGCGTATGCTCTTGCAAGATTAGATAGGTTATCTAATATATCTAATCAGGATGTCTCCCACTGTTTTAATCAAATCTTCCTTCAAACCCTAAAAGAAAAGACTAGCCGGGATTAATTACACGCTACAAGTTCGCTAATCTTTCAGCCAGGCCAGTGTCGGTACTTTGAGGGAGGTCCCCCGTGCTTTCGCACGAACCTAATTAAAGTAAACCTCATTTTCCCAGAGGCGTAACCCCGTTAACACTTTTCTAGACACCTACTTGATCGGCTAATTGTAATGTGTAAAACTCTCCCAGGAGTAACTCTTACTCGCAGCGGGTATCGGGATCCAACTATCTTATAGAAAGTATGCAATCTCATTGCAAATTTCAACTCTTGAAATTCCCAATAATATTTTGCCCCTAGCGATCTATGACCTTAACTAAGTCAACAAACCATACATCGCAAGTCAAGTTCAACCCGTTCATTTCCCGATTGAATTAAACCCACCCGTACGACCCTTAACTGAGTCAACAAGGCCGTACGAATACCCTAATCCAATCACATCTCATGTTTTAGCATATAAACATTACTTAGCTACCGTACACTATGCCTTAACTAAGTCAACAAACATAGCACGAATACTAAATAATATCTATCTGAAATGACGGAGGGCTACGCAGGTTTTTCAGAAAACCCTGAGCGTAATGAACTTGATATCATTGTAGAATCGAGTGATTTTAAATGGAGTGTTTTTTAGGCTTTTCTAGTTTTGCTAAAGGGGTCACTCCCGGTGAAGGGATCGTCGGCCCTTTCCTCGTCGAATGAGGTGCGGGATATATCATATATATCACTGTGCAAAGCAGAAACTATAGAAGCAATCAAAAGAAAAACCGAGAGTTGTAGCATCTGCCAGTTATTGCTAAAGGAGTCACTCCCGGTGAAAGGATCTCGGTCCTTTCCTTATCGAATAAGGTGCAGGATGTTCTACAAGGAACATCGCTATGCAAAGCAAGAACTAGAGCTACCATTTTTTAAAACAAGTTTCTACAACATCTTAGGTTTCTTTTAGTTTGATTAATCTCATTAATGAAGTCCCATGTTATTATGCTTCGCAAGCATCACATTTGAAATGAAATCTGCAATATAACATATATCTCATATATATAATATAAACATTCATCTCAGGCAGTAATATGATCTCATCACAGAACATTGCAGCAGAAGAACATATATGAAATATTGGATATACTAGGACGTCCGTGTTTTCAATACGAGCCTGTATAAAACACGGATTCCACGGTCGCGATGAATAGCCAAACCCACATCCCTAGACCCCTACGAGAGCGGCATGTAACACTGCCAATTCTAGGGTTAGGAGACCCGGTCTCGACTCTTCGAGATGGTCTCCCACTGTACCCTAGAACCCGGTTACTTGTGCTCCCCTCCTTGGGTCTACCTAATGCGGAAAAGTAAATAATATACAACGGTGACATCTTCCGCAACCTGGAAGTGCCCCAATAAAAGAATATTACATACAAATGAATTTTACATTAATGAAAAAGAAAAACTCTCATCTCACATAAAACCCCCAGCTATTCAAAACGCGACGATTCAATATAACATATCACAGCAACACATAATATCTTATATCATCAACGTAAACCAGTATGTGTATCCCGATTGTCGTTGATGTATAGCAACGAAGCCGGCGATACACCACATACTACGCTACGGTCACAGAAAAGAAAGTGTAAAACTACAACAGTTGGAATCCGCAACCTTCTTAGACATCGCATGTCTAACCAAATGAATTCCTTAGACATCGCATGCCTAACAATTATAAACCCCGCATTTTAGTCTCTTTATCGAAAACTCTTTTCAATATCAAGTCGAGCAATTCAACAAGATTCCCGACATCCTGATCGAATGCTCGTCGCAAACTTTAGTAGACGGCCGCACCCCCGGATGCCGTCAACAAAGTGCACTAAGGAGGAACACCGCTGCCGCAAGCACCCGAATGGATGCTTTTGGCGACGGGGTTCTCCTACAGTCACTTGGTCGGGGCTCTGGGGCGTAGCTGTCTATTAAGTTTACCCGGCGAGTATCTGCGTACGCTACGTGATTGCGGCGGACTTTTGATCACATCAAAATTCCGTGGCAACCGATCATCTGAGACTAAACTGCTAGATTTATAACATTCAAATTAGTTATCTCATAACTACATGTGGATTCCAAATATTGTATCACATTCCAGATAAATAGACAATGTTAAACTTTCCGATCGAATAATCAAACACCCAAGATTACCCCAATAATATCTCAACACTTGAAATCAGTTTAAAAACATCCATCATATGCCACAGTACCAATGGTCCAACCGTAGAAGGGTCAAGCCAACGCCTCACATGTGGCACGTTGTACTGCCCCAAACCCTAAGGTTCAAAAGGCAGTTCAAGACGGTCACATAATCGAGTTAAGCTTTGTTGTCTTCTAGAGGGTCCACCGCGTTACTTGCACGACTTAGAACGTTCTTAAACATGAGAAAAAATCCAACTTTTGAAAAATTTTCCGACAGGGGAAAAAGTGAGTTATCGATATCCGTTCAAACCTTTTAACAGTTTCTAAAAATTATCCGGACAAAACTAAACAAAGTTAAATTATCCGATCGAATCAACGATTCCCCAATACAACCCTTGAAAACTCAACACTTGAATGGAATTAAAATATTCCCAGAAAAAATTAACAAGAAAGGACCTAAGAATAATTAAGTGAAATTTCAGGGACTAAGTCCAAATTTTGGCCGCGGAACCGCCGCCACACCCATGGTTTCGCCGCGGTTCCGCGGTCAAATAGTTGACTTAGGGGACCGTGCTTCACAGTAATTCTTAGTTTTTCCTGCTTGTTTTTCTGAGCATTTTTAATTAAGAAAAAACCACATTTTTGAAAAATGTACAGAGAAGGGG
The DNA here is from genome assembly GCA_030015575.1 of Agapanthus africanus. NCBI lineage: Eukaryota > Viridiplantae > Streptophyta > Magnoliopsida > Asparagales > Amaryllidaceae > Agapanthus > Agapanthus africanus. The sequence goes on from JASDDO010000014.1 coordinate 337,732,457, forward strand.
TTTTATCGGGTTTTCCGGGTTCGATCGGACTTTAAACTTCGTCTAGACTTCGCCTAAAGCTCTAGCTTGGCTCTGATACCACTATAGGGTTGCTAGGCACGCGCACAAGGGTCTACGAGGCATCAACCATGCTCGATTAAAATTTTAGCCGTGCCGAACAACCCGAATACGGATATTTAAACTAGAGTTTAGGTGAAAACTTGCATGTTAACAACTTTAACACTAAGTGAGAGGGATTACAACCTTTGTAGATCCGGTCTTTCACTTCATATGCTCCGTGTTGAGGTCCCTTCGCTGCGATCATCGTACTCCGGACTCTCGAGAGGTTCCACGAAGAGAAAGATGCAGTCTTGTTTCCGATCTTCGATACAAAGACGATCTACCTTGAAGTTTCATTAACACAATCTAACACTCACTAAAATTGAGTGAACACTCTCATCTAAAGGGCAAGGGAAGATGAGGATGATGAAGTAGGATTTTTGCTCTCTTTATTTATCTTTTTCTCATATTTATTCATCACTTGGAAAAAGCTAGTAAGCTTTTTCCATGAAGAAAGAAGAAGGAAGAAGATGAAGAATCATTTGTGATGAATAATAAAATGTTATCATAATCATTTATGCAACCATGGTTGTAGTAACCAATGTAGAGAGTTTACTAGGGTTAGGGTTTGGGTTGGGTTAAAGGGTGAGTCACAAAGAAATATCTATCATAATATCTTAACAAATGACAAAGTAAAAACATCTAGAAACATCTAGAATTTATTAACCCAAATCAAACCCTAAACTTTTTTAAACTCCTCTAAACATGTTGCATTAATAATTATAATATGTTACAATATTATATATCACATATACAATATTTATTGTAACAAAATAAAATAATACCTTTAACATATATCGCATATATATCAATGTATTACCCGAGTGAGAAAAAGAATCTTTTAGTGAGCTAATATTAGTTAATGTAATTTAATATATCATATATATTATTATACATTAAATTATCGAATCAACACTTGATCCGACAATCCGGCTATATCGCATATAACCGACTAATATTTATCCGTATCGATTCATCGAATCAACACTTGATCCGATGACCCGGCTGATATCAAATATCGCGAGAATAGAATACGGTATCTCATATCGCATATTCTCGGTCCCGCACATATCACATATGTGCTCCTACTCCGTTTTTCCTGAGCCAAGAAACCTCTGTGTAGGACTCTACAGAATCGTCAATACGCCGGCAGTAGGTGATGATCATATCAAACACCCACAAGCTGCAAGCGGTCAGCTAAATGTAACAGCTACCCAGGTATTGAGCGCTCAGAAGATCAACAAGCAAGCCTGTACATTCTCCTGTGAATCCAAACAGTAACACTCCCGTACAGTCCGGTCTCGTCGTCTGATATGTCGCATATCTCGTCTAGGGGTGGTAAACGTCAGACCCTAGTAGCTCGATAAGTCGTGTCGATATGAGGTTTATAACAGTTCGAGAAACTACCGATAACACTTACCAGTAAATCTCAGCAACCCTGGCCAGGGATTTCCGGTTATAGCCAATCGAACACAGCACAACATCAACTCCCTATACCGGGAGAGACGAATCCCCTCCTATCGCTCATTGCCTCCATGTGATTCGGGACTGTACCCAAAAGCCACCTTTTTGCACGCCCTCTTGGACGTGGTATGATGGAAATCAAAGCACAGTGGGAATCACATAAGACTCTATGACGATCTCGGGTCAACAGACTACTCTGTACCAGTGTCACCGAAGAACTGCCATCTGACGTGAGGTATTATACCATCTGGGAGTTCTCGGCGAGTCCGTCCTGTGTACCCAGTCTCCACTAAGCACCCGTACACCATCCTTGATGTCAAACACCGATGGATATGGGATCATCCATCGCCCATCATATGGGTCAAGATGCGTATACGCTAGTCTACTCTGGTGTATCGATGCCCTGTCTCGATACACCCTCGACTAGGAACAGTTATAGGATGTACTCGTCGACTACCGTGGCCCCACTAGTATGATCTCATCATAGTCCCAGTAGTCGAGTACATATCCTAAGGGCTTTATCAACATGTAACATAGAGACAATCAGAGTACATGTTAAGATAAAGTACAACCAGATAGCATACTATCATGTCGAGCAAGAAAGTCCTCCCTATATATGTCCAAGCATCCACTACAATATACATCGTATGTACAGTAATGGCCTCTAGGGCAGACATATAACTAACAATATCACCTGCCATCAGCACTCTACGGTTTCTCAGTGCCTGCAATGAATTGCATATATGAGATTCTAATCCGGTATCCAATACCTAGGAAGTAGAGTTTATTGACAGACAATTTTCAATTACAAACACACCTGAAGCCGAAACCACAACTTGCCTCGGGTCCTAGTTCTTAGCAATCCAAGCTTTGCAATCTTTCTTCCAATGGCCTTTCCAACGACAGTGGAAGAACGCGTCCTTTGCCACTACTGGCACCGCAACCTTTGCCTTTCCCTTGGCTTCCACCTTACCAACACCACCTCTCGGTTTGGTAGCGGCCTTCTTCTTCCTTCCTTTGGCCCTTGCTTTGGACCTGGAAGAGGAAGCACCACGAACAAACATAGTGGGTGTTTCCTTTGCTTTCTGCAAGGTGCCCTCTGCACTCCTCAACATGTTAAGGAGCTCTGGAAGTTCAACTTCTTTTCCTTGAATGTTGAAATTCAGAATAAACTGGACGTAAGTGGAAGGAAGGGACTGAAGAACCAAGTCTGTATATAGCTCGTTCTCTAATGTTGTCCCGAGGTCCGCAAGCTCTTCAATATAGCCAATCATCTTAAGGACATGTTCTCCTACAGATGATCCAACGGCCAGCCTCGACTGAAACAAGTTCTTCGAGGTCTCGTATCTAGCTATACGAGATTGCTCTCCATACAGTTCCTTGGTGTGGAGAAATATGGATTCAAGATCCATATTCTCGTGCCTCCTCTGATGTTCATTATTCATAGAGGCAAGCACGATGCATTTGGCTTTCGTGCAGTCTATCTCCCAGGTCTTGTGGATTTCCTTATCCGCGACATTGGATTCTGGACCAGGGACAGCAGGTGCCTTAGTAGTAAGTACATACCCCAATTTGTCATAAGTAATTGCCATCTTGACATTCCGGAACCAATCTTTATAGTTTGGCCCTGTCAAAATATTTTTATCTAATAGTAACTTAAGGCCTATCATGTTCTAGGTCACTGCAATTAGGAGAGAGAGAGGAAACACTTTAGCATGATGCTCTTGAAAGTTTAGAGTGGTTTTTAGTTTATCTAAACAGGATAGCTCCCACTGTTTCTCGAATCCCTCCTCAAACCAAAGAGGAAGAACTAGTCAGGACTATTCTTACCATACAAGACTTGCTTAACCGTTCAGCCAGGCCGGTGTCAGTACTTCGAGGGAGGTTTTACGACGCTTTCGCGAAGTTCCTTAATTAAATAACCTCTTTTCTCTGGGGGCGTAGCCCCGCTGACACCTTTCTCGACACCTACATAGTTTATAGCATTGATCGTTAAGTGACGAATCTCCTGATGAGTAGCGGATGCTTACAGTAGGATCGGGATCCAAATATCATCGTGTGATAAAGCTGAAGGCATCCTACCAAAATTATCACACTCCAAATGGTATGAAACTCTTAGCAAATTTCAGTTTCTTTAGAAATTCCCGATATCAATTTTTGCCCCATGCTCTTATGACCTTGGCGTTGGTCAAAATGTCATAAGTCACATGTCAAGTTCTACCCATCATTATCTTGTTAATTTGAACCCATCCGTACATACCCCTGACTTTGTCCAAATGACAGCACGACTGTCCCAAACTAACTCATCTATCTATGCAACAAATGAATACCCAGGAGCTATAAAACACTATGCCTTGGCGTTGGTCAAAATGCATAGCTTGAATACTACTAAATACCCAAATGAAATGACGGAGGGATACGAATGGTTTTGGCGAAACCGTGAACGCAGTGAACTTGATATGATCGAAGGAACCTGATAGCTTTTTAAAAGGAGTGGTTTAAGCTCCGCAATTTAAAAAATATCTTCTGTTTTAAAATAACCGAGTGGTTTCTTTTAAACTGTTCCAACGATTCAACTTTGGTTTATTTTCTTTGCATTAATATAATGTGTCCCATCAATTAACCTATCATTACAGAAAACAACGAAAATACAACGTCCTCTTATGCCATCCGCATTCGCCACTGGGCCCCGTCATTCACCCGTTAGGTTACTTAACTAACGACAGAGCGGGGGCTGGGCTAGCGCGGGTGCAAAATATAAGTAACGCCTAATAGATATCATATATAGATATTGTACATTCGTCAGACGCAATAATAGGCATTCCAGATTACAGATGAACATATTGGATTTTCTACGAATCCGCATTCCTTTTGAGCCTGCAAAGAAAGACGGATTACACGGTCGCGATGAATAGCCAAAACCCCACCCTAGACCCCTACGGGTACGGCAAACTACCCGCCCAGTACCCGAAGTGAAGCGGTCTCCCTCAATGACGTGAGTAGGCTACTATGCACTTCAAAGTACCTGGCAGTTTGTGCACCCCACCTTGGGTCTATCCTAGGAGCAGAAAATGGTAAATGAAATAATACAACGGTGGCTATAACCTCAACCCGGATGTGCCCCGCAAAAGAATATTACAACAAATTACAATTTACATTTGAATGAAAGAAACACTCGTCTCACATCCCCGGCTATCCATTCACGACAATCCAACAAGTCCACATTCACAAACCAGTAAAAACCATTACAGAAATGTGCAACCCCCTGCTAACCGACATACTAGCAGTTAGGGGAGGTTTACGAACACATTAAACACAACACATATATAATCCAGTTAGCCAAAGTTCTTAGAATTTCGATCAAGCAACACATATGAATCTACTCCAAACAATTCTCTGTGCACATAAAACCTGAGCAGAAACAAAACATCCCAGAAAACACAACATCAACACAGAAGAATAACTGAGCAAATTTGGGTTGACTCGAAGTCAACTCGGCCGCGGATCCACGGCGGATCTCTTGGATCGGCGGCGGTTCCGCGGCGGTATGGCCGATTCACGGTCCTAAATTTCTTCACAATTCTTAAAAAAACCCTGCTTTTATTTTTAAGGGTCCCTGAAAAATTTTTAGACCCCGTTTTAAAATCGGCAGAAACTATGTGAAAATGATGTTTTTTCGGGTTCGTTTTGCGATCGAATTTCTAACGACTTTGCTAACATGTTAGTTATGGTTTAGCTAGGCTCTGATACCACTATAATTCGACGTTAGACACCCCACATGATGCGGGGAGGCGGAATAGGTAAAACAATCATTTTGTTTGAGTTAACATCGACTAACTTTACGGATCTTTGCTAAACCCTAACTAACAACGATATAGAAGTGATTAACTACTATGATAGATGATTATACCTCAAGATTCTAGTCCTTCTTGTTCTTGTTGTTCACCTCCTCGTCGGCCTCCTCGATGTGATAGAAGATCCACCTGAGAGTTCCTTCTCCAAATTTTAACCTCTCGCTTGAGGTAACTAGGAGGCTATGATTGCTAATCAAAGTAACCTAGAGGATATAGAATAGGATTAGGGATCTATTAATCTTGCTAATCCTTGGATCTCAACACATGAGAGGATTAGGGTTAGGTCTTTGAAGAGAGAAAGCTTGAGGAGAGAGAAAGTGTTTGTGAGAATGAAAATGAATTATGTCTCATTTCTATATTTTATGAAGCATAAAGAATATCAAATAAATCATTATGTGATATTTACAACCATGCTTCATTTAATACAAACAATGAATCATCTCATGAGTCATTAAGCAATAAATGCTTTATTAACTCATTTGGATGAATCATCTCATGAGTCGCTAATCCATTTAATGCAAATTACACCTAAGCTCTCCACCTCATCTTTCTTCTAGAAGCTTCTCGACTAATTACGAGAATGCACCTCCCATCCGTGAAAACACGGAAATATTGAGACTGTATAAATCCAATAATCCAATACTAGAATCTGGCTTAAACTAAAGCCCGCTAGTATAAACTGTCCGAACATCGTACGTGCATAAATACACGTATGTGTCCGAACCCTGTCGTAAAACCATACAACCTCTATATCGTCTCGCCTGAAGCAGGGAAACTCTCTGTGTGGGACTCTAAAGACTCGATACTACGCTGGCAGTGGGTTTAACCACAGGCCGCAAGCGGTACTAGCTGTACGTAACGGTCCCCAAGTAGATGTCGATAAGAAGGCCGATGAGAAAACCCATCCGAACTCCTACTGAGCCTGATGTGACAATCTCCGTACAGTCCGGTCTGTTCGTCTAGGACTATCGCATATCGGGCCTAGGAGGGCGGCAAGCGTCAGTCCCCTAAAAGCGGTATAAGTCGTGTCGGAGTGAATCCTATTACACCTTGAGAAGCTACTGGAAATCCTACCAGTAAATCTCGTTTGCCCTGGCCAGGGACTTTGCGTAATGGCTCTCCAAACACAGCGCGATATCAACTCCCAATACCGGGAGAGACGAATCCTTTCTAACCGCCACTGCCTCCAAGTGCTTCGGGACTGCACCCAACTGCTACCTGCTTGCACGACTCCTTTGAGCCGTGGTAGGGTATCAATCTAAGAACAGTGGGAACACACTCGAGATGAAGGAGCAGTGTCAAGTCTGGGGACTATGGTGTACTCATGTCACCTGGGAACTGTTAACTGACGACGGGTATAATACCAACCAATAGTTCCCTGCGGGTCATGTCCGGTGTACCCGTAACCCAACGAGCACCTGTATACTATCTCCAGTACAACGTACTGATGGCTGTGTGACAGACCATCTCCCCAACTAGGATGAGAAGTGCACACTAGTCTACTCCGGAGTATCGATGCCCGGTCTCGATAATCCTATGACTAGGGACCTGAAAAAATATGTGCTTGTAGACTACCTTGCCCCCACTAGTGTGACTGCCATCACACCGCTGGTAGTCAAGCAAGATCCTAAGGGCTCAATCAATATGTATTCGCAATATGCTAAAAGAAACATATACACATATTAAGATAGACAAAAACCAAGTAGTATACTACTATGTTGAGCAAGACTGTTAATACAACTGTGAATATCCCAACCTTCCTTTAAGTAATATACGAACTAGTATGATACAATAATAGCCCATAGGTTATATACACTAACAGTTAGTGATATGTATTCTCTAGAGACCATTATTGTATGATATAGTGGATGCTTGGACATATATATGGAGGACTTTCTTGCTCGATATGATAGTATGCTATCTGGTTGCCTTTATCTTAACATGTTCAATGGTATTATCATACTGTCTCTCATATATATGTTGATAAAGCCCTTAGGATGTAGGCTTGACTACAAGGACTATGATGCGGATCATACTACTAGGACCTGGGTAGTCCACAAGCACATCCTTCAATTGTTCCTTGTCGAGGGAATATCGAGACAGGGCATTGATATACTAAAGTAGACTAGTGTATACGTTTCTTAACCCTGTATGGGACGATGGTTGATCCCATATCCATTGGTGGTTGACATCAAAGATTGTACACATGTGTTCATCAGAGAATAGGTATACTGAATAGGACTCGTCGAGAACTCCTAGACGGAACTTGTCACGACCCAAATTTAGGCACGTGACCGGCACTTAAACCACGTGACGTCAACAGGCGTAAAACAATTTAAGTAAGCCGAAAACCCAGAAATCTAAACTATAAAAAAATTAAGTGATAAAAACATTGTTAAAACATTTGGAAATATCAAGTAAAAATCATAAAGCTTAAGTTTATTTTCTTAAAAAAATTGGCAGCACCTCTAATTGATCGTGAAAAGTGTGTGTTTGTAGTGTAACCGCAATCAGAACGGTGTCGCGCGTAGCTAGACCGAGGTGAGTACGGGTCGTCCTCAGGGAAACGTTGAACCTTTTATTCTTACTTTAAATGTGTTGAGAAAGAGAGAGGAAGGAATAAAGAATATTGTAGAATGGTTTCTAGATCTACGTTAAGCACTAATGCAGAATATAGATCTAGATTATTTGTGGATGTAGTTAATATAAGAAGGGGCTTGTAGGGTTCGTTAGGATTTAGTAGTTATGGATGATTAATTAAAGATTACCCTTTTTATCCTTTAATAGATTTAAAACTAGAACGACGGTGATGCGTGTAGATTAGGGTTTCTGGAGGGAAAAGGAATCCCACTCTTAACCCTTATCTCGACACGGAACTCCGTTCATATCTAGCCTTTACCAAAACAATCATTAATCTAATCTCTAATCGCGGTCGAGGCTAACAATGAATTGGTATCATGCCCGATTAGGATGTTAATAATTCTTTTGATAAAGTTTATAAATTTTATAGGACGTAAAAAGAGTTTAGTTATTTTCATCATCCATTAACCTACCCTAATCCTACGAACCCTAACAAGCGGAGAATTACTCGTGCACGTTGGGAGAAAAAGAGATGGAGAGAAAATGCATAATTAAACTACGAAGAAATAGAATAAGAAAAAGAAAGCTACCTTTATTAATCAACAATATTCATTACACTTTGATTCCTTAGAAAATGATTACAAATCCTAGTTTTTCTTCTCGATCTCTTCTGAGAAGGTAGATGAACCATTGATGATCAGCCTGGATGCGTGAGCCGTCTTGGACTTCGTGATCGCGTCGACTTGATGATTTTTCCAAGAGGCTCTCGGTCCTTATTTATACTCCAAAAGCCAGAAATCTAGCTTCTAAATTTGGAAGCAACTAGTTATGATCCAACAGAAAAATCCCACCTTCTGAACCCTCTGGCACGCGGCAGATCCGCGGCCAATAGGGGGGTTTGGCCGTGGATCCGCGGCCAAAAAGTGGGATCGTTTGGGGATTTTTCTGGGGCTTCATCTATATTGCCACGTGGTGATCTTTTGAATCTCAGAAGCTGAAAATCTTCTCGTAATTACTGCTAGACTTGATTTCTTTAGTTTGCTTTCTTAATTAGGCAGGTTTACTTTAACAACTTTGATTCCCTTGATTTTTAGCCCTGAAAAATTCTGCACAATCTCAACAAATAATATTAGTAGTGTTTTGTTTTATTAAGATATTAATTTCACCATTAAGATTTGGTCAATGGTATCTTTGCATATATTTTCCTACCAAATGTTACTTATAATATATCAACACATGAAAAATAGTATTTTTACAGATAAACCCTCATATGTATCATATATTATAATAAACACCTTTTCTAGTATAGAAATAGTAAGAAAAATGTAATAAGAAATGTGCAGTTTTATCAACTGAACAAATACCCCCAAACTTATCTTTGATCGTCCCGAGCAAACTAGTTTATTCAAGAGAAGGAGAATAAAGAAAGGAGAAAACTAAGCACACTTTCGTAGGCAAACACGATTGCACTGAGCACGTGCAACAAGCTGTTAAACCTCTAGGTGTCCCTAGTAGGAGGAGTGTTGTCTCCTGAGGGTTTTCAGCGGATTACACCCACAAAATCCTATAATAAAAGAGAGATGGTGAAATTTACATATAAAGATAAGAACCACAAAAGAAATACTTTGAAAATTTAGAGTTTCTAACTACACTAGCTTTTCAGTTGTCATGAGCCCTATCTTAATAGTCATGAAAAGATGTTAGAAATCACATCATCTCTCAATAAAACATCGTCTTTATTCTTCATTCCTACATTTCATCCAAACATCGATCATATACCCCTACGTGTGTAAATAGAACATCCCTACACTCGGAGAATTCAATTCAAGCTATCATACTCTTGTCCATCTACCTCAGTACTTTTTACTTTGATGAATATTTAAGGATTTGCTCACACATTTTCATGCGACCGTTAATACTTCTTGAGATACTAACTGACCGATTACATATGTGCTTGCTGATTAGGTGATAGTATTTTCCTCGTCTTGCACCACCTAAGACTTAGCAGTGACTTCCAAACCAGTTGGTCTAAGGCACTAGGTGATGAAACACCCTCGCTATATTTTTTTATTGCTGCCTTGGCGATAACAAAACCAGTGTTCATTTTTTTTCACCATTTTATGTTTTATTCATTTTTTTTATTCCTTCATACTTTGGCTTTTAGACAAGAGCATTTCAAGGTATCCTCTACTCTCCTGAGTTTCAAGACGTGTGTAAGTACGTATAGTAGGGTATCAACATTCAAATGTTTGGCTTCCAGAATAGAAACTATTTTTCAGACTTATTTTTATCCTCAGATTAGTGACTTCCTTCATCTTACCAACCCTTGGGACAACAGCTCATAACTACTTATTACCAGTTCGTTTAAGAAAACTTCTAATTTTCTAGGTTTTCTTAAATTTTTCCAATCTTTTGGATGTAATTTTTCACTATCTAATCTTTTATTATCAAAACAAATTTTTTGTGTGCTTATATATAGTATAATGCAAAGTAATGCGTAAATAAGCACAAACCTCCCCCAAACTTGTTTTCAACAGTGTCCTCACTGTTGCTATCTGCTGGATCACAAAAACCTGTAGGCTTGGGAGGACATTATTAATGGGGGCAAGAATAAGTGAAAGTGAAAATCCTCCCCCAAACTTATTTTTGGCTCACAAATTTGAGGACAAAAGTTATGTTCAAGAGCCAAAAAGATACCCCCCCTCAAACATGAGTTAGACAATATGAAGCATTTTAAGAGGGGGTGAGCCATTTGGTCAAAGTAAGACTTTACAAAGACCAAAAGTTAACACCAACCATTCAAAGATTTTATCAGTATAGCGCATAGGACGGTGGAAGAATGTGTTGTATCGAGTCAAGAAAAAATGGGAAAGGGATAAGAGGTGGTCTGGAAAGGGTTTGAATTTGAAATTAGAGAAAAGAAAGAATGAAGATGAATGTGAATGATTGGGAAGAATGAATGGTGACAGTTCAACCTCTATAGGTAGAGATTGATCAATCACAAAATCCGTATTGTTTAAAAATTCAAGTTCGTCAGCAAAAAGTTTTTCAAAACTTTTATCAATGGTGTGATTGAACATTTTGCTGTCAAAGAGTTTTGTGCTAGAATTTTGTTAGGTTTACCTAGCACCCTATGTAGAGTTTGGAAGCATCATATGTCACAAAGTTCAAATTTTTATGGTGCTAAGCAAGCATACAAAGGATCGATCCTAGAAAATTAGGGTTTCTAAATATTAAAGGCAACAAAGACTAGGGTTTCGAGAGTACAACCTTTGTAGCTCCCTTCGCTAGACTCTTTGGCCTCTTGAGTGTTAGAGGAAGGTCCTCTTGAAGTCTTCTAGTATCCACGACGATCCACCCGAAGCTCCTTCGTCCAAGCTATCGACTTCACTTTCCAAGAGAAGAAAAGAAGATAACACTCTAAACAAGTGGGCTAGACTTGTGTAGAATGATGTTGTGGTTCTAATTCTCACTTCAAAAACCTTTCTTGTTGTGTGTTTTGCTCACTATAAAAAACTAGAGAGCAAAGGAAGAAGGAGGAAGAAGATGATGGCTTTTCTTTTAGAAGAAGAGAAAAGATTAACCCTTGAAAAGAAATGAAAATATATCTATATATATTTATTTCTTCTCATCTTAAACCATGGTTAAATGTTTGAGATATTATTTAATTAGAGTTTAAAACATAGAAGGAAAGTTTAATCCATGGTTAAGGGTAGGTGAGGATGGTTAGGTTAAAGAAGGATGTAGAAACTAGTCATGAATTATCCTTTCCTTTTCCATTTTGTTTTAAAGATAAATTAAATAATAATCCATATATTTAACCAAGGTGTGAGTCTTATATTGCCACCATTTTCCATGTGTAATCAACCATGAAGGATGATGTATGTATGTATGTATGCACATTCATATATGCATGAAACTAAAAGAAAGAAAGCGTACATGCATGCATACATCCATCATGTACAAGAAAAGGTTTCAAGTGAGAAAACTAATGGTTAAATGATAAATCAACACTTGATTTATCAATCCGGCCATATCACATATGACCCCACCAAAAGAAAGCCGCCCGATCAATATACGGTATCCTATACGCGCATTTTAATCGGGTCCCTGCGCATATCGCATACGCACACCACAACGTTTCGCCTGGACTAGGTAAATCCTTTGTGGGACTCTAAGACTCGTCAATACGCCGGCAGTGGGTGATGATCATATCAAGCACCCCCAAGCCGCAAGCGATCAGCTAAATGTAACGGCCACCTGGGTATTGAGCGATCAGAAGAAAATAAGCGAACCTGCTACAACTCCCGTCGAGCCAACCGGCAAAACTACCGTACAGTGTGGTCTCTTCATCAGATATGCTGCATATCGAGCCTAGGGATGGTCACGTCGACCCCAATAACTCGATAAGTCATGCCGGTGAATGGTCTATAACAGATCGAGAAACTACTGATAACACTTATCAGTAAATCTCAGCAGCCCTGGCCAGGGACTTACTGATATAACCAGTCGGGTACAGCACGACATCAACTCCCAATACCGGAAGAGACGAAACCCCTCCTATCTCTCATTGCCTTCGTGTGTCTCGGGACTGTACCCAACGGACACCTGTTTGCACGACTCGGTAGAGCCGTGGTAGGGTGGCAATCAAAGTACAGTGGGAGAACACACAAGACTCTATGACGATCTCGGGTCAACAGACTAACCTGTACCAGTGTCACCTGAGAACTGCTATCTGACGATAGATATAATTCCATATAGGAGTTCTCGGTGAGTCCGTCCAGTGTACCCAGTTACCACTGAGCACCCGTATATGATCTTGATGTCAAACATCGATGAATGTGGGAACATTCATCACCCATCGTATGGGTCTAATATCATATACGCTAGTCTACTCTGGTATGTCAATGCCCCATCTCGATATACCTACGACTAGGGACTTTCCAGGATATGCTTATAGACTACAGATGTCCCACTAGTATGATCTCCATCATAATCAGAGTAGTCAAGCCGATATCCTCGGGGATTTATCAGCATGTATGAATGAATAAAAGCATGATCAAATCAACATGTCAGATAAAGAAGAACCAGATAGCATACTATCATATCGAACAAGAATGCATACTGAATATATATATACATGTATAGATACATCCACTATCAAATAATGGCCTCTAGGGCATACATATACCCAACAAATTTATCCTACTTGATTCATCAAAAATCATTGAGGTAGAGGACTCGAAAAACTCATCTACTTCATTTTCAAAAATATCCAAATCAAGTTGAATTTCTGGTATTACTGAACTTGAATTAACGGATTGTGATTCATCAAAACTCACTGAAACTATAGGAACATAAGAAGAACCGGAGAAAGTAGAAGGTGAATTGGGTAAACAAATTGGTGTGTCGAGTGTTGTTGAACCAGATGTGGAAGATGGAGGCTGTATTTCGGTCTGATTTTCGGGTATACCATTATCATCAACTTCAAGACGTATTTGGTGTTCGGGAAGAATTAAAGGCTCAAGATGATGACCACAAGGAAGTGAAAGAATCTGATGAATTGGTCGGACAAAATCATCCAAAATTTCGGGTTCATCAATCAATATATCCCCAACGTCAATCACCTCATTCAAGTGAAGGTTAAAATTCTCAAACACCTCATCAAAAGTATGGTTTTCAATCAGTTTTGGTTCAAGAGTGGAGGTGTAGAGATCACAAGGGTTGGGTATGGTTTCACTTGAAATGGACCCTTCACAATCGGGTAAATCAAACACTACAAAGTCACACAACTTATCAGACATTCTATTTGGTGTACTTGATGAATTTATGAAATTGGAGTTGTGGATTTCAGTTTGGAATGGGGAGGTTTGATTAGGAAGGGTGTATAGTTCTGTCTCACTACCCAAATTCTCATTTTGTCCTATGCCCGAATCATATACTGAAAACTTTCTAAAAATTTGGGCTGGTTTTGAATTATTTGCTTGCATCCACTCTGTTGTTTCCTTCCTAATTTGGTTCGACAATTCCAAAAAATTTTCTAATGTTTGCTCAAGACTAGACTTGGGTCGATAAGGGGTTTCAGGATAAGATTGAAATTCCTGTGGATAATTAAAACTTCCAAATGACTGATTAGAGGGACTGTCTAGAGAAGGTGGAAAAGTCGGATTGGATTGATAGCAATAGAATGGTTGCGAAAATTGGGTAGGAGTAGAATCAATATTATGATAAGAAGAATATTGATATGGGTGGGTTAGTTGGCTATTTTCAATAGACATCTTATATGCCACAAACTGCCTATCAATCTCTTCTTTGGACAGTGGTGGTGATGGTTGATATTGGTCCGGGTTGAAACTTTGGCCTCTAGCCCTAGCTATATGCTCAGCAATGGACATGTGTCTAGGGGCATTCTCACTTGGAGTATCAACAGAAACAAGTGTAGAATTAGGATACTGTTGATAGGACATGGATTGAGGTCGCCAACTGTTTCTACCCGCTTTTTCTATCCGATCTCTTAAGGACATGGGAGAGTCGGATGGCATACCGAAGGGATTACGAAAACAAGAGATATCTGGTTATGGAAAGGAAAGCTCGGCAAGAGATCGTCTGTTTGGGTCACCCATTATAAGAAGAGGAGAGGGGGGAAAAGGGTAAAAAGGGAGAAGATAATTGGTTTGTTTTGAAAAATGACGGACTTAGACAAATCACACAAAAATGCACAAAAAACCCTAGAACTATGGTTACCTAGGTTAAGTCTCTAGACCGCGCCTAGACTTCCAAAGGACAAGCCGCGGGATCAATCCTCTACCGCCTATTTACTACTCTTGTAGCCAGGTAAGTGCCAGGTGAGTGGAAGGCTCTCCACTACAAGTAGTGGCCCTAATTAAGTAACCACTCGCCTTAGACACACTTGCCTAGACACCACAAAAGTAATGCGGATAAGCGATAGATTACCCACGACCTTCCTCTGTCCTTATTGAGCGCGACAGTCCTTAGAGTCTGGTCTAGATATTTTTTAAATTAATGTAGGGTTGATGCAGATGCTCGGTTTGTGATTTGTGGGGCTTAGGAAGGGTGATAAAATCCCCACCTAATCTGGATTTGGTCTTTGCCCCTTAAAGTCCGTATTAAAATATGCAAAAACAAACCGCAAAACAAAACTTTGCAAAAAATATTTTTGAGCGGCGATATTTTGCAAAGAATCCTGTAGAAAAGAGATTTTATTAGATTTCAGAGGACAGAGAAAGAGGTTAGAATCTTACCAGAGAAGATTGAAGCCCTAGATCTCTAAACCTGCCGCGCTTCTGCCGCGAATATGGGCTATCTGCCGCGGATCCGCCGCAAGAAGGATGTATCACTTGATGATTTTTTTTCTGTGGCCTTCTGTACTCCTCTGGATCTCAATGAATGACTATGTCTCCTGTTTCCTCAATTCTATGACTCCAGATCCCCTCGCAAAACTCACACAATAATCGTTAAATATACAATTTGCAGTTTTGTTTTAATTATGATATAGATTGTATAAGAATTCAACACAAATAGTAAGAATAAAAAAATTACGCACGTATCCCCGGCAACGGCGCCATTTGATTGATCGTGAAAAAGTGTGTGTTTGTAGTGTAACCGCAATCAGAACGGTGTCGCGCGTAGCTAGACCGAGGTGCGTACGGGTCGTCCTCAGGGAAACATTGAACCTTTTATTCTTACTTTAGATGTGTTGAGAAAGAGAGAGGAAGGAATAAAGAATATTGTAGAATGATTTCTAGATCTACGTTAAGCACTAATGCAAAATATAGATCTAGATTATTTATGGATGTAGTTAATAAAAGAAGGGGCTTGTAGGGTTCGTTAGGATTTAGTAGTTATGGATGATTAATTAAAGATTAACCTTTTTTATCCTTTAATAGATTTAAAACTAGAACGACAGTGATGTGTGTAGATTAGGGTTTCTGGAGGGAAAAGGAATCCCACTCTTAACCCTTATCTCGACACGGAACTCCGTTCATATCTAGCCTTTACCAAAACAATCATTAATCTAATCTCTAATCGCGGTCGAGGCTAACAATGAATTGGTAGCGTGCCCGATTAGGATGTTAATAATTCTTTTGATAAAGTTTATAAACTTTATAGGATGTAAAAAGAGTTTAGGTATTTTCATCATCCATTAACCTACCCTAATCCTACGAACCCTAACAAGCGGAGAATTACTCGCGCATGTTGGGAGAAAAAGAAATGGAGAGAAAATGCATAATTAAACTACGAAGAAATAGAATAAGAAAAAGAAAGGTACCTTTATTAATCAACAATATTCATTACACTTTGATTCCTTAGAAAATGATTACAAATCCTAGTTTTTCTTCTCGATCTCTTCTGAGGAGGTAGATGAACCGTTGATGATCAGCCTGGATGTGTGAGCCGTCTTGGACTTCGTGATCGCGTCGACTTGATGATTTTTCCAAGAGGCTCTCGGTCCTTATTTATACTCCAAAAGCCAGAAATCTAGCTTCTAAATTTGGAAGCAACTAGTTATGATCCAACAGAAAAATCCCACCTTCCGAACCCTCTGGCACGCGGCTGATCCGCGGCCAATAGGGGGGTTTGGCCGCGGATCAGCGGCCAAAAAGTGGGACGTTTGGGGATTTTTCTGGGGCTTCATCTATATTGCCACGTGGTGATCTTTTGAATCTCAGAAGCTGAAAATCTTCTCGTAATTACTGCTAGACTTGATTTCTTTAGTTTGCTTTCTTAATTAGGCAGGTTTGCTTTAACAACTTTGATTCCCTTGATTTTTAGCCTTGAAAAATTCTGCACAATCTCAACAAATAATATTAGTAGTGTTTTGTTTTATTGAGATATTAATTTCACGATTAAGATTTGGTCAATGGTATCATTGCATACATTTTCCTACCAAATGTTACTTATAATATATCAACACATGAAAAATAGTATTTTTACAGATAAACCCTCATATGTATCATATATTATAATAAACACCTTTTCTAGTATAGAAATAGTAGGAAAAATGTAATAACAAATGTGCAGTTTTATCAACTGAACAACCTCCTTTGTAAAAACTAGCCCCGAAATGGGTACAAACACAGGATATAAATAAAGCATTCCCAAACGGGAGCAAATCACGCCCAAAGGCGGAAAACAATCACCACCGGCATATATATACGACGCCGTAGCGAATAAATAGACAATAAAATGAAAACAACATAAAAGAGATAAAACAACATAAGAAAGGCCAGCTCACACGAGCATGACACCCAGAGTCACAAAATATACAATATCGGTCCTCACAAACTCGTCTCTAAGTCAAAACATGAAAGTGGTAGATGGAGAGTACTAGATACAATGAGATATACAATAGATATAATCGGATAACCGTAAACCCACCTACAGCAAAAAGGCCTCACAGCCAACCGTAGCGGTATCCGCTGAAATAGATACAATAGGGAGCCCTGCCGCGACAACTCTGAGGGTCAAGCCTGCAAAACACTGTGGCACAATGGGGGTGAGTTGCCAACTCGTGAATAGTAAGTAACATCATACAGGTAATCGCAAGTATGCACGAACAACGATAATCTATCATATGCAATCTGATAGCATAAGTATGACAATATGGATATGCAACAATCATGATCAAGGTACACCATCAGGGTACTACAACTACATGAAACAATGCATATCAAATAACTATTGAGTGTGGGATTAAACATATCATCATCAATGAATCATCAACGTGGAAAAACCCGGTGTCCATCAACGACACCCCAAATCCTAACACCTCAGGCGATGTCACTCTGATCGGCCCCCATATCCGTAAATCTCATGGAACCTGAGTGCCCAATATCGACACTCGAAACATCATGAAAACCCGTGTCCAACATCGACACGTAAATCCACATAACTCGTGCTCCATCAGTCCAGATCGGCCCACGGGCTCCGTCAGTCTGGATCGGCCCATATCCATCTCATGACTCCGGTCGGTATCCTCCGGATAACCACCGGGTCCAAACTATCACCGGTAGGTAGTAGTCCCTCTGCCAGGCTCATCGTCTACTGCACAACATACCTTTCTTGCCCCGGGGTACCATACCGGGTCCACCATGAACCCGCAAACGGATCATCCATCTCCTCGAATCGGGTTTCTAAAACCAATCTCAGAACCGAGAAAACTCATGGTTGACGCATCGAAATATTATATCAAGAGAAACCGGGTTTTCAAAACAATGCATACTTTCTTGAAATATAACCACGGTTCTCAAATCCATAAACCACATGAAATCACTATCTCAATGCGTAAATCCATGAAATATGATGTATGCAACATAGAAAAGTAATATGAGCATATCAAGGGAAAACAGCTCTTTTAAATGGATCAAATTTTTAATAATATCATGCGGTTCCCACATTCTCCAAAATCAAATGCAACATCATATAAAGGCGTATATGTAGCTATAACAAGGTATGTGTGTATGCATGTAGATATGTATGCATGATGCATTTCATATGCGCAATAGAACAAGAATCAACGTCTAACAATTTATAATAGTAAAGGCGGAACAATACATATTCCCTTAGTAAGGTGGTACAAGAACAACTGCCTCAATATCAATAACAAATGCAGTACCACGTATATGTATATGTTGTGCGTGTCATGGCAATTACCAACGGTGTGTGTAGCATACAATTTAGTGCTCGTGCAACATGAACCGTCAGTAATGGTGCAGTGTCCAATAGGTACTAAGGCAAGGTACAAAAAGTAATGGTATGTAATGATGCTCATGCATAATCAACGCATATGCATATAAACATGCGGCTATAACATCATATCTAGCCCTCGACGCTTAAGGCCATACGGGCGATTTCCCCGTAGATGCTAAATCTACTCACCGATGATCTCGAGCTAGGTAAATCCAACCACCTGCTTTCCCTTCTTTGCAGCGTCTGAAGTCCCCGCACACGCTCCTAATATCACACAAAATATAACAAGTGCAACCTAGAAACCGTTCAATAATACATACAAGCTACATTTAGATTGACGCACCAACTCCAACAAACTCTCAAGTGTTCGCTTAGTGGGTAACGTGTGTAGCGACATCCTAAATTAAACCTAAGTGCAGTAAGCTATACAAAGAACGCGAACCGTGTCGGATACCGTAACGCGCATAGTCGAAACACTAGAAACTAGAAAAATGGTCCCAGATTTTTCCTACAGTCAATACATAAAAATCAAGTAGTACCAAACATCCAGTATAACATACAGACAGCTACCTTAAAAAAACACAACCCCCAACCCCCTAAAAATACGGCGACGTCGTAATTTCCTCAAATCTCGCTGGTTCGACTAGGTGGGGTGGGGTTCAGGTTTCAGGTGAACACTCAGGGCCTCTAACACAATACCACTGCATTGCTAGATTTTACAGTAACCTGTCGTGGTGATAGCAGATCACAGAGACTCCAATATATCACTAAAAATACGATATTGCACAAAAACTATAATTTTAGTATTCTAAACATCAACTACTAGGCAACACAACATTATAAAGACCTAATTAACAGTTAGAAATCACTACCTTACCACACTTGCTCAAAAACCCTAGCTTTCCATGCTCCAAGTCATCTTTAGTGGCTTAACTTGACTTTGTGAGGGTTTAGATGAAGTTTAGTGAGGATTTGGCATGGTTTAGTGATGAACTAGGTAGGGTTTCAGTTGACGGATGGGGAAAATGAGAAGTAGAAGAAGAAATGAGAGTGTATGAGTGTTAAGGTAAAAATGAGAGTGGTGAAGAAAATTAGGTGTGAGGTTAGGATGAGCCATGCCCCTTATCTCTCCTCATTAAATGCTCCCCATGCTTGCCCCCTGCCTCATCATTCCCATTGTTAACTCTCTCTCTCTCCCTCTCTCTCAAGTCAACCCTAATTCAAACCCTTTATTTTTAAAAAATAAATAATTAAATAAATAAATACATATAACATAATGGCATGAGGGTTAAGGTGCCATGGCTACTTAAGCATGGTTAACACTTCCATAATCCCCAAGTTAACATGTACATATGTGTGCAAGCCAAAACAAATAATAATAAAATATTAATTAATTTTTATAAAATATGTGAAAACTATTTTGGTTAACTTTTTACTAAAACCCCGCATTATCGCTTGATTAACACTAATCGCATTCTATAGTGTTACAATCTTCCCCGTTAAAGAAATTCAGTCCTCGAATTTAAAATCTTACAATGCGTACCTTCAAAGAGATGAGAGAATTTCTTCCGCATCTCGCTCTCAGCTTCCCAAGTGACCTTTTTCACTATTCGGGACACGCCAAAGAACCTTCACAGATGGCAAGACCTTTGACCGAAGTTTCTTCACCTGCCGATCCAATATAACTACCGGCTGCTCGGTGAACGAAAGATCGCGCTCTGGCTGAACGGTCCGGTGCTGAATCATGTGAGAAGGGTCATGAAGGTACTTGCGAAGAATCGATACATAGAATACGGGGTGAACATCCAGAAAACTAGGCGGAAGTGCCAAACGATAGGAAACGGTACCAAATCGCTCAAGGATCTCAAAAGGACCCACAAATCTGGGACTAGGTTTCCCTTTCTTCCCAAATCTCACCACGCCCTTCGTCGGAAAAATCCGTAGGAATACATGATCCCCCACTGTGAACTCGAGCCTGCGACGATGACGGTCGGCATAAGACTTCTGTTTGCACTGGGCTGCTCTCATTCTATCCTGAATCAACTGAATTTTCTCCGTAGTCTCTTGAACTAGCTGGGGTCCCAAAATCCTGCTCCCGCTGAGTTCGGTCCAGCAGACTGGCGATCGACACTTTCTACCATACAAAGCCTCAAAAGGCACCATCTGAACCGTCTCCTGATAACTGTTATTGTAGGAGAACTCTATCAATGGCAAGTGACGATCCCAACTACCGCCAAAATCAAGCACGCACGCACGAAGCATATCCTCCAGAGTCTGTATAGTCCGATCTGACTGACCATCGATCTGCGGATGGAAAGCGGTGCTAAAACTCAATCGGGTACCCAAAGCTTCCTGAAGCTTTTGCCAAAGACGGCTAGTGAACTGGGTGCCTCTGTCGGATACGATGCATATGGGAACGCCATGCAAATGCACAATCTCATCAATGTACAACTGAGCATACTGAGCATAACCGAAAGTGGTCTTCACTGGGAGGAAGTGAGCCGCTTTTGTCAACCGGTCAACAATCACCCAAATGGAGTCATACCCTCTACTGGACCTGGGTAGACCCACAACGAAATCAATGGAGATATGTTCCCATTTCCATTCCAGAATGGGTAACGGCTGCAACTCTCCTGCCGGTCTCTGATGCTCAGCCTTGACTTGCTGACAAGTCAGGAACTTCGAAATGAAGTCTGAAACATCACTCTTCATCCCTGCCCACCAGTAGATATCTCTCAAGTCACGATACATCTTGGTGGAACGTGGGTGAACACTATAAGCTGACTGATGTATCTGCTCTAGGATCTCGTGTCTCAACCGACCGGTATCAGGTACATACAAACGAGTCTCAAAATGTAGCACACCCTGGTCATCAATCAAGAACTCCGAATCTCTACCTTGCCGAACATGCTCAAGAATCTCAGACAAACGGGCATCGTCGGGCTGTTCCTCACGAATACAATCAAGTAGAAGTGAACAGGCGCGGACGTGAGAAAGCAGTCCCCCAGTGGAAATGAACTCAAATTGTACTCTATTGTCGCACAAGATCTGCTAATCTGCAGAAGACTGTCTCTGAACTGCGCTCAACTGAGAAAAGCTACCCCCGGGCCTACGACTCAAAGTATCAGCTACCGCATTCGCTTTGCTCTGGTGATAAAGGACCTCACAATCATAATCCTTCACAAGCTCCATCCAACGGCGCTGCTCAAATTCAGATCCCGCTGCTGGATGATGTACTTTAAGCTCTGGTGGTCTGTGAAAATATGACACAACTCCCCGTACAAGTAGTGTCTCCAAATCTTAAGCGCAAAGACCACCACGACCATCTCAAGATCATGAGTGGGATAATTCTGCTCGTGCTTCTTCAACTGTCGGGAAGCATAAGCGATAACTCTATCATGCTGCATCAATACACAACCGAGCCCCACTCGAGAAGCATCACAGTAAATGACAAAGCCGCCCGATCCAGAAGGCAAGGATAAAACTGGTACAGTCTTCAACTGCTGAAAACTCAGCTCACATGCCTCTGTCCAAAGAAAAGGAACCCCTTCCTGGTCAGTCCGGTCAGCGGTGCAGCGATACTCGAGAAGTCCTGCACGAAACGGCTGTAGTAACCGGCTAAGCCCAAAAAGCTGCGGACCTCCATCACTGATACATGTCTGGGCCAAAGATGTACGGCCTCGATCTTCCTCGGGTCCACACGAATACCATCTCCCATAACCATATGACCCAAGAAGTCAACATTATCAAGCCAGAAGGCACACTTCGAGAATTTAGCAAACAGCTGGTGCTCTCTCAATGTCTGCAAAGCAATCCTCAAGTGCTGCTCATGCTCCTCTCGACTCTTCGAATAAACTAGAATGTCATCAATAAACACAATAATAAACTGGTCAAGGAACGGCCTGAAAATCTGGTTCATCAAATAATGGGCATTGGTGAGTACGAACAACATCACCAAAAACTCATAATGCCCATAGCGCGTACGAAAAGCAGTCTTTGGAATTTCATGATTCTGAACCCGAAACTGATGATAACCCGATCTCAAATCAATCTTGGAAAAATGATCCACACCCTGGAGCTGATCAAACAAATCGTCAATGTGAGGTATACCTATGCCGCACCGTAACTCGGTTCAATGGACGATAATCAATGCACAACCTCAAACTGTCGTCCTTCTTCTTGACGAACAGAACAGGAGCTCCCCAAGGAGAAACACTCGGACGCACAAGTCCTCTATCAAGCAACTCTTACAGCTAATCCTTAAGCTCTGCCGGGGCTATCCGGTAAGGCGGTATAGAAATAGGCCCCATGCCGGGGATTACATCAATGCAAAACTCAATCTCATGCTCTGGCGGCAATCCAGGTAGCTCATCGGGAAATACGTCGGGAAACTCACTCACAATAGGAACCCGATCCAACAAATCTACCGTGGCTCCGGTATCACGAATGAAAGTTAAGAATCCCCGACATCCTCTCCTCAGGAGACGACTAGCGCAAAGGTCATAAATCAAACTATGAGGGGCGGCATCACGGTCCCCCTGCACAACAAGAACTTACTCGCCCAGAAAAAAAAACATGACTGTCTTCTCGCGGCAATCTACAGATGTCACGACCCGAAATTGGCCCGTGACGGCCTTAGTACTACGCAACTCCCTAAGACGTAACGCAGTAAAAGAAAGCAAAAACCCAGAAATCTAAACCATAAAAATACGGAAAAGATAATATAAGTTTTTGAAACATTTGAAATCGCAACCCAAATTCTTTAAAAGTTCTACTTTCTATCTTTAAAATTTTGGCAACACCCCCTTTTTGTAAAAACTAGCCAAGATGAATACAATACAAATATACGACGCCGTAGCGAAGAAATAAAGACAGTAGTGAGAAAGCTGTATATAAAAGACAACAAATCCACAATAATATACAATAACGTCCTCACCAAGTCTCTAAGTCAACAACATAATAGTAGATGGAGAGTACAAGATACAACGAATGTACAATATGAAATACAGATAATCATCTAACCCACCTAAGCAAAATAGTACTGTGAGTCGATGCGGTATCTGTAGCAAAAGATGATAGATGGATACTGAATAGCCTGCCTCGACTACTCTGGGGAACAACCTGAAACACCTGTGGCACAACGGGGGTGAGCGGCCAACTCATGAATAGTAGATAACATATGCAGGTAATCGCAGGAATGTACGTACAACATGAATCTAAGATATGCGATTACAGTAATAACATGTCATGATAAAAGTATGCAATAAGGATATGAGAAAGTAGATATGCAGCAACCATAAAGGTACACAAACAGGTACTACCAATATATGAAACCGTGCATAAGTGAATAGGTATGAGGTATGGAGTGAAATATGTGATTCCCACGGAAACCTGACATCGTGGTAGGGTCACAATTCATTAAGACATTCAAATCCCAATTCCTCAAATCAGCCCCCACATTGGGCTCTCACATCATATAAGTCTCACATCTCCTCAATGTACAATATCGAGTAATCTCCTATATCCCGAATGTACAAATCAGTAATCACATAGGTATGTCCAATATCCAATCTCAATGGATCACCTAATATCCCAAGTCAAATCTCAAGTAAGAATCTAACATCCTAAAGGTAAATATATACGGAAATAAATATGATGGGGGCAATACACATATGTTAGCGTCCCATTCCACTAATATTGGTGTAAGGGTATATATAACAACGGCTAAATCCCCTGTTATATATACAAAGGTGTTAAAGAAATATCATGAAAACTATGTGCCAAGTATCGACACAGAAATCCTGATCACGTATCATACGCTATCCCGAAAGCACGAGTGCCTAGCTCTGACCCTCGCCTTTCGACATATGCATACGTACATGACTCCCAACGGTGTCTCCGTGATCCCCCGCCGAGTCATGGGTACTGTCACCGGTAGTTACTCGCCCGCCTCCAGGCTCAATCGGCAAAGTCCATCGATCTTCTTGCCGAGGGGAACCATACCGAGCCCCACCATGTACCCTCATACGGCAACCACACCTCGTATGGAGTATATAATCAGAACCGATAAATCTCATGGTGGCTGCGCAAATATCATATCAAGGAAACCGGGTTTTCCAATGTATGCATAATTTCATGAACTCCCGCGGTTCCCAAATCCAGAAAACATCATGTAAAATCCAAATAACAATGTGCAAATCCAGGAATAAATATATGTGATATATCTGAATGCAAGCATATAAATGAGAACATATAGCTGAAACCAGATGTATGCGAAATCAATAAGGTACAGCTAAGTATAGGTGTCTACCTATAAGTAAAAGATGTCGTATACCCCCTGGGTATAAGTAGAATATGAAGGATACCCCCCTTGGGTATAAGTAAAATATGTACAAGGTATACATGCAGCTGTATCGCAAGGTGTAGATGTACCCATCACTAATGGTATGATACACTATAGGTATACCGATAAACTAGATGTCAAGTCTGATAAGCAATGAAGTATCTATAAGGGGTTGTGTGTGACATGGCAATTATTGACGGTGTGTGTGTAGCATAAAATCCGTGCTCGTGCAACATGAACCGTCAATAATATGTGCAGTGTCCTACGGCTGCTAGTCACAGTACAGCTATATCAAGGAAATAAACTAAAAGCGCAATTCTAACAATGACGTAGAATACGCGACAAATATTGAATCCTAGCCCAGACGCATAACGCCATGCGGGCGATTCCCCTTTAGATGTTAAATCTACTCACCTACGCTCCACGCTAGGTGAATCCTACCATGTGCTCCCCCCTGTAGCAGTGTCCGTAGTCCCCGCCTGCAAACCTGCAATTCAGACACAAAAATCATATATAAGCCAAATATTCCGTGTAACGCGATATCGAACCAAAACGAGAAACTCGCGTCGTGAACTAAACGCGCGTGTGCACGATACGCTGAATAGTGTATGTACGCGTCTAAAACCATCGCGACACGCCGCGATACGCTGGATCACAGAACCCTCTCACGTATCGCGCGTATCGCGCAAACACAACAAACTAGAAATACGATGTATTGTCCCAGATTTTCTTACAGGTCAAATCTTACCAAACTAGACATGCCAAGGCAATAGACAACATTGCAAAGTACCCTACCCAAAACCCCAAGACCCTACCCCTCTTCCTGGCCGCAAATTGGGGCCAGATTGATTAAACCGGCGGCCATAATTGGGAGTGGAGGGTTCGTATTCTGGTGGTGTGTTCTAGACCTAATCAGCATGCTCCAGTATTCTCAAATTTAACCTGAAGTCCCCGGGTCAATAGCAGATCACAGAATGTCACAATATCGCTTAAAAACGCTAATTTTGCACAAAACATAAACCCTATGGAATTTAGTGTAATCCAGGGTTAAACTCAGTTAAGGTGACCCTAACAACACTTAAATAAGCTAGGTTAGCTAACACAATCACATTCTAACCAAAATTCCACATAAATCACCATTTTAGCACAAAACCAACTATTTAACACAAACCGATGCTAATCTACACACAACTTAAGCAAACTATGAAATGGGGTTCAAGAAATATACCCTAATGAACCCTAAGAAGCAGGAGAAGAAGTGTGTGGAGGAGGTGAGAGCTTGCTACAACTGCTGGAGCTGCTGCTGCTACAGCTGCTGATGATGATGTTACTGCTACTGCTGCTGAAGTTGCTTCTAGTGCTACAGCTGTGGTTGTAGTTGTTGTTGATGCTGATGTTGCTATTGTTTGCTTCAGGTGCAGCTGCTACTTGCTTCTCTTGTTGCTGCTGAAGCTCCTGCTGCTGCTTCTCTTGCTATGTTGTTGTTGATGCTGTGGCTGCTGCTTGCTGTTGCTGCTGTTGCATGAGCTGCTAATGGGGCTGCTGCTGTTGCTAATGAGGATGCTGTTGCTGCTGCCTTGGCTGCTGCTGGGTGAGTGTGAGTGTGTGTGTTGTGAGAGAATGAGAGGATGAGTGAAAATAGAAGTGATAATGAGAGACAAAGTCAAAACCCCTCCTCTCTCTCTCTCTCTCTCTCTTCATTTAATGAAGCATGGCAAAGCCATCATGCCTCATAATGCACCCTCTCTCTCACCAAGTCAACCCAATAACAAAAGAATTCATTTAAAAACCCTTTTAAAATTCATTTTATTTTTGAAAAGAACCATATACAAATAAAAACCCAAAAGCACCTAATACAATATTAAACTAGATTAGGGGAATGGTTAGTTCACCATGTTGCTAATCATGGTTAAACCCCCAAAACAACCCTAGTTATCATGCACAAGTGTGTGCAAGCCTAGGAAAAATCTAATAAAATACTCAATAAATAGGATAAAATATTTGAAACCTAACTCGGTAAACTTTTTATTAAAAACCATATATTAAAATATAATTAGATACAAAACACAT
This sequence comes from Agapanthus africanus, assembly GCA_030015575.1. Classification (NCBI taxonomy): domain Eukaryota; kingdom Viridiplantae; phylum Streptophyta; class Magnoliopsida; order Asparagales; family Amaryllidaceae; genus Agapanthus; species Agapanthus africanus. The sequence goes on from JASDDO010000014.1 coordinate 337,759,577, forward strand.
TCTAAGGTGTTACAATAGATGCATAGCAAGTAGCTAACCAGTCCATGCACAGGAGAACGTCGAAGTTCAACATCTCAAGAAGGATCAAGACGAATCTCTATCTCCAATCCGAACGGTGCACGACCGAAATACATGTCGCGCAACAAAAGACTCGCCAACAGGAGTAGTCACGACAAGCGGTTGATCTAGCAAGCACGACTCTCGGCCCAACCTTGGCACGAAGTGTGTAGAAACATACGAGTGCGTAGATCCCGGATCAAACAAAACGTGTGCATCGAAGGAACATACTGAAAGAGTACCTGAAACCACTGCATTGGATGCCTGCGCGTCCTGATGAGTCAAAGCAAATACTCGAGCCTGCCCTCTACCAGCGACTGGCTGTCCTCCGCCCCTGCCACCCCGTCCTCCCTGAATAAAACCTCCGCGACCATGAACTTGTAGGGTTCCTAAGCACAATAGAAAGGTTTTAGGGTGGTATCATCCATGCCAAATTAAAATTTTGCTATGCTTAAACAAACCCTAAACAAGATCTTATACTATAGAATCATACGAAACAAAAAGCAAAAAACTTTACTTCTAAGTGATTAGGGATTACAACCTTTGTAATCCGTTCCTTCGCTTCATAAGCTCCAAGTTGTGGTCCCTTCGCTGTGATCATCAAGCTCCCGGACTCTTAAGAGGCTCCATGAAGTGAATGATGCATCCTTGCTTGAAATCTTCACTATCCAAGATGATCTACTTTGAGGAGTCACAAACCCAAGCTATCTCTTCACTAATTAGGGATTAGTGAAGCTAACACACTAATCTATATGGATAGTATAGAAGAGGATGATGAAGTAGGAATTTTGCTCTCTTTAGTTTTCTTTTTCTCACAATCTTTCATCACAAAGGAAAAATCTAGCAAGCTTTTGAGGAAGAAGAAGATGACCAAGTGATGAGAGAAATAATGAGCTTAGGTTAGAAATGCAACCATGGTGAATTAGTATATGCCATGGCTAACTCATGTAGATAATAAACCATAGGCTAGGGTTAAAGTTAGGTTAACAAATATCTTAAGAGAAAACAATAGAGGTGGACTTAGTCAAGGTTCTACAATCTTCTTCCAAAATATCAACCATGACAAATTCCACAATTTTGAATTTCCTTAATAATAAATATAAACCCTAATCTAACCCTAGCATGGTATAAGTCTCTCACATCCATGTTGCATGTGTAACCAAGCATGTCAAAATTATATATCATATATATAATTTTGTGAACAAAAGAAAAATAATACAATTAACATATATCGCATATATATCAATGTATTATCAAGTGAGAAAAAGTAATTCTTAAGTGAGCTAATATTAGTTAATGTAATTTAATATATCAAATATATAATTCTACATTAAATTATTAAATTAACACTTGATTTAATAATCCGGCTATATTACATATAACCGACTAATATAATATGTATCATTTTATCGAATCAACACTTGATCCGATAACCCGGCTATATCACATATAACCAGCCGATATCACATATCGTGAGAATAGAATACGGTATTGATTGTTATGATATGTTTTACGATCAAAGAATTAATTATCGCAATTATGAACGGCGTCGCTTGGTAGCTAGCCGGTGAGTACGGGTCGGTCCACAGGGATTTTGTGTATTCTCGATTTGCTCTAACGAGTAAATTCCAAACGGTATTGGGTTGATTATCACTAAAAACTAAAATTTATTTAAACTAGGATTATAATCTTGCTAGGTTTAGGTTAAGTTTGAAAATTTAAGATTTCTCACCGCTTTCAATGCCCTAATTTTAGATCTATTTAGATGTTATGGTAATAATTAATAAAGGGATTAGTACCATCGGGAAGAAACGATATTTCTTCCTCTAGATTATTGTCCTTCCTTTCTTAATTCTTACCCTAACCTCCATGGAAAACATTCGCAACCGGTCTTTTAAGCTACGGTATCACCGCTACCTCATGGGATAGAGTGCCGTAGTGAGTGGTGTGTGTATGTATGCATGAAGTTCTTTAAAAATATGTGATGGGCAAGAAAGGGGTGAGAGATTTTCATCTCTCAAGCCTTCCCTATTCCTAACCCTAACAAGTGAGGAACTACTCACTCATTAGGGAATTGATAAACATGTTCTAAACTAATTAACTAGGGCAGATAATAAAAATTATATTAAGGCAGAAATAAAATTAAGAACTAGGGAAGATAATAAAAATCTTACTTTATTTGATGGCTCTCTCCAAACATTTACACCGAATTAAAATTCTGAATAGATGAAATAAAAAGAGGCATAAGAAGAGGCATGCTCCAAAAAGAGCATTAGGGTTTCTATTTATAGATTATAGAAATCCTAGGGTTACATCTGATTCACATCTGCATTTACAAATACACCCTAAAGAAGACTAGTCAACGCACCGCCGCACCGACACGAAATTGCACCGACACGTGCTCTATATGGCCGCGGATCTGCGGCCAGAAGGCATGTTTGGCCGCGGTTCCGCGGCCATGTTGAAGGCTTGTTGGCTGCATTTTTCTGGGTTTCTTCTGGTTGCCTTTGGCTTCTTGTTTCTTCACTTGGTTTCTTAGATTGTCTTCTAGTTTTCTTCCAGATTTCCACAGTGAATGATGTCATGGACTTTTACCCTTTGCTTCGTGTCGAAGTCTTGAACTTTGCGCTGCCATTGTGCTTTGTGAAATTGTCCATTGATCTTCGTTTATTCTTCAAACTGTAGGCATGATCAAGATTCTTCCATTTGTTGGTCGTAGTCTCACTTTTGTATCGTCTTTTCATCATTTTCACTGTTTTTGTTCCGAGAACCTGTAACCTGCAACTATGTAGCAGACATGGATCAAAAGCACCTGTTTATTTGTAAAATGAATAAGAATGGTGAATATAATAATGCAAAATTATGATATGAACAAATACCCCCAAACTTATCTTTTGCTCATCCTCGAGCAAAACTAGTTTTATTCTTGAAAAAGACCTAGCCTCATCTTCGCAGGGAAACGCGATTGCACTGAGCTCGTGCAACAAGTCGTTAAACCTCTAGGTGTCCCTAGTAGGAGGAGTGTTGTCTCCTGAGGGTTTTCAGCGGATACTACCCACAAAATCCTATCAATTCGGCCTATTGACTTTTATTCTCCAATTCGGTTTTTTAGCAAGAAATTCTATGATCTTTGACCCAGAAATTAGCCACCCATATTTTTCACGCTTCCTTATCATTTAACTTAAGATTGTATATGTTCTGTAGATTTATTTAGCTTTTAGCATCTTTTGAATTTTCCTTCTAAGGTTCCATCTCAACTTAGGAATTTTTATCATCTCTACTAAATATATAAGTCCTATATTTCATTTCTATCTCTCATCTAAACCCCAATCATATACCTCTACGTGTGTGTATATATCACCTCTACACTTGGAAATTCAAATCAAGCTATTATACTCTTGTCCATCATCCAAAGTACTTTTAGTTGGTGAATTTTTAGATGAAATTGCTCACACACTCTTCATGCGACCGTTAATACTTCTTGAGGTACCAACGACCGATTACAAAATGTGTTTGCGCATTAATGTGTAATTCCTCGTCTTGTAATACCTAAGGCTTTAGCAGTGACTCCCAAACTAGTTGGTCTAAGGCACTAGGTGATAAAGCACCCTCGCTATATAATTTTTTATTTCTGCAGCCTCAAGTAATTACAAAACCAGTGTTCATTTTTTTATATCTCTTTATTCACACTTGTACTTTTATTTTATTTTCCATCATACTAAGGATTTTAGACAAGAGCATTTCAAGGTATCCTCTACTATCCCAAGTTTCAAGATGCGTGTATGTGCTAGTTGTAGGGTATATCTTTTCAGAATTTAAACTTAAGGTTCAGAATTATTTTTCAGACTTACACTTCAAATAAAAATTCAATACTCTTCCCTTATTTTGACTTAGCCCAAGAAGTGAACTCAAAATTTGCGTATTTTTAAGTAAACCACAAGGACATATATTTTCTACCGTTAAATTTTAAGAAAAGTTATTTTTAGGGTTTTTATATTACTAAGTCTAGGATCTAGTTGTTCCTAGCTAGTTAACCTTCTTGTCAAACTCAAGTCAATTATGGCCAAAATTGAATTTTTCAATTTTATAATTTTTAAAAAATTTCAATTTTTATGGGTTTTAAAATAAGTATGCAAATGCAAAAATATACATATAAATGCGAAGGAAGAAAAATTACCGAGCATACCCCCAAACTTAAACTTGACAGTGTCCTCACTGTCAGGCTACACCAAGAGGGTCAAAATTGTCGGCACTCCCCTGTTTATTTTTTTTTAATTTTTTTTAATTATTTATTAACAGAAACAAAAAATATATACAAAAAAAAAAGTTCCCCCCAAACTTAAGTGAAACAATTTTTCCACTGTTTAAGCGTTAAAGTTCAGAGTTAGGAGGAGAAAAAAAATATAGTATCAAGCTATAGAAGGCCTTACACATGCCAAAGGTTAGCACCAACCATTCAAAAATTTTATTGTTATAATGGTGTGGTTGGTGAAAGAATGGAGTGTAGAGGAAATAAATGAGAAGCACACGAGACCGTGTGGGAATAGAAGCAGTATATGGTCTTGGTGGAGGAGAAGTATGGCGGAAAAGAGAAAGAAGTGTAGTACGAACTTGAGGGTGTAAATTGAGTGAATAAATTAGCACAAATTGTGATGACCGATGTGTTAAAAGCGATTGTGCTAATTTATCAACCCGTCGAGAAATGGGGTCAAATCCCTCAAGATTCGCGAGAAAACATGGGTACGTTGAACTTGGTAAACCATCCATTGAAAATGGAAGCGTGACGGATTGTTGCGCGGTCGAAACGTTGGAAAGGACGAAGGAGAGTGACTTAGAAAGGGTCTCATTCTCACCTAAGTAAGCGTATGTAAAGTGAGACGGCAACAGCTTGAGTTTGAGTTTCAGAGATGAAACAATTGAAGGTGAAATTGGTGAAACTGTCTCGAAATCGAAGGATTCCATCAATGGTTCAAAATGACTATAAGCAATCGAGTCTGATGGTTCAACTAACCCATCTGAAAATTCAAAGGACTCAAACTTGGACTGTGAGTCTTCAAAATCGTACGAGAAAGTGAAACACTCATAATCGCTATCAGTTGTGCAAACCGTGTCAGATTCAAGGAAGAACGCACTAGTGGCGTCAAAACAGCTGTAATCGAACAGAAATTTTTCAAGCTCACAGTCCTCCTGTGTGATTTCTTGCGTGGTCGGAACAATGGAAAGGAGGAAGGGGGTGATTTAGGAAGTATAACAGTTAAAGGTTCAGGAAGATGAATTGGAAAATCCGACTCATCAAACAAAACTGGTTCATCCTCAATACTATCCTCATAATTCTCCTCAAAAGTTATCCCATCCATGCAATCATCATCAAAATCAAGACGCATATGAAGTTCGGGAGAAATATTTAATGACTCGGGATGATGAATTGGAGAGAAAAATTCAGTCAAATCTACGTACGGGTTCATCATCCAAAGTATTCCCTGCGTCAATATCCTCAATCAAGTGAAAATCAATTTTTCGGACACCTCATCAAAAGCATGGATATTTATCAATTCAGGTTCTAGATTGGAGGTGTAGAGGTCGAAAGGATTGGTGATGGTTTCACTCGAAAGGGGACCCTTCACAATCTGGCAAATCAAGCACTACAAAGTCGCTCAACTCATTAAACATTTATTTTTCAACTGGTGAATCATTTGGGACACTTGATAGATATTCAAAAACCGGAGTTAATGGGATTCAATTGGTGAGGGGTAGGTTTGATTTGGAAGGGTGCACAGCTCACTTTCTCCACTCAAATTCTCAATCTGTCCAACCGCCTCATCATACATTGGAATTTTTCTGGGCTAGTTGGAAACTAGCTACCGGGTCACTAAGTTGCATAAGGGGCGGCAATGGACGCATCCAAATTCCTCATCTATTGGTTTATCGATACAATATAAGCTATCCAACGACTGTTCCAGACTAGACATGGGTTGTGAAGGGGTTTCAGTAAAAGATTCAAAGTTGTTTGGATACGTGAAACTCCCAAATGGTTGTGTAGAAGCAATGTCTAGGGAAGGTGCGAAAGTCGGGTGAGGACTGGTAGGAATTGAATGGTTGGACAGGAGTAGATCAACATTTGGATAAAAAGGTGAATGGACTTGTTGAACCCAAGAATTAGAATGTGTTGAAAGTAATGAAAGATCGGTTACGAGATTATACAATAGTTCAGCAATAGACATGGGGTTTCGGAGTTGCAACAGAACTCGAAAAAGTAGTATCAACGTAAGAAGGTGGTGACGGTTGAAATGGTTGATACAAAGTGGATTGCGGAGTCGAGTTGTTTCTCCTAGACACTCTATTCGATCTTTCAAAGAAATTTTGGGCATGGAGGGGTCGTCCGTAATTCGACCAAAACAATTCGCGTAGGAAGCAATGTTTTGGATGAGGGTACCAAAGTTTGGCAAGAGTTTTGGGAGGTGGGCTACCCATGATGTAAGAAGGAGAAGAGAAAAGAATGTCGGTGCAAGTGGGGTGCAATGGATTTCTTAGCGACAAGTGGCAAGTTTTTGTAAAAAAAATTCCGTTTTGTGTTGTATTTTTATAAGGAGCTTTTAGCAAAATGATTTTTAATAAGAAACTTAGACACACGTTCAATAAATCACAATATGCACAATCAAGCTAGATCTAGGGTCTCCTAGGTCAACTAGACTGCTCCTAACTGTTCCAAAGGGCAAGTTGTGAGGTCCTCAAATCGTCTCTTCACCGCCAATTGTGGGCCAGGTAAGCACAAGTAAAGAAAGGAGGGATCCGCTCACGAATCACCGCGAGACGGGCCTTTTAAAATTACATTTCCCCACTTGTCTAGCCTAGGCACCAAAAAGTCTGGTTTAGATAAACGATCGATGCCTACAACTATTCCTTTGTCCTATTGAGCGCGACGGTCCTTATAGGCTGAGTCTAATCTTTTTTTTAATTAACTCGATGGTTTATGCAATATGCTTGATTTTTGGGGTCCTAGGAAGGGTAATGAAATCCCCACCCAATCTGGATTGGTGTTAAAACCCCTTAAAGTCAATTTTAAAGATGTAAAGCAGTAAAACACACTTGCCAAAAATTATTATTTTTTTATTGCGGCGCAAAGAATCCTGCACAAGATCAAGTTATTGGAGAAGGGGAGAAGTTTTTGCACAAAAAACCCTGCAGGAAAATTTTACAGAGGAGATAAGGGGGTTACAGAGAAGAAAAGAAGGCTTACTGAGGAATTTTGGCTTGCTGACGTCAGCAAGGCGCCGCGGTTTCGCGGCTAAATGTTGCCTTTGACCGCGGTTCCACGGTCAAATCAGTGGTTCAGATCCCCAAATCTTTTCTGTTTTCTGTTCTGATTATCCTCTGCTTGTTCAGATCTGTTGTTTTCTGTTTTGCTCTCTGGATTTTTCTAGATCTGAATCTGTTCTTCGATCCTGCACAATTCAAAAGAATACCCTTCAAAAAATAACAAGATGATAAATTTTTATATATATATTTTTTTTAGTTTTTATGATTTTTCAATTTTTATATTAACCCGAAATTACAAAAAAAAAATAACTACGACATCCCCGGCAATGGCGCCATTTGATTGTTATGAAATGTTTTACGATCAAAGAATATTTTACCGCAATCAAGAACGGCGTCGCTTGGTAGCTAGCCGGTGAGTACGGGTTGGTCCATAGGGATTTTGTGTATTCTTGATTTGCTCTAACGAGTTAATTCCAAACGGTGTTGGGTTGATTATCACTAAGAACTAAAATTGATTTAAACTAGGATTAGAATCTTGCTAGGGTTTGGTTTAGGTTAAGTTTGGAAATTTAAGATTTCCCACCACTTTCAATGCCCTAATTTTAGATCTATTTAGGTGTTATGGTAATAATTAATAAAGGGATTAGTACCATCGGGAAGAAACGATGTTTCTTCCTCTAGGTTCTTGTCCTTCCTTTCTTAATTCTTACCCTAACCTCCATGGAAAACATACGCAACCGGTCTTTTAAACTACGGTATCACCGCTGCCTCGTGGGATAGGGTTCCATAGTGAGCAGTGTGTGTATGTATGCATGAAGTCTTTTAAAATATATGATGGGCAAGAAAGGGGTGAGAGATTTTCATCTCTCAAGCCTTCCCTATTCCTAACCCTAACAAGTGAGGAACTACTCACTCATTAGAGAATTGATAAACATGTTCTAAACTAATTAACTAGGGCAGATAATAAAAATTATACTAAGGCAGAAATAAAATTAAGTACTAGGGCAGATAATAAAAATCTTACTTTATTTTATAGCTCTCTCCAAACATTTACACCGAATTAAAATTCTGAATTGATGAAATAAAAAGATGCATAAGAAGAGGCATGCTCCAAAAAGAGCATTAAGGTTTCTATTTATAGATTATAGAAACCCTAGGGTTACATCTGATTCATATCTGCATTTACAAATATGCCCTAAAGAAGACTAGTTAATGCACCGCCGCACCGACACGAAATTGCACCGACACGTGCTCTATATGGCAGCGGATCCGCGGCCAGAAGGCATGTTTGGCCGCGGATCCGCGGCCAGAAGGCATGTTTGGCCGTGGTTTCGCGGCCATGTTGAAGGCTTGATGGCTGCATTTTTCTGGGTTTCTTATGGTTGCCTTTAGCTTCTTGTTTCTTCACTTGGTTTCTCAGATTGTCTTCTAGTTTTCTTCCAGATTTCCACAGTGAATGATGTCGTGGACTTTTACCCTTTGCTTCGTGTCGAAGTCTTGAACCTTGCGCTGCCATTGTGCTTTGTGAAATTGTCCATTGATCTTCGTTTATTCTTCAAACTGTAGGCATGATCAAGATTCTTCCATTTGTTGGTCGTAGTCTCACTTTTATATCGTCTTTTCATCATTTTCACTGTTTTTGTTCCGAGAACCTGTAACCTGCAACTATGTAGCAGACATGGATCAAAAGCACCTGTTTATTTGTAAAATGAATAAGAATGGGGAATATAATAATGCAAAATTATGATATGAACAGGTATCACATATCGTATTAATCTCGGTCCCGCACATATCACATATGTGCTCCTACTCCATTTCTCCTGAGCCAGGAAATCTCTGTGTAGGACTCTAAAGACTCGTCAATACGCTGGCAGTAGGTGATGATCATATTAAACACCCACAAGCTGCAAGCGGTCAGCTAAACGTAAAAGACACCCGGGTATTGAGCGATCAGAAGATCAACAAGCAAGCCTGCACACACTCCTGTGAATCCAATCAATAACACTACCATACAATCCAGTCTCTTCGTCTGATATGTCGCATATCCATTCTAGGGGTGGTAAACGTCAGACCCCAGTAACCGATAAGTTGTGTCGATGTGAGGCTCATAACGGGTCGAGAAACTACTGATAACACTTATCAGTAGATCTCCATATCAGCCCTATCCAGGGACTTTCAGTTATAGCCAATTGAACACAGCGCAACATCAACCCCCAATACCGGGAGAGACGAAACCCATCCTATCGCTCATTACCTCCATGTGATTCGCGACTGTACCCAAAAGCCATAGTTTTGCACGTTCTCATGAATGTGGTAAGGTGGAAATCAAAGCACAGTGGGAATCACACAAGACTCTATGACGATCTCGGGTCTACAGACTAACCTGTACCAGTGTCACCAGAGAAATGCTATCTGACGATAGGTATAATACCATCTAGGAGTTCTCGGCGAGTCCGTTCAGTGTACCCAGTCTCCACTGATCACCCGTATACCATCTTTGATGTCAAACACCAATGGATGTGGGATCATCCATTGCCCATCATATGGGTCAAGAGGCGTATACGGTAGTCTACTCTGGAGTATCGATGCCCTGTCTCGATACACTCTCGACTAAGAACAATTATAGGATGTACTTTTGGACCACCCTGGCCCCACTAGTATGATCTGCATCATAGTCCTAGTAGTCAAGTACATATCCTAAGGGCTTCATCAACACGTGAGAGCAAGACAGTAACACAATACAAGTCAACATGTTAAGACAAAGAGCAACCAGATAGAATACTATCATATCGAGCAAGAAAGTCCTCTCTATATATATCCAAACATCTACTATAATATACATCATATGTACAACACTGGCCTCTAGGGCATATATATAACTAACATTCTCCCACTGGCACTAAGGCCTGCTGTTGCAGTATCTTATACCCAACATCCCGAAGAGTCTCTCAAATTGTATCTATGGTATGGCCTTTGTGAGTGGATCCGCAGTGTTTTCCTTTATGTCAACTCTCCTGACCTCTATCTCTCGGCGATCAACTATCTCCCGGATCAGGTGATACCGCCTCAGAATATGTCTGGATCTCTGATGGGACCTAGGTTCCTTGGCCAAAGCCACAGCTCCATTGTTATCGCAATATAAAGGTATTGGATGCTCAATGGATGGAACCACTCCAAGTTCAGTTATGAACTTCTTTATCCAGACAGCCTCTTTGGCAGTATCGTTGGAGCGATGTATTCAGCCTCCATCGTCAAGTCTGCCACGGTTTCCTGTTTGGAACTCTTCCAACAAACCGCCCCTCCATTGAGGGTAAAGAAAAATCCCGAGTGTGACATAGAGTCTTCCTTATCACTTTGGAAGCTCGAATCGGTAAAGGACTCCACCTAGAGTTCTCCGTTACCATATACCAAGAACATCTCTTTAGTCCTTCTCAAGTACTGGAGAATGTTCTTTACAGCTATCCAGTGACTCTCTCCAGGATCTGCTTGATACCTACTCACTACACTTAGTGAGTATGCTGCATCGGGTCTAGTACATAGCATCACATACATGATAGAGCATACTGCTGAAGCATAGGGTATCCCTTGCATGCGAGCTCTCTCCAAATAGTCTTAGGAGACATCTCTTTGGAGAGAGTGAGTCCAGAGATCGTGGGTAAATTCCCACGCTTAGATTCTTCCGTACTAAACCTCTTTAGTATGGTGTCAATGTACCTGGATTGGGACAATCCCAGTATCCGTTTAGATCTATCTTTATAGATCTTAATCCCCAAGATGCAGGAGGCATCACCTAGATCTTTCATTGAGAATCTGTGTGATAAGAAGAGCTTGACCGAGCGCATCATAAGAACATCATTTCCTATCAAGAGTTTGTCATCCACGTACAATACGAAGAAGACAACCTTACTCTCTGCCACCTTCTTGTATATACAAGGTTCATCTATGTTTTTGATGAAGTCAAACTCTTTGACTACAACATCAAAACAGATGTTCCAACTCCGCGATACCTGCTTTAACCCGTAGATGGATTTAAGTAGCTTGCACACTTTTCCGCTGCTCCCACTGTCTACGAAGCCCTCTGGCTGAGTCATGTACACGCACTCTTCTAAATCACCATTAGAACGGTGGTCTTAACATCCATCTGCCAGATTTTGTAGTCATAATATGCAGCAATGGCAAGTAGGATCCAGATGGACTTAAGCATAGCCACTGGAGAAAAGGTTTCATCATAATCCACACCTGGTCGTTGACGAAAACCTTTTGCAACAAGTCTAGCTTTGAAAGTCTCAACTTTTATATCTGCACCAAGTTTCTTCTTAAAGATCCATTTACTCCCAATGGATTTTACCCCTTCAGGAGCAACTTTCAAAGTCCATACTTTGTTGGTGTACATGGATTCCATCTCAGATCGCATAGCATCCAGCCATTTCACGGAGTCCCCACTCGTGATAGCCTGCTCGAAATTAGTTGGGTCATCATCTTCCATGATGCAATCCTCGCTCCCACCATCTATGAGAAAACCGTAGTATCTCTCATGTGGATGAGAGACCCTACTAGATCGGCGGAGCGGCTGAGGTTCGTCGGGAACTACTGAATCCTCTAGTTCCACCAAATCTTCTGTTTCAGTTTGTGTAGCAGGAACTTCTTCCAGTTCTACCTCCTTGCCACTAATTTCCTTTGTAAGAAATTCCTTTTCTAAAAAAGTGGCATGCTGAGCAACAAACACCTTTTGTTCCTCAGGGTGGTAGAAGATATGTCCTCGCGAATGCTTGGGATATCCTACAAACTTGCATAGAACTGATCTTGCATCGAGCTTGTCCGGATTTTGCTTTTTAACATAGGCCGGGCAACCCCATATCTTAACAAAATTAAGACGCGGTCTCTTCCCCTCCCATATCTCATATGGAGTGGTAGGCACTGATTTGGTTGGAACTCTATTCAATAGGTATATGGTTGTCTCAAGCGCATACCCCCAAAAGGAAATAGGCAACTCAGCGGTTCTCTTCATAGAGCGCACCATATCTAATAGGGTGCGATTCCTCCGTTCCGATACACCGTTGTGTTGTGGTGTATACGGAGGAGTAAGCTGAGAGAGAATCCAATTCTCTTTTAGATAGTCCAGGAACTCATTGCTCAAGTATTCTCCTCCTCGATCAGATCAGAGGATCTTAATACTTTTACCCGTTTGGTTCTCGACTTCATGCTTATATTATTTGAATTTCTCAAAAGCTTCAGACTTGTGTTTCAACAGGAACACATGTCCGTATCTTGAGAGATCGTCAGTGAATGTAATGAAGTATGAGGAACCATTCCTGGCATGTGTAGATATAGGACCACATACATCACTATGTATCAGTCCCAAGAGTTCCGTAACTCTTTCTCCGTGTCCACTAAACGGAGTTTTGGTCATCTTGCCTTTGAGACATGAATGGCAAGTATCATAAGATGATAATTAGAACGGATTCAAATATCCATCCTTATATAACTTAGCTAGTCGTGTCGCATTAATATGACCTAGTCTACAATACCACAAGAAGGATTCGTTCATTTCTGAACTCTTCCTCTTGTGTGTGTTTTGTATATTGAGAACCGTAGTTTGATTTGGAACATATATGCCATTATTTAACGAGCCTGATCCAATCAACTTTTGATTCAGGAAGATGTTCATAACATTATCCTGTACTACAAAATTATATCCTTCTTTACTCAATAAAGAAACTGATATAAGATTGCATATCAGGGTCGGAATGTAATAGCATTCGTTTAGAATCAATGTATTACCATTTGGAAATACAAGGTGATGTTCGCCAACTGTTTTGGCTACAACATTTGCACCATTCCCTACTCTTATGGAATGATCACCCTCTCCCAGTTCTCTACCTTTCCTTAGCCCATGTAACATATTACATATGTGGGATCCCGATCCGGTATCTAATATCCAGGACGTAGAGTGAACTGAAAAACAGTTCTCGATAATTAACACACCCGAAGAAGATGCATCATCATGATTATTCTTCGTTTGGGCGGCGTGAGAATCCGGATATGTCCCAATTCCCTGCTCAGTCTTATAACATTTATGAGAAAGAACGGGACCAACGTTCCCCTGCTCAGTATAATAAGCGAGTTCGGTCAATACATTCATATTATTATCTTGATTAAGGCCTGACATGGTCGCTACCTGGAGAGAGAGATAAGAAAACACTTTAGCATATGCCCTTGCAAGATTAGATTGGTTATTATCTTATCTAATCTGGATGGCTCTCGCTGTTTTTTATCAAATCTTCCTTCAAACCCTAAAAGGTAAGACTAGCCGGGATTAATTACACCTTACAAGTTCGCCAATCTTTCAGCCAGGCCAGTGTTGGTACTTTGAGGGAGGTTCCCCGTGCTTTCGCACGGACCTAATTAAAATAAACCTCGTTTTCCTAGAGGCATAACCCCGTCAACACCTTTCTAGACACCTACTTGATCGGCTAATTGTGATGTGTACAAGTCTCCCAGGAGTAACTCTTACTCGCAGTGGGTATCGGGATCCAACTATCTCATAGAAGGTATGCAATCTCATTGCAAATTTCAACACTTGAAATTTCCGATAATGCTTTTTCCCCTAACGTGCTATGACCTTGACGAAAGCCAACAAACCATAGTCCGCTCTTCAAGTTCACCCCGTACATTTCATGATTGAATTAAACCCACCGGCACGACCCTTGACGAAAGCCAACAAAGCCATACGACAACCCTAATCCAATCGCATCATATGCGGCAGATAAGCAGTAAGTAGCTACCGCACACTACGCCTTGATGAAAGCCAACAAACGTAGCACGAATACTAAATATTACTTATCTGAAATGTCGGAGGGCGACGACAGGTTTTTCAGAAAAACTTTCGCGTAATGAACTTGATATCGTTGTAGAAATAAATGATTTTGAAAAGGAGTGTTTTTTAGGCTTTTACTAGTTTCGCTAAAAAGGTCACTCCCGGTGAAGGGTCTCGTCTCTTTCCTTATCGAATAAGGTGCGGGATATTTCACAAATACCACTATGCAAAGCAAGAACTATATAAGCAATCAAAAACAAAACCGAGTGAGTTGTTGCATCTTCTAGTTTCGCTAAAGAGGTCACTCCCGGTGAAGAGATCTCGGCTCTTTTCTTATCGAATAAGGTGCTGGATATTCTACAAGGAATACCGCTATGCAAAGAAAAAACTAGAGCTACCCTTTTTGAAAATTTGATTCTACAACATCTTTTAGGTTTCTTTTTCTTTCATTAATCTCATTAATGAAATCCCATCATTTATGCTTCCTAAGCATCATAGAAGAAACGAAAATACAACGTATGCTTATGCCATCCGAATTTGCCACGGTGTCTCATTATGCACCGTTAGGTTACTTAACTAACGGCATACCGGGGCGGGACTAGCGCGGGTGCAAAACATAAGCAATGTTTATTATATATCATATATATATATATATATATATACACACACAATAATAAAACATTCGTATCACGCATATAAAGTGATCACATCACAGAATATTAGCAGTAGGAGATAACATATGAAATATTGGATATGCTAGGAGGTCCGTGTTTTATTTTGAGCATGTACAAAACATGGATTCCACGGTCGCGATGAATAGCCAAACCCACATCCCTAGACCCCTACGAGAGCGGCAAGCAACCCTCCCAATTCTAGGGTCAGGAGACCCGGTCTCGACTCCTCGAGATGGCCTCCTACTGGACCCTAGAACCCGGTTACTTGTGCTTTCCTCCTTGGGTCTATCCAAATGAGGAAAAGTAAATAATATACAATGGTGATATCATCCTCAACCAGTAAGTGCCCCAATAAAATAATATTAAATACAATGAATTTTACATGAATGAAAATAAAAACCCTCATTTCACATAAAACCCCCGGCTATTCAAATCACGATGATCCAATATAACACATCACGACAACACATAACATCATATGTCATCAACGTAAGTAAATATGCGTATCACAATTGTCGTTGATATATAGCAACGAAAACAGCGATACACCACATATTACACTTACAATCGCAGAAAAGAAAGTGAAAAACTATAACATTTGGAATCCACAATCACCATGGACATCATAAACCCGAAATATCACATATTACGGATTTCATGCCTAACTATATAAATTCCACATATTGTATCACAATCTCAGATAACTAGACAATGTTAAACTTTCCGATCGAATAAACAAACACCCAAAATTTCATAATTGAGCTCAATGCTTGAGCGAAGTTCAAAAAGTCCCAGAACATGCTATAGCTCCTATGAACCAGCCGTAGAAGGGTCAACCAATGCCTCACATGTGGCACCGCTGAACTACCACAAACCCTAAGGTTCAGTGGCGGTTCTGACGGTCACATAATCGAGTTAAGGTTTCGTTCTTCTAGAGAGTCCACAGAATCGTTTGCATGATTTTCTGAAAGTTTTAAACCGAGGACAAATCCAGCACTTGGAAAATTTCCAGCAAGAGAAAAAGTGATTTATTGATATCCGTTCGAACTTTTTAACACGTTCTAAAATACCCGAAACAAAACCAAGAATTACGAATACGAAACACTCCGAATAGTTAATGCAGTGAATTAACATCACATGCAATTTTAGCAAAAACAAACAACACCTGAAGTACCAAACCCCAGAGACTGGAACACAGTACAAATTTCAACCCAAAATTCTCAAACTCAACCGACCAAGTCGGTTTTATGAGCATTGTGCTCGGCCATTTTCTGAGGTGAAGGGTTAAATTTTGGACGGTGTTCATATTGTTTCACATACAACATTCTGCAGTTGTTTAAAAAAAAAATTGACACCTGGAAAAATTAGACAGAATTTAGGGTTTTATAACGGGCGTTTCGGAGTTGTTTCAGTTTCGTAATCCTACACAATCCGTCTAATTCTCTAGCTAGGCTCTGATACTACTGGAGGGTTCCTAAGCACAACAACAAGGTTTCTGGTGGAGCAAGGTTTCTGGTGGCATCATCCATGCCAAATTAATATTTTTCTATGCTTAAACAAACCCTAAACAAGATCTTATACTAGAGAATCATACGAAACTAAAATCAAACAACTTTACTTCTAAGTGATTAGGGATTACAACCTTTGTAGTCCGTTCCTTCACTTCATAAGCTCCAAGTTGTGGCCCCTTCGTTGCGATCATCAAGCTCCCGGAATCTTGAGAGGCACCATGAAGTGAATGATGCATCCTTGCTTGAAGTCTTCACTATCCAAGATGATTTACTTTGAGGAGTCACAAACCCAAGCTATCTCTTCACTAATTAGGGATTGTTGAAGCTAACACACTAATCTATATGGCTAGTATAGAAGAGGATGATGAAGTAAGAATTTTTCTCTCTTTATTTTTCTTTTTCTCACAATCTTTCATCACAAAGGAAAAATCTAGCAAGCTTTTGAGGAATAAGAAGATGAACAAGTGATGAGAGAAATAATGAGCTTAGGTTAGAAATGCAACCATGGTGAGTTAGTATATGTCATGGTTAACTCATGTAGAGAATAAACCATAGGATAAGGTTAAAGTTAGGTTAACAAATATCTTAAGAGAAAACAAAAGAGGTGGACTTAGTCAAGGTTCTACAATCTTCTTCCAAATCATCAACCATGACAAATTCAACAATTTTGAATTTCCTTAATAATAAATATAAACCCTAATCTAACCCTAGCATGGTATAAGTCTCTCACATCCATGTTGCATGTGTAACCAAGCATGTCACAATTATATATCATATATATAATTTTGTGAACAAAAGAAAAATAATGCAATTAACATATATCACATATATATCAATATATTATCAAGTGAGAAAAAGTAATTCTTAAGTGAGCTAATATTAGTTAATGTAATTTAATATATCAAGTATATAATTCTACATTAAATTATTAAATCAACACTTGATTTAATAATCCGGCTATATTGCATATAACCGACTAATATAATATGTATCATTTTATCGAATCAACACTTGATCCGATAACCCGGTTATATCACATATAACCAGCCGATATCACATATCGTGAGAATAGAATACGGTATCACATATCGTATTAATCTCGGTCCCGCACATATCATATATGGGCTCCTACTCCGTTTCGCCTGAGCCGGGAAACCTCTGTGTAGGACTCTAAAGACTCTTCAATACTCCGGCAGTAGGTGATGATCATATCAAACACCCACAAGCTGCAAGCGGTCAGCTAAACGTAACAGCCATCCGGGTATTGAGCGATCAGAAGATTAACAAGCAAGCCTGGACACACTCCTATAAATCCAATCAGTAACACTACCGTACAATCCGGTCTCTTCGTCTGATATGTCGCATATCCAGTTTAGGGGTGGTAAACATCAGACCCCAGTAACCGATAAGTCGCGTCGATGTGAGGCTCATAACGGGTCGAGAAACCACTGATAACACTTACCAGTAGATTTCCAGATCAGCCCTGGCCAGGGACATCCAGTTATAGCCAATCGAACACAGCGCAACATCAACCCCCAATACCTGTAACGTTTCAGAAATCGTTTTGCGAATTTTTCAGTTTTAGGCCAAAATTGTCGGTATTTTCCGTTTTAACCCGATTTCAATCAAACGTCCGTAGAAACTTGCCGGCATATATTTTAGTTAAAATAAAACTTGTGCGCGAACTTTGGGTGTATATGGAAGGTTTTGGTTCAGATAGAATTTTTCCCAAATAAAATATTATTTTAACCGGTAAAATATGCACGTAAATCGGGAAATTTTTTCTAAATGAAAATTCTTGAAAACTATCACTACATTTATTTAAGAACCTTCTTTTTAAATATCTAGATTTTTTTTGGTCAATGGAATTAAAATTTTAAAATAAAAAGAAAAGAAAATGAATAAAAGGTGGCATTTTGCATTAAATGTGCATTAATTGATTTCTTTTGCTAGAAACTTCCCCATTTTTCTTACACAAACACCCCCCCCCCCCCGCTCACCTTGGCCGAACTATATTCCCCCATTTCTGTCCTAAATTTTTCCAAGTTCATTTCTTCACTTTCCAAGATCAAAAACTCATCAAAACCCCCAAAATAAATCCACAAAAAATCCTAAATAAAAATAAAACCATCATTTTCTTCACTAATCCTTCTTGGATCTTCAACAAAGCATGGTTTTTTTTAGGCTAAGATGATGGATCTAGTTTCATTTTGGTGTTCTTGAGGAGGTATAATTTCTAACACAAATCTTTAATTATTATGTTTAAATCATTGATTTAGCTAATTATATGTTTGATATAGCTTTTAAATCATGATAAATTCATTATTCTTATTTTTTTAGGAAATTCAAGTTAAGGTTAAATCTTGATTTAAGTGTTTAATGTTAATTAAAGTGTTAATTTGTGATTAGGAAAAGATTAACCTAGTGGAAAATGATAATTTTTGCTAATGAATACTTTGTTTAATTATGCAGTTTCTCTTACTGGGTTTTTGCTAAAACTTAATTAGCAAGTGTTAAAAATATAGGAATGGTTTAGAAAGCTTAGTTAAGCTATTATAAGGTGTTTGTAATCGCTAGATATGTGTTAGCTTGAAACTAGTATGAAATATTGCGATAAGTTGCTTACTAGGTTTCGGGATTTTTCCGACTTGGGTTCGATTAGTCGTTGCGAGTTTATATCTATTGTATTCCTCGTAATTGTTTGTGTTGTGTTGCGCGATCAGGACGATCGAGGTCTAGACTTGGTGTTTTGTAGTTTAGCGATCCCAGTTAGGGTTTTTGGCCGATGTCGTGCGCGATAGATGCGCTAAGTGCGCAGTACAATTTTCAGGGCGTTATTCTTGCGTTTCGATGTCTTTTCGTCGATGTAAGATATTTGCTTATGTGATATGTTTGTGAAATTTTAGGTTCGCAAGCGGGGACTTAGGACGCTACGACAAGGGAAAACAGGTGGTAGGATTCACTTAGCCAGGAGCGTTGGTGAGTAGATTTAACATCTACAGGGGAATCGCCCGCATGGCGTTATGCGTCTGGGCTAGAAATGACTTGACTTGTCGCATATTCTATTTCATATTTAGAATTGCGCATACATTTTATTGCTTAGATATTGTTGTGCTAGGACTAGTATCTTTAGTACACTGCACTATTATTGACGATTCATGTTGCACGAGCACTGATTGTATGCCACACACACCGTCAATAATTGCCATGTAACGCACAACCCACTTATAGATAAGATATTGTTTGGTTAGGGACATTGAGACATTGATTCATATTTCTTTATGCATATGACTTATAGCATACCTGTATACCTATATGCTTACACATATGCCTTGACATACTTACATACTAGTTACCTGTATACCTATAGGGTATTGTACCATAAGTGATACCATACACACTTAATGACATAGCTACATGTATACTTTGCATACATACTTCACTTATACCCAGGGGGCATATTACATCATTACTCATAGGTAGATACATATACCTTGCTATACCTTTATGTTTACACATATACCTGGTTATAGCTACATGTTTACCTTTACTTGATGTTATATAGACTTGGAGAAATTAGGAACCGCATGATTTATATGTTAACTTGTTGCAGTTAAATAGCGGCTTTTCCTTTAAATGCTCGCATTTTAGATTTATGATGCGTATATTATATTCATGGGTTTTCGCATTGAGATATGGATTTTTCATGTTGTTTTCTGGATTTGGGGACCGTGGTAGTTTCATGAAATTATGCATTATTTGAAATACCCGGTTTCCCTTGATATGATATTTCAGCAGCAACCATGAGATTTATCGGTTCTGATATATATATACCCCACGCGAGAAAAGGAGGGGTCCGTGTGCGGGTACATGGTGGGGCCCGGAGGTACCCGGGGCAAGAGTCGTGGAGTAAACGATGAGTTAGTGGAGGAACCAAACCATCCGGTGACATTACCAATGACTCGGCAGTTATCATGGGGATACCGACGGGAGTCATGTACGTATGGATACGTCGAAAGGCGAGGGTCAGAGCTAGGCACTCGAGCTTTCGGTATAGCGTATGATACGTACCTATCAGGGGGGCCAGTCTTGGTGACAGCACCTGATAGATCAGTATTTCTGTATCGATGCTTGACATATTGGTTTCATGATATTTCTTTTTACTCCTAAGTATATATAACAGTGGAATGGGACGCTGTTATATATGCCTTTACACCAATATTAGTAGAATGGGACGCTAATATATGTGTATTGATATCAATTTATATACATCATCATATTTATTCATGCAAATATATTTAGGATGTTAGAGACTTACTTGATATTGTATTTGGGTATAGGTGATTCATTTGATATTGGATACAGGATATTTATGAGATTGCTGATTTGTACATTCAGGATATATGAGATTTATTCGATAGTGTACATTCAGGATTTGTGAGACTTATATGATATGAGAGCCAATTTGGGGGCTGATTTGAGGAAATTGGGATTTGGATTTGTCTTGATTGATTATGATCCTACCACGATGTCAGGATTCCGTGGAAATGACATATTTCATTCCATACTCCACATTTATTGTTTATGCACTGCTTCATGTATTAGTTGTACCTGATAGAGTACCTTTCATGACTGTTGCATTTACATACCTTTATTTATATGCATTACTTCATGTGTTAGTTGTACCAGCTAGCGTACCTTTCATGACTGTTGCATATATACACATTCATATCATTATCGCATGATTATTGCATACAGATTGTCATATTATTGCTTCATGTATTAGTTGTACCTGCTAGTGTACCTTTCATGATTATCGCATTCATATGACCTTTTACTGCTTTTAGCTTACATATGTTAGATTCGCGTTGTACGTGCATACTTGCGATTACCTGCATATGTTATTTACTATTCACGAGTTGGTAACTCACCCCCATTGTGCTACAAGGTTTTACAGGTTGTTTTCCCCAGAGTAGTCGAGGCAGGTTATTCATCTATCACATCATCTTTTGCAGCGGATACCGTTTTGGCTCATGGTGTACAGTTTTGCTTAGGTGGGTTTTTCGGTTATCCAAGGTTGTTTATTTTATATTCGTTGTATCCTGTACTCTCCATCTACCATTATCTTGTATGACTTAGAGACTTGATATGAGGACGATATTGTATATTTTGGTGACTTGGATGTTTTTTATGCAGTTTTACTTATATCATCTTTTATTTTTTCGCTACGGCGTCGTATATCTGTTGTGGTGGTTGTTTTCCGCCGTTGGGCGTGGATTTGCTCCCGTTGGGGATGCTTTACTTTTATAAAGGAGGTGCTGCCGAAATTTTCAAGAAAGTAAATTGGACTTAAAGAATTTATACTTGAGATTTTCAAAAGTTTAAACAATATTTCTTATCTTTTCTTGTCTTTTAATGGTTTAGATTTCTGTTTTTTGGCTTTCTTTTATTGCGTTACGCCTGTAGACGTTGCATAGTATTAGGACCGTCACGTGCCAATTTCGGGTCGTGACAAAGTTGGTATCAGAGTGCTAGATTTTACTTTTCGGAGTGTAGGATGGCCTTGTTATGATGGAGTAGGTAGCTTAAGCAGAGTAACATAGTGTGTGTATGTCTGTGGCATACTCACGATGCGGTACTCTGCCCAAAGTGACCTAAGTACAAATTGCTTGAAATTCCTTCCTTGATGATTCATATCCTTGTGATTCGATTTCCATGTTCATATCGAATCTTATTTCCAATCATAGCCTTGCCGTCGATAACTTTGGGGACTTAGAGTGATGTAGCGAGGGCCGAGGTCAGAATTGGGTCAAGGACTGACCAGGATGGCGCGCTCGTTGCACAGGAGCAGACGGATCCGCCTTCGACAGATAGTATCGCTAAGCTTAAGGCAGAGATGCAGGACTTGCGCCAGATGATGAGTTCATTGGTTGAGGTTATTCGAGCGCAGCGACAGGAGGTTTTCACCCCTGTTATCCAGTTGTTCCTTACGATCAGCATGCAGCATTCCGTCACCTACATAGCACCAGTGGATGCAGCCCCAGTTGACGAGACACGTATTCCAGAGACTTTGGAAGTTCCGGAACCGTAGAGGACTCGTACCGGTGTACCAGCCCAGAGACAGAGGCATAGTCGTCGAGACAGCTTTCGTGACTGTCGCAGGAGTAGCAGAGGTTTGGGACGAGGAGAGTCGGTTAGCTAGATCAGTCGTTCGCTGTGTTAATTTCTGTCAGCGATTCTTTTGTTGCGCGACACATATTTCAGTCGTGTGCCAATCGGATAAGAGATAGAGTTTTGTCCGTCATTGTGATCCTTCTATAGATGTTGGATTTGACGTTCTCCTGGGCACTGACTGGTTAGCTACGTGCTAGGCGTCTGTGGACTGCCATGAGAAAACAGTCAGGTTTTGTTTTCCCGACGAGTCAGTTCTTGTTATGCAGAGGGACAGTGGTGCCGCCCTCACAGCTTGAATTCTGCCTTTTTCGCTAGTCGGGTTTTGAGGAGTGGATGTCCAGGATTCTTGGTTTTCATTCGTGATACCGGAACCACAGTGAGTTGTTAGACCGGGTTCCTTTTGTGCGAGAGTTTTTCGACGTTGTTCCAGACGAGCCGGCGGAGCTTAGGGAGCTTGAGGATCAGCTGCAGAGTTGTTTTGTTGGGGGACTTGTTCGTCCAAGTGTTTCGCTTTGGGGAGCTCCTATTCTGTTCGTCAAGAGAAAGACGGCAGTTTAAGGTTTTGTATTGATTGATCGTTAATTGAACCGGCTTACGGTGCGGATAGGTATCCTTTACCTCGCATTGACGATTTCTTCGATCAACTTTCGAGTGCGAGACATTTTCTAAGTTTGTTTAGGATCAGGTCATCATTGTTGCGGGTTCGGAGTGATGACATTCCGAAGACTGCCTTGTGTGTGCTACGGGCTTTGTGTGTTTTGGTGGTGTCATTGGACTCACCAATGCCCTAGCAGCATTCGTAGAGGTGATGAACCAGATTTCTTCAGGCCGTTCCTCGACCAGTTTATTGTTGTGTCATTGATGACATTCTGGTCTATTCCAATATGTCGTGAGGAACTGGAGCAGCACTTGAGGATTTGCTTTGCAGACAATAGGAGAGCTCCAGCTGTTTGCTAAATTCTCAGAGTGTTCCTTCAGGCTTGTTTGTGTTCACTCCTAGGTCTTGTAGTTACGGGAGACGGTTTCGTATGGTCCCGAGGGAGATCGAGGCCGTACAGTTTTGGCCCATACTTATATCAGGGACAGTGGTCCGCAGATTTTTGGGCTTAGCAGATTTTTACCGCCGTTTCGTGCAGGATTGCTTGTGTATCGCTGCACCGTTGACTGGACTGACCGGAAAGGAGGTTCTTTCTTTGGACTGAGGCATGCTAGCAAAGTTTTCAGTAGTTGAAGACTCGGTTGACAACTGCACCAGTTCTTTCTTTGCTTTCTGGTTCGGGCGACTTTGTTGTTTAACTGTAATGTTTCGCGAGTGGGGCTCGATTGTGTACTGAGGTGACACTATAGAGTTATCGCTTTTGCTTCCCTACATCTGGAGGAAGTTCGAGCAGGATATCCCACTCATAATCTGGAGATGGCCGCGGTGGTTTTTCGTTGGAAATTTGGAAAACACTACTTGTTCGGAGAGTCGTGGCAGATTTTCACGGACTACCAGAGCTTAATGTACATATTCCTGCAGCGGATTTTGATTGTTGAGATAGTCTTCTGCAGATTTACAGTTCTTGTTCGAACGCTGAGTACAGCTTAAGTTTGCCTCTACTGAAGGGACAGCTTGCTCATGTCCGCGCCCGACCACTTTTCCTTAATCGCTTTCGCGAGGCACTGCCCGCCGATGCTCGTTCATCAAAGATACTTGAGCATACTTGGCTGGGTAATGATTCGGAGTCCTTGATTTATGACCAAGGTGTGCTACGTTTAGGTACGTATTTGTGTACATGTTGCTGATGGGTAGAGACGCGGAATCCTAGGCAGGCACATCAGTCAACTTTCGGTGTTCATTCAAGTTCCACCAATTTGTAGCATGACTTATGAGATAGTTACGGGTGGGCAGGGGAGAAGAGTGAAGATTCGGATTTCGTTTAGGGTGTCTGTCTTGTTGTGTGTTAAGGTTAAGCATTTGAGACCGGCTGGAGAGTTGCAGCCTTTAACCGTTCCGAAGTGGAAATGGGAGCAGATCTCCATGAATTTCGTTATGGTGTCTACCCCGGTCTAGACAGGGTGTGACTCCATTTGGTATTTGTTATCCGGTTATGCTCAGTTTGCTCAGTTGTCCTTTGTTAAGTTGTGTGTTGCACGGAGTTCCTGTAGGGTTCCTAGGCACTCTTATGAAGGTTCATAAGGCATCAAACATGCCCGGATAAAATTTTAGACGTGCCGAACAACCCAAAGACGGGATCTTTGCTAGATTATTAGGGTTTAGCATGCAAGATAACAACTTTTTATCTAAGTGTGAGGGATTACAACCTTTGTAGTCCGCTCCTTCGCTTCACAAGCTCCGAGTAGAAGTCCCTTTGTCGCGATCCACGATCTCCCGGACTCAAGAGAGGCTCCACGACTCGAACGATCCATGCTAGCTTGAAGTGTTCCAAATCTCCGATGATCTACGTCGAAGTTGCAAAAACCCAAGCTGTCTCACTCTATAGAGATGAACACCCTAATCTCATGGGCTAGATGAGATGAGGATTAGGGAGTAGTATTTATGCTTTCTTTTTAATTCACTTTCTCACAATTTTTCATCACAAATGGAATTTCTAGTAATCTTTTTCTTTTTAACTCAAGAGAGAAGAAGATGATAATGAAAAGATAATTCCTTTTGTGATGAATAGAAAAGAAATGTATATGATTGATTATAGAACCATGGTCAAGGATGATAGGCTAAGAGTTTGTAGAGAATAAACTAGAGTTAGGGTTTGGTTAGGTTAAGTTATGAGTCATGGAAAAATATCAACCATAATATCTTAACCAAGACAAAAGCAAAGCTTCTAGAATGAACAAGAAGAAGCTAACCCTAATCAAACCCTAATCCCATTTAATCATCCTTAAACATGTTTAATAATAAATCATATCATGTCACAATAATATATATCGCATATATATTATATATATTTGCAACAAAAGAAAATAATACAATTAACATATATCGCATATATATTAATGTATTAATCCGGTGAGAAAATGAAATAATAAAGTGAGCCAATATTAGATAATGTAATACAATATATCATATATATCATTATACATTAAATCATCGAATCAACACTTGATCCAACGATCCGGCTATATCGAATATAACCGACTAATATTTCATGTACCGATTCATCGAATCAACACTTGATCCGATGTCCCGATTCATATCTAAATATCACGAGAATATAATACGGTATCTCATATCGCATTATCCTCGGTCCTGCACATATCACATATGTGCCTCTACTCCGTTTTGCCTGAGCCAAGAAACCTCTGTGTAGGACTCTAAAGAATCGTCAATACGCCGGTAGCAGGTGATGATCATATCAAACACCCACAAGCTGCAAGTGGTCAGCTAAACGTAACAGCCACCCAGGTATTGAGCGATCAGAAGATCAACAAGCTAGCCTGTGCGTTCTCCTGTGAATCCAATCAGTAACACTCCAGTACAGTCCGGTCTGTTCGTCTGATATGTCGCATATCAAGTCTAGGGGTGGTAAACGTCAGACCCCAGTAACCGATAAGTCGTGTTGATGTGAGGCTCATAACAGGTCGAGAAACTACAAGTAACACTTACCAGTAAATCTCTATATCTGCCCTGGCCAGGGACTTCCAGTTATAGCCAATCGAACACAGCACAACATCAACTCCCTATACCGGGAGAGACGAATCCCCTCCTATCGCTCATTGCCTCCATGTGATTCGGGACTGTACCCAAAAGCCACCGTTTTGCACGCCCTCTTGGACGCGGTAAGGTGGAAATCAAAGCACAGTGGGAATCACACAATACTTTATGACGATCTCGGGTCTACAGACTACCCTGTACCAGTGTCACCGGAGAACTGCCATCTGACGTGTGGTATATCACCAACTGGGAGTTCTCGGCGAGTCCGTCCAGTGTACCCAGTCTCCACTGAGCACCCGTACACCATCCTTGATGTCAAACACCGATGGATATGGGATCATCCATCGCCCATCATATGGGTCAAGATGCGTATACGCTAGTCTGCTCTGGTGTATCGATGCCCTGTCTCGATATATCCTCGACTAGGAACATTTATAGGATGTACTCATCGACTACCGTGGCCCCACTAGTATGATCTCATCATAATCCCAGTAGTCGAGTACAGATCCTAAGGGCTTTATCAACATGTGAGAGAAAGACAGTAAACCAATACAAGTCAACATGTTAAGATAAAGTGAAACCAAATAGCATACTATCATGACGAGCAAGAAAGTCCTCTCTGTATATATCCAAGCATCCATTATAATATACATCAAATGTACAACAATGGCCTCTAGGGCATATACATAACTAACAATCTCCCACTTACACTAAGGCCAGCTGCTGTAGTATCTCATACCTAGCATCCCGAATAATCTCTCAAACTGTATCTGGGGAATGGCCTTCGTGAGTGGATCTGCAGTGTTGTCCTTCGTATCTACTCTCCTGACCTCGATCTCCCGGCGATCAACTATCTCCCTGATCAGGTGATACCGCCTCAGAATATGTCTAGATTTCTGATGGGATCTGGGTTCCTTGGCCAAAGCCACAGCTCCATTGTTATCGCAATACAGAGGTATTGGATGTTCAATGGATGGAACCACACCAAGCTCACTAATGAACTTCTTCATCCAGACAGCCTCTTTGGCAGCATCGTTGGCAGCGATGTATTCAGCCTCCAACGTCGAGTCTGCAACGGTATCCTGTTTGGAACTCTTCCAACATACCGCCCCTCCATTGAGGGTAAAGACAAAACCAGAATGCGACTTAGAGTCGTCCTTATCACTTTGGAAGCTGGAATCGGTAAAGGACCCCACCCGGAGTTCTTCGTTACCATACACCAAGAACATGTCTCTAGTCCTTCGCAAGTACTTGAGAATGTTCTTCACAGCTGTCCAGTGACTCTCTCCAGGATCTGCTTGATACCGACTCACTACACTTAGTGAGTATGCTACATCGGGTCTGGTACATAGCATCGTATACATGATAGAGCCTACTTCCGAAGCATAGGGTATCCCTTGCATGCGAGCTCTCTCCAAATCATTCTTGGGAGACATCTCTTTGGAGAGAGTGAGTCCAGAGATCGTGGGTTGGTTCCCACGCTTGGATTCTTCTATACTAAACCTCTTTAGTATGGTGTCAATGTACCTGGATTGGGACAATCCCAGTATCCGTTTAGATCTATCTCTATAGATCATGATTCCCAATATGCAGGAGGCATCACCTAGATCTTTCATTGAGAATCTCTGTGATAAGAAGAGCTTGACTGATTGCAGCATAGGAATATCATTTCCTATCAAGAGTATGTCATCCACGTATAATACGAGGAAGACAACCTTACCCTCTGCTACCTTCTTATAGATACAAGGTTCATCTATATTTTTGATGAAGTCAAACTCTTTGACTACAACATCAAAACAGATGTTCCAACTCCGCGATGCTTGCTTTAACCCATAAATGGATTTAAGCAGCTTGCACACCTTTCCGCTGCTCCCACTATCTACGAAGCCCT
The DNA here is from genome assembly GCA_030015575.1 of Agapanthus africanus. Classification (NCBI taxonomy): domain Eukaryota; kingdom Viridiplantae; phylum Streptophyta; class Magnoliopsida; order Asparagales; family Amaryllidaceae; genus Agapanthus; species Agapanthus africanus. Next base: position 337,787,610 of record JASDDO010000014.1, read on the forward strand.
CTGGCTGAGTCATGTACACGCTCTCTTCTAAATCACCGTTTAGAAAGGAGGTCTTAACATCCATTTGCCAGATTTCGTAGTCATGGTATGCAGCAATGGCAAGTAAGATCCGGATGGACTTAAGCATAGCCACTGGAGAAAAGGTTTCGTCATAATCCACACCTGGTCGTTGACGAAAACCCTTTGCTACAAGCCTAGCTTTGAAAGTCTCAACTTTTCCATCTACACCAAATTTCTTTTTAAAATCCACTTGCTCCCAATGGGTTTTACCCCTTCAGGAGCATTTTCCAAAATCCATACTTTATTGGTGTACATGGATTCCATCTCAGATCGCATTGCATCCAGCCATTTCATAGAGTCACCACTCGTGATGGCCTGCTCGAAACTAGTCGGGTCATCATGTTCCATGATGCAATCCTCGCTTCCACCATCAATGAGAAAACCGTAGTATCTCTCAGGTGGATGAGAAACCCTGCTAGATCGGCGGAGAGGCTGGGGTTCATCGGGTACTACTGAATCCTCTGGTTCTACTAAATCTTCAGTTGCAATTTGTGTTTCTGGAACCTCTTCCAGCTCTACCTCTTTGCCACTAATTTCTTTTGCAAGAAATTCCTTTTCTAAAAAAATTGCATATTGAGAAACAAACACTTTTTGTTCCTCGGCGTGATAGAAAATATATCCTTGAGAATTCTTAGGATATCCCACAAATTTGCAAAGAACTGATCGTGTCTCGAGTTTGTCTGGATTTTGTCTTTTGACATAGGCCGGACAACCCCATATCTTAACTCGTTTAAAATATGGTCTCTTCCCACTCCATATCTCATATGGTGTGGTAGGTACAGATTTAGATGGAACTAGATTCAATATGTATATGGCTGTCTCAAGCGCATACCCCCAAAAGGAAATAGGTAACTCAGCATCGCTCATCATAGATCGCACCATATCTAATAGGGTCCGATTCCTTCGTTCCGATACACCGTTGTGCTGTGGTGTATAAGGAGGAGTAAGCTGAGAGAGAATCCCATTCTCTTTTAGATAATCTAGGAACTCACTGCTTAAGTATTCACCCCCTCGATCAGATCGAAGAATCTTAATACTTTTGCCCGTTTGGTTCTCTACATCGTGCTTATATTCTCTGAATTTCTCAAAAGCTTCAGACTTGTGTTTCATTAGAAACACATGTCCATATCTAGAGAGATCGTCAGTGAATGTAATGAAGTAGGAAGAACCGTTCCTAGCATGCGTAGACATGGGACCACATACATCACTATATATTAGTCCTAAGAGTTCTGTAACTCTTTCTCCGTGTCCACTAAACGGAGCTTTGGTCATTTTTCATTTGAGACATGAATGGCAAGTATCATAAGATGATAATTCGAACGGATTCAAATAACCATCCTTATGTAACTTAGCCAGTCGTGTCGCATTGATATGACCAAGTCTACAATGCCACAAGAAGGATTCGTTCATTTCTGAACTTTTCCTTTTGTGTGTGTTTTGTATATTGAGGACTGTATTCTGATTTAGAATGAATATGCCATTATGTAACGAGCTTGATGTAATCAACTTTTGATCTAGGAATATGTTCATAACATTATCCTTTACTACAAAATTATATCCTTCTTTAGTTAATAAAGAGACTGATATAATGTTGCACATCATGTTCGGTATATAATAGCACTCATTTAGAATCAGTGTATTACGACTTGGCAATACTAGGTGATATTCGCCAACTGCTTTGGCTGCAATACTTGCACCGTTCCCTACTTGAACGGAATGATCACCTTTTCCCAGTTCTCTACCTTTACGTAGCCCATGTAACAATTTACATATGTGGGATCCTGATCCGGTATCCAATACCCAGGACGTAGGGTGAACTGAGAAACAGTTCTCAATAACTAACACACCTGAAGAAGATGCATCAACATGCATGTTCTTTTGGGCGGCGTGAGAATCCAGATATTCTCCTATTCCCTGTTCAGTCTTATAACTCTTATAAGAAAGAACGGGTCCAACGTTCCCCTGCTCGGTATAATAAGCGGGTTCAGTCAATACATCCATATTATTATCTTGATTATGGCCTGACATGGTCGCTACCTGGAGAGAGAGAGAAGAAAATACTTTAGCGTATGCTCTTGCAAGATTAGATTGGTTATTATCTTATCTAATCAGGATGTCTCCCACTGTTTTCATCAAATCTACCTTCAAACCCTAAAAGGTAAGATTAGCCAGGATTAATTACACCTTATAATTTCGTCAATCTTTCAGCCAGATCAGTGTCGGTACTTTGAGGGAGGTTCCCCGTGCTTTCGCACGGACCTAATTAAAGTAAACCTCGTTTTCCCAGAGGCGTAACCCCGTTAACACTTTTCTAGACACCTACTTGATCGACTAATTGTCCTGTGTAAAACTCTCCCAGGAGTAACTCTTACTCGCAGTGGGTATCGGGATCCAACTATCTCATAGAAGGTATGCAATCTCATTACAAATTTCAACACTTGAAATTCCCGATAATATTTTTCCCCTAGCGATCTATGACCTTAACTAAGTCAACAAACCATAAATCGCAAGTCAAGTTCAACCCGTACATTTCCCGATTGAATTAAACCCACCCGTACGACCCTTAACTGAGTCAACAAGGCCGTACGAATACCCTAATCCAATCACATCTCATGTTTTAGCAGATAAACATTACTTAGCTACCGTACACTATGCCTTAACTAAGTCAACAAACATAGCACGAATACTAAATAATATCTATCTGAAATGACGGAGGGCTACGCAGGTTTTTCAGAAAACCCTGAGCGTAATGAACTTGATATCGTCGTAGAATCGAGTAGTTTTTGAAAAAAGGTGTCTTTGAGGCTTTTCTTAGTTTCGCTAAAGGGGTCACTCCCGGTGAAGGGACCGTCGGCCCTTTCCTCATCGAATAAGGTGCATGATATATCATATATACCGCTGTGCAAAGCAAAACTCTAAAAGCAATCAAAAGACAAACCGAGTTTTGTAGCATCTGCCAGTTTCGCTAAAGAGGTCACTCCCGGTGAAGGGATCTCGGCTCTTTCCTTATCGAATAAGGTGCAAGACATATCATATATATCGCTGTGCAAAGCAAAACTGTAGCTACCCTTTTTTTTTAAAGTTTTGATTCTACAACATCTTTAGGTTTCTTTTCTTTTTATTAATCTCATTAATAAAATCCCATCAGCTTATGATTCCTGAGCATCACAGATAAATACGACGTACACTTATGCCATCAGCATTCGCCTCGATGTCCCCTCGTGCACCGTTAGGTTAGGTAACTAACGACAGAGCAGGGCAGGGCTAGTGCGGGTGTAAAACATAAGTAACATCTATATAATATATCATATATACTATATACTGTATCCATCAGAACATATCAAATGATCACATCACAGATATCGCAACAGAAACATAGATATAATGTGGGATATACTAGGACGTCCGTATTTAGTATTTAGCCAACAATAGAAAATACGGATTCCACAGTCGTGATGAATAGCCAAGCCCACACCCTGGACCCCTACGAGAGCGGCAAGCGACCCTACCAATTTTGGAGTTTAAGAGACCCGGTCTCGACTCCTCGAGATGGCCTCCTACTGAACCCCAGAACCCGGTCACCTGTGCTCCCCACCTTGGGTCCATCCTAATGCGGAAAAGTAAATAATATACACTGGTGGCATCAACCTCAACCTGGAAGTGCCCCAAATAAAAGAATATTACATTACAAATGAATTTTACATGAATGAAAATAAAAACCCTCATCTCACATAAAACCCCCGGCTTATTCAGAACGCGACGATCCAATATAACATATCAAAGCAACACATAATATCACATATCATCAACGTAAGTAAATATGTGCATCCCAATTGCCGTTGACATATAGCAACGAAACCGGCGATATCACATATTAAACTTACGGTCACAGAAAAGAAAGTGTAAAACTACAACATTTGGAATCCACAATCACTTTAGACATTGTAAATCCGTAATATCACATACTTCGCATTTCATGCCTAACTTTATGAATTCCACATATTGTATCACATTCCAAATAAATAAACAATATTAAACTTTTCGAACAGATAATCAAATACCCAAAATTTCCCAAAGTGCTCAACACTTGAGCGGAGTTCAAATAATCCTAGAATATGTCATAGTACCAGTGATCCAGCCGTAGAAGGGTCAAGCCAACGCCTCACATATGGCACGCCGTACTGCCCCAAACCCGAAGGTTCAAAAGGCAGTTCAAGACGGTCACATAATCGAGTTAAGGTTTGTTGTCTTCTAGAGGGTCCACCGCTTAACTTGTACAATTTTTCCGAAAGATTTAAACCCGATAAAAATTCAACACTTGAAAGTTTTCCGTTCCGGGATAAAGTGGGTTAATGATATCCGTTCAAATAGTTTAACAGTTTCTAAATATCCGGAAAAAAATAACGAATTAAAATATTCCGATCTAATCTACGATTACAAAGAAAACCCCAGAATACTCAACACTTGAGTCAGAATAAAAATACCCATAAAATATATACTAGAGACATGAATTACTGTGCAAAAATGAGGCCCAGATCTTTTTATACTGTCGCGGTTCCGCGGCCCAAGCGAGGTACGGCCGCGGTTCCGCGGCAGTTTGTACGGATCAGGGGATTAATTTTTCACCGAAATTCTTATTTTTCATTGTTGTATTTTTCAGGTATTTTTAATTCAGAAAAATCCCAGATTTTGAAAAATTTCCAGAGAGGGGGTTAAATTTGTCGGTTCAGGTTCGATCGGAGTTTTAACTTCGTAAACACGTCGCCTAATGTTCTAGCTAGGCTCTGATACCACTGTAGGGTTCCTAGGCACTCTTGTGAAGGTTCATAAGGCATCAAACATGCCCGGATAAAATTTTAGACGTGCCGAACAACCCAAAGACGGGATCTTTGCTAGATTATTAGGGTTTAGCATGCAAGATAACAACTTTTTATCTAAGTGTGAGGGATTACAACCTTTGTAGTCCGCTCCTTCGCTTCACAAGCTCCGAGTAGAAGTCCCTTTGCCACGATCCACGATCTCCCGGACTCAAGAGAGGCTCCACGACTCGAACGATCCATGCTAGCTTGAAGTGTTCCGAATCTCCGATGATCTACGTCGAAGTTGCAAAAACCCAAGCTTTCTCACTCTATAGAGATGAACACCCTAATCTCATGGGCTAGATGAGATGAGGATGAGAGAGTAGTATTTATGCTTTCTTTTTAATTCACTTTCTCGTAATTTTTCATCACAAATGGAATTTCTAGTAAGCTTTTTCTTTTTAACTCAAGAGAGAAGAAGATGATAATGAAAAGATAATTCCTTTTGTGATGAATAGAAAAGAAATGTATATGATTGATTATAGAACCATGGTCAAGGATGATAGGCTAAGAGTTTGTAGAGAATAAACTAGAGTTAGGGTTTGGTTAGGTTAAGTTATGAGTCATGGAAAAATATCAACCATAATATCTTAACCAAGACAAAAGCAAAGCTTCTAGAATGAACAAGAAGAAGCTAACCCTAATCAAACCCTAATCCCATTTAATCATCCTTAAACATGTTTAATAATAAATCATATCATGTCACAATAATATATATCACATATATATTATATATATTTGCAACAAAAGAAAATAATACAATTAACATATATCGCATATATATTAATGTATTAATCCGGTGAGAAAATAAAATAATAAAGTGAGCCAATATTAGATAATATAATACAATATATCATATATATCATTATACATTAAATCATCGAATCAACACTTGATCCAATGATCCGGCTATATCGAATATAACCGACTAATATTTCATGTACCGATTCATCGAATCAACACTTGATCCGATGTCCCGATTCATATCTAAATATCACGAGAATATAATACGGTATCTCATATCGCATTATCCTCGGTCCTGCACATATCACATATGTGCCTCTACTCCGTTTTGCCTGAGCCAAGAAACCTCTGTGTAGGACTCTAAAGAATCGTCAATACGCAGGTAGCAGATGATGATCATATCAAACACGCACAAGCTGCAAGCGGTCAGCTAAACGTAACAGCCACCCAGGTATTGAGCGATCAGAAGATCAACAAGCTAGCCTGTGCGTTCTCCTGTGAATCCAATCAGTAATACTCCCGTACAGTCCGGTCTGTTCGTCTGATATGTCGCATATCAAGTTTAGGGGTGGTAAACGTCAGACCCCAGTAACCGATAAGTCGTGTTGATGTGAGGCTCATAACAGGTCGAGAAACTACTAGTAACACTTACTAGTAAATCTCTATATCAGTGATCGCACGCTTTTGGCGTGTCGGATGTTCAAAGTTCTAAAGTTTACCGCGATCAGGACGGTGTCGCTATGCAGCTAGCCGGTTGAGCACGGGTCGATCCACATGGAGATGGTTGTATTTCCGTTCTTGTCTTAGACGAGTCAATAAAGAATTTTTATGTGTTTGTTCAAACTAACATATCTGTTTTATATGCAAGTATGAAATTGTTAAGAAAAAGATACGAAATTGTAAGCTAAAGAAATCCGTACTCAAAACCTTTGAGCCGAGTCTTGACCAATTGAAGCTAGAGCAATCGGCAACAACGTGGATTAGGAGATTTAAGCACGATATTCATGGAATCCGGCTTATTTACCCTTGTCCTTCCGTTCTTGTCTCTTGCTTTCGCCTCCGGCCAAACCGAACGCAACCGGTCGCGGTTAGGAATCACCGTTACCTTGGTAGGGTAGGGTGCCTAACGGAGCGCTTGCGTAACGTTTGGGCGGAGTTCAATGGAAAATAACGGGAAAAGGAAATGAGCAAAGAAACATTAACTTACAATACTGTATTTATTCTTAACAACGATAATTACAATCATTCACAAAAAGAACCAAAAAGAGAGAACAAAAAGAACAAAGAAAAGAAAAGATTACAAGTAAGTAAGGGCATGGAATTTAAAGTGCAAGAAAGTAAAGCAAGGTAATAAAAAGCAAGAAAGAAATAAGCAATAAAAAGCTAGAAACTAGAACTCAAGACAAGCATGGGATCAATAGCCAACCCTTAAACTTGCAAGCTCAATCAAGAGGTTGCAAGATCAAGAGAAGGGTAAAGAACTCATGTGAAATGAAACACTAATTCCATAAGAAGATACAACCCTTGAGATCAATAACAAACCCTTAAACTTTCAAGCTCAATGAAGAGGTTGAAAGATCAAGAGAAAGCAAGAATCTCAAGGGGAAGCTAAACAAACAAGAATAATAAAAAAAGTCTCATCTTCATTTAACTTCCACTCAATACTCTCACTACATTTTCATGGAGGAAAGATGAAGAAGAAGAAGAAGAACAAAACTACACTAAAAGAGGCTAAAGAAAATTAACACTTTGGTTTGGCTCAGTTCTGGGGTATTTATAGGAGAGGAACTGGAAACCTAGGGCAAGAATCTGCCCCTACAAGAAAAGACCAACATGCCCCTGAAAAACGACAACGAGAGGAGACTAAATGGCCGCGGTTCCACGGCCTAAGCGCGCTTATGCCGTGGAACCGCAGCTGTTTAGAGGAGTTAGGCCATGAAATTTGGTGGTTTTCCCTAGTTTTTAGTACTCTTCAGTGTGGTATATGACTTTTTCTCAGAAACTCTTCCCATTTCTTCCAGAATTTTAGTAGATCAAAAGGTGATGTGATGTGGATCTTTTGCCAAGATTTCCTCGAGCTCCGCGTAGATATGTTGGATCTTGTGTTGACATTGAGTTTTGTGCACGAAAATGACATCGATTTTCCATTTTGTCCCTTAAACTGGTGTGTGGCAACATACGGATAGAGAGCGGAGACCCGTGTTTTATCTGTTGTTGGCAGTAATCCGGAATTTGACGTAATTTTCTATGAATTTCACTGTCTAGGGCTGAGAACCAGTATCCTGTAAATATGTAGCAAACACTGATTAAAAGCACCTGCCTATAAACAAACGAGCGTAAGAATGGGCGGTATAAAATGCAATATTCTGGTATGAACAAATACCCCCAAACTTAACTTTTGCTCGTCCCGAGCAAAACCAATTATTCACAAAAATAAAATCCTAACCGCACTTTCGCAGAGAACGCGATTGCACTGAGCACGTGCAACAAGCCGTTAAACCTCTAGGTGTCCCTAGTAGGAGGAGTGTTGTCTCCTGAGGGTTTTCAGCGGATTACACCCACAAAATCCCCTCAAGCTAGTGTCATAAGTTAACATCAATTCTACTCCTACAGTTTAGTATTTACGTTAGAAATTCTATTATCCTAAGTTAGAAATATCCAACCCTTATTTTTCACACCTCCTATCTATTTAACCTTGGTTCTCCTGAGTTTTCCTTCTAAAGTGCGGCCTCAAATCAGGGATTTTTATCAACTTTACAGAAAACACAAGTCTTATTCTTTATTTCTATCTTTTATCCAAACATCGATTGTATACCCCTACGTGTGTGTATATTTGCACCCCTACACTCAAGAATTCAATTCAAGCTATAATACCCTTGCCCTAATACCTAATACTACTTCTTTTCATTAAGGATGGACGGATTTGCTCACACACCTTTCATGCGACTATTAATGCTTCTTGAGGCACTAACGACCGATTACTGAATGTGTGAACTCTAAAGCGTAAATAGCAGTTTCCAGGCCTTGATTTTATTCTATTTTTTTCTTTTTCTTTTTCTTTTTCTTTTTCTTTTTCTTTTTTCATTTTCAAGACCGGATATATTTTTCAATATGCTCTTTTGGTGTTTAGCTTTAAATACCGTTTTTTCTTTCATACTAGGCTTTCAGGCAAGAGTATTTCTAGGTATTCTCTACTATCCCAAGTTTCAAGGTGCGTGTAAGTGCAGTTTGTAGGGTATATACTTTCTAAATTTGAACTCAAGAAAAGAAACTATTTTTAAGACTTATCCTCCAGTAAAGCTTCAATACTTTCTCTTCATCTTGACTTAACTCAAGAACTGAACTCAAAAAACTGTAAGGACGTATACTTACCAAAGTTAGACAGAATGAGGGTTATTTTAAGGATTTTCAATTCCTAAGTCTAGAATTTAGTTATTTCTAACATATCAACTAAACTTTCAGAAAAAATCTAAGTTACCCTATTAGCTAACTTGACGACAAAGTTTTTATATTTTTTTGGAAAATTTTCAATTTTTGTGGGTTTTTACTAAGGTATGCAAATGCAAAATATACAAATGAATGCGAAGGAAGAAAGCTTACCGAGCATACCCCCAAACTTAAAGTTGACAGTGCCCTCACTGTCAGGCTACACCAAGAGGGTCAAAATTGTCGGGGCTCCCTAGAAACAAATTATATACAAAACAAAAAGGAAAACAAAAAAAATATATATATACAAAAAAGGAGTCCCCCCCCAAACTTAAGTAAAACAGTGTTTCCACTGTTAAGCATTGAAGTTCAAGATTAGGGGGGAAAGAGAATAGTATCAAGCTATACAAGGCCTTACAAAGGCCAAAAGTTAACACCAACCATTCAAAAATTCTATCTCTGTAAGATGCGGGTTGGTGAAAGAAGGTGAAGAGGAAAGAAATGGAGATTACGCGAGACCGTATGGAGATAGAAGCGGGATACGGTCTCGGTATATGAGAAGAAGAATGGCGGAAGGGAGAAGGAAGTGGAATACGAACTTGAGGGTGGAAATGGAGTGAATAGATTAGCACAATTTGTGATGACTGATGTGTAAGAAGTGTTTGTGCTAATCTATTAACCCATCGAGAAATGGGGTCAAATCCCTCAAGATTTGTGAGAAACCATGGATACGCCGAACTCGGTAAACCAGGCATATGAAATGAAAGTGATACGGTTTCTTGCAAGGTCGGAACGATGGAAAGGATGGAGGTAGGTGATTGAGGAAGGTTAGCGGTTAAATGTTCCGGAGGGTGTACACAGTCAATGAAAGGAACATGATTAATTGGAAAATCCGACTCATCAATTAAAACTGATTCATCCTCAAAAATATCCTCAAAAGTTTCCTCAAAATTCAGCTTATCCATGCAAATTTCATCAAAATCAAGACGCATATGGGGTTCGGGAAAAACAGTTAATGACTCAGGATGATGAATTGGAGAGAAAAACTCTGCCAAATCTACAGGTTCATCATCCAAAATATTCCCGGCGTCAATATCCTCAATCAAGTGAAAATCAATATTCTCAGACACCTCAACAAAAGCATGGATATTAATCAATTCAGGTTCTAGAGTGGAGGTGTAGAGGTCAAAAGGATTGGGTGTGGTTTCATTCGAAAGGGACCCTTCACAATCGGGCAAATCAAACACTACAAAGTCACACAACTCATTATCTGTTCTATTTTTAATCAATGAATCGTTTGGAACACTAGATAGACATTCAAAACCGGAGTTGTGGGATGCAAGTTGAAACGAGTAGGCTTGATTCGAAAGGGGGTACAGCTCACTCTCTCCACTCAAATTGTCAACCTGTCCTACCGCCTCTTCATACATTGGAAAATTTGGAGCTAGTTGAAAACTAGCTGCCGGGTCAGTAGGTTGTATGAGGACGGCCATGGACGCATTCAAATCCATCATCTGTTGGTACGACGCTACCCTAAAGTCTTCCAAAGATTGTTCCAGACTAGACATAGATTGTGAAGGGGTTTCAGTAAAAGATTCAAAGTTGTATGGATACTGAAAACTCCCAAATGGCCGTTCAGAAGCAATGTCTAGGGAAGGTGCAAAAGTCGGGTAGGACTGGTAGGAATTGAATGGCTGGACAGGAGCAGGATCAACATTTGGATAAGAAGGTGAATGGAATTATTGATCCCAAGAATCTGTAGTGGTGAAAGGAGTGAAAGATCGGCTACAGGATTGTTCAATATGTTCAGCGATGGATAAATGACGACTTGCAAAAGGGGTATCAACATAAGAGGGTGGGGGAGGTTGAAAAGGTTGATACAAAGTGGATTGCGGAAGGCAAGTGTTTGTCCTAGACGCGTCTATCCGATCTTTCAAAGAGATTTTGGGCATGGAGGGATCGTTTGACGTTCGGCCAAAGCAAGAACCGTAAGAAGTAATGTCTGGTTGTGGGTACCAAAGTTCGGCAAGAGTTTTGCGAGGTGGGGTACCCATGATATGAAGAGAGAAATAAAGAAAGGCAGAGAAAAGGAGGGGAAAAAATGTGATTTTTTTTAATTTTTTTTAGATATTAACAAAAGAATAAAATATACACACAAAAGAATCTGGACAAAAACAATCACGACACAAAAATACCACACACCTAATCGTTCTAGGGTTCAGCTAGGTCAACTAGACCTGCTCCAGAACTTGATTGTCGAAGTAAAACTGTGTCGAGAAACGGGCTTAAGATACACTGATCACGAGGCCAGGTAAGTGCAGAGATAAGGGGAGGTTTTCCAACGCTTTCGCGAAGTTCCTTAATTAAATAACCCTTTCTCTTTTGGCGGTTTCGCCATTAACACTTTCCTAGACACCCCGTAAACAATATACCGTTAAGAGAGATTCTAAACACAGTTAACTTCTCCTAATGAGCGCGAAGTCCTTATGGCTTAAAATCTAGTTTCTTTTAAATTTTGTGCGGGTAAACGTTATGCTCAAGTTCGTGATTTGTGGGCCATGGAAAAGGTGATGAAATCCTTTACCGTATGTTGTGGGGTTCGCTTGCCCTTAAGTTCGTATTAATGTATGCAATGCGCTATTCAATAAAAATTTTGTTCAAAGAATCAAACAATCGTCTTTTAGTTTAAGCACGGCACTGCAACAAATACGGGTTAGTCAATTTTTTTGCGTTTGCTAGCGAACTTGCAAAGTATCCTGCAAAGAATAGTATTTTGGATGCGTCGGATTTGAGAAGAAGGTGTTAAGTATGTACCGTTAAGATTTTGGGTTAGGAAACCCCCATTGAATCAAATCCGGTAAGCTTGAAAAGTTCTCTTGCGCGGGTCAAACTACTCGGATCTTTGGCACTGTACTTTGCAAACACCTTAGCCTTGAACGTACACTTTGCTCCCCACAATCGCAGTTTGCAAATCCGCAAAAATCTGCACTCTTGCCCACAAAAATGATCAAAAATAACAAAAGGATTTTTTTTTTAAATATATACAAAAAGAATGTTAACCCGAATAACAAGAAAGAAAATACGGTACCGTTTCCCCGGCAACGGCGCCATTTGATCGCACGCTTTTGGCGTGTCGGATGTTCAAAGTTCTAAAGTTTACCGCGATCAGGACGGTGTCGCTATGCAGCTAGCCGGTTGAGCACGGGTCGATCCACAGGGAGATGGTTGTATTTCCGTTCTTGTCTTAGACGAGTCAATAAAGAATTTGTATGTGTTTGTTCAAGCTAACCTATGTGTTTTATATGCAAGTATGAAGTTGTTAAGAAAAAGATACGAAATTGTAAGCTAAAGAAATCCGAACTCAAAACCTTTGAGCCGAGTCTTGACCAATTGAAGCTAGAGCAATCGGCAACAACGTGGATTATGAGATTTAAGCACGGTATTCGTGGAATCCGGCTTATTTACCCTTGTCCTTCCGTTCTTGTCTCTTGGTTTCGCCTCCGGCCAAACCGAACGCAACCGGTCGCGGTTAGGAATCACCGTTACCTTGGTAGGGTAGGGTGCCTAACGGAGCGCTTGCGTAACGTTTGGGCGGAGTTCAATGGAAAATAACGGGAAAAGGAAATGAGCAAAGAAACATTAACTTACAATACTGTATTTATTCTTAACAACGATAATTACAATCATTCACAAAAAGAACCAAAAAGAGAGAACAAAAAGAACAAAGAAAAGAAAAGATTACAAGTAAGTAAGGGCATGGAATTTAAAGTGCAAGAAAGTAAAGCAAGGTAATAAAAAGCAAGAAAGAAATAAGCAATAAAAGAACTAGAAACTAGAACTCAAGACAAGTATGGGATCAATAGCCAACCCTTAAACTTGCAAGCTCAACCAAGAGGTTGCAAGATCAAGAGAAGGGTAAAGAACTCATGTGAAATGAAACACTAATTCCATAAGAAGATACAACCCTTGAGATCAATAACAAACCCTTAAACTTTCAAGCTCAATGAAGAGGTTGAAAGATCAAGAGAAAGCAAGAATCTCAAGGGGAAGCTAAACAAACAAGAATAATACAAAAAGTCTCATCTTCATTTAACTTCCACTCAATGCTCTCACTACATTTTCATGGAGGAAATATGAAGAAGAAGAAGAAGAACAAAACTACACTAAAAGAGGCTAAAGAAAATTAACACTTTGGTTTGGCTCAGTTCTGGGGTATTTATAGGAGGGGAACTAGAAACCTAGGGCAAGAATCTGCCCCTACAAGAAAAGACCAACATGCCCCTGAAAAACGACAACGAGAGGAGACTAAATGGCCGCGGTTCCGCGGCCTAAGCGCGCTTATGCCGCGGAACCGCGGCCGTTTAGAGGAGTTAGGCCATGAAATTTGGTGGTTTTCCCTAGTTTTTAGTACTCTTCAGTGTGGTATATGACTTTTTCTCAGAAACCCTTCCCATTTCTTCCAGAATTTCAGTAGATCAAAAGGTGATGTGATGTGGATCTTTTGAGCTCCGCGTAGATATGTTGGATCTTGTGTTGACATTGAGTTTTGTGCACGAAAATGACATCGATTTGCCATTTTGTCCCTTAAACTGGTGTTTGGCAACATACGGATAGAGAGCGGAGACCCGTGTTTTATCTGTTGTTGGCACTAATCCGGAATTTGACGTACTTTTCTATGAATTTCACTGTCTAGAGCTGAGAACCAGTATCCTGTAAATATATAGCAAACACTGATTAAAAGCACCTGCCTATAAACAAACGAGCGTAAGAATGGGCGGTATAAAATGCAATATTCTGGTATGAACAATCAGCCCTGGCCAGGGTCTTCCAGTTATAGCCAATCGAACACAGCACAACATCAACTCCCTATACCGGGAGAGACGAATCCCCTCCTATCGCTCATTGCCTCCATGTAATTCGGGACTGTACCCAAAAGCCACCGTTTTGCACGCCCTCTTGGACGCGGTAAGGTGGAAATCAAAGCACAGTGGGAATCACACAAGACTTTATGACGATCTCGGGTCTATAGACTACCCTGTACCAGTGTCACCGGAGAACTGCCATCTGACGTGTGGTATATCACCAACTGGGAGTTCTCGGCGATTCCGTCCATTGTACCCAGTCTCCACTGAGCACCCGTACACCATCCTTGATGTCAAACACCGATGGATATGGGATCATCCATCGCCCATCATATGGGTCAAGATGCGTATACGCTAGTTTACTCTGGTGTATCGATGCCCTGTCTCGATATACCCTCGACTAGGAACATTTATAGGATGTACTCATCGACTACCGTGGCCCCACTAGTATGATCTCATCATAATCGCAGTAGTTGAGTACAGATCCTAAGGGCTTTATCAACATGTGAGAGAAAGACAGTAAACCAATACAAGTCAACATGTTAAGATAAAGTGAAACTAAATAGCATTCTATCATGACGAGCAAGAAAGTCCTCTCTGTATATATCCAAGCATCCATTATAATATACATCAAATGTACAACAATGGCCTCTAGGGCATATACATAACTAACAGTTCCTTCATGGGTCGTATCCAAATAGGGCACCCTATTCGCTTGCCGTCTTGGGCAGGAGCTTCAGGAAACCTTGGGTACTAGTTGAGCTTTAGCTCCGCCTTTCCATCCGCAGGATGATAGTTTTGTAAGAGCGAGCTATACCGACTCTGGAGGATATGCTTGTGTGTGCGTACTAATTGTTGTCGGCGGTTGGGATCGTCACTTGCCATTGTTAGGGTTCTCCTTCGATAGCAGTTATCAGGAGGCACTCCAATTAGCAACCTTTAAGTTTAGTTGTTAGGTCGCGTCGATCGCCATTCTGTTTTTTTTTTGACTCTGCGTAAGTAGGATTTTTGGACCCCAGCTAGTCTAGAGACTTCGGAGATAATCCAGTTGTTTCAGGTCAGGATGAAAGCAGCCCAGTGCAGACAGAGGTTTTATGCCGACCGTAGTGGTCACAGACTTGAGTTCGCAATGGGAGATCATGTATTCCTACGGGATTTTCCGATGAATGACGTGTTGAGTTTTGGGAAGCTTATCCCGGAATTGTAGGTCCTTTTGAGATCCTCAAGCGAGTTGGTTCCGTTGCCTATAATTTGGCACTTCCGCCCAGATTTTTGAGTATTCACCCCGTATTCCTTGTGTCGATACTTAGCAATTACCTTCATGACCTTGTTCACATGATTTAGCATCAGACCAATTATCTTGGACGCGATCTTTCGTTCACCAGCAGCCGCTAGTTATAATGAATCGACAGGTGGAGGAACTTCGGTCAAGGGTCTTGCCGTCTGTGAGGGTTCTTTGGCGTAGTTGTATAGTGAGGTGATCACTTAGCAAGCTGCGAGCGAAATTTAGGAGTTTTGCACTCATCTTCTTGAAGGTACGTGTAGATGAATTTTAATTCGGGGACCGAATTTCTTTAAGGGGGGAAGATTGTAACATTTCAGAAATCGTATTGCGAATTTTTCCGTTTTAGGCCAAAATTGTCGGTATTTTCCGTTTTAACCCGATTTCGATCAAACGTCCGTAGAAACTTGCCGGAACATATTTTAGCTAAAATAAAGCTTGTGCGTGAACTTTGGGGGTATATGGGAGGTTTTGGTTCAGATAGAATTTTTCCCAAATAAAATTTTATTTTAACCGGTAAATTATGTACGTAAATCGGGAAATTTCTTCTAAATGAAAATTCTTGGAAATCATCACTATAATTATTTTAGAACCTTCTTTTTAAATATCTAGATTTTTTTTGGTCAATGGAATTAAAATTTTAAAATAAAAAGAAAAGAAAATGAATAAAATGTGGCATTTTGCATTAAATGTGCATTAATTGATTTCTTTTGCTAGAAACTTCCCCATTTTTCTTACACAAACACCCCCCCCCCCCTCACCTTAGCCGACCTATATTGCCCCATTTCTGTCCCAAATTTTTCCAAGTTCATTTCTTCACTTTCCAAGATCAAAAACTCATCAAAAATCCCAAAATAAATCCAAAAAAAATCCTAAATAAAAATAAAACCATCATTTCCTTCACTAATTCTTCTTGGATCTTCAACAAAGCATGGTTTTTTTGAGGCTAAGATGATGGATCTAGTTTCATTTTGGTGTTCTTGAGGAGGTATAATTTCTAACACAAATCTTTAATTATTATGTTTAAATCATTGATTTAGCTAATTATATGTTTAATATAGCTTTTAAATCATGATAAATTAATTATTCTTATTTTTTTAGGAAATTCAAGTTGAGGTTAAATCTTTATTTAAGTGTTTAATGTTAATTAAAGTGTTAATTTGTGATTAGGAAAAAATTAACCTAGTAGAAAATGATAATTTTTGCTAATGAATACTTTGTTTAATTATGCAATTTCGCTTACTAGGTTTTTGCTAAAACTTAATTAGCAAATTTAAAAATATAGGAATGGTTTAGATAGCTTAGTTAAGCTATTATAAGATATTTGTAATCGCTAAATATGTGTTAGCTTGAAACTAGTGCGAAATATTGCGATAAGTTGCTTACTAGGTTTCGGGGTTTTTCCGACGTGGGTTCGATTGGTCGTTGTGAGGTTATATCTATTGTATTCCTCATAATTGTTTGTGTTGTGTTGCGCGATCGGGACGATCGGGGTCTACACTTGGTGTTTTGTAGTTTAGCGACCCCAGTTAGGGTTTTTAGCCGATGTCGTGCGCGATAGATGCGCTAAGTGCGCAGTACAATTTTCAGGGCGTTATTCTTGCGTTTCGATGTCTTTTCGTTGATGTAGGATATTTGCTTATGTGATGTGTTTGTGAAATTTTAGGTTCGCAAGCGGGGACTTCGGACACTACGACAAGGGAAAACAGGTGGTAGGCTTCACTTTTCCAGGAGCGTTGGTGAGTAGATTTAACATCTACAGGGGAATCGCCCGCATGGCGTTATGCGTCTGGGCTAGAAATGACTTAACTTGTCGCATATTCTATTTCATATTTAGAATTGTGCATACATTTTATTGCTTAGATATTGTTGTGCTTGGACTAGTATCCTTAGGATACTGCACTATTATTGATGATTCATGTTGCACGAGCACTGATTGTATGCCACACACACCGTCAATAATTGCCATGTCACGCACAACCCACTTATAGATAAGATATTGTTTGGTTAGGGACATTGAGACATTGATTCATATTTCTTTATGCATATGACTTATAGCATACCTGTATACCTATATGCTTATACATATGCCTTGACATACTTACATGCTAGTTACCTGTATACCTATAGGGTATTGTACCATTAGTGATACCATACACACATAATGACATAGCTACATGTATACTTTGCATACATACTTCACTTATACCCATGGGGCATATTCATCATTACTCATAGGTAGATACATATACCTTGCCATACCTTTATGTTTACACATATACCGGGTTATAGCTACATGTTTACCTTTACTTGATGTTATATAGACTTGGAGAAATTAGGAACCGCATGATTTATATGTTAACTTGTTGCAGTTAAATAGCGGCTTTTCCTTTATATGCTCGCATTTCAGATTTATGGTGTGTATATTATATTCATGGGTTTTCGCATTGAGATATAGATTTTTCATGATGTTTTCTGGATTTGGGGACCGTGGTAGTTTCATGAAATTATGCATTATTTAAAAAACCCGGTTTCCCTTGATATGATATTTCAGCAGCCACCATGAGATTTATCGGTTTTGATATATATATACCCTAGGCGCGGAAAGGAGGGGTCCATGTGCGGATACATGGTGGGGCCCGAAGGTACCCCGGGGCAAGAGTCGTGGAGTAGACGATGAGTTAGTGGAGGAACCATACCCAATGACTCGGCGGTTATCTTGGGATACCGACGGGAGTCATGTACGTATGGATACGTCGAAAGGCGAGGGTCAGAGCTAGGCACTCGAGCTTTCGGTATAGCGTATGATACGTACCTATCAGGGGGGCCAGTCTTGGTGACAGCACCTGATAGATCAGCATTTCTGTGTCGATGCTTGACACATTGGTTTCATGATATTTCTTTTTACTTCTAAATATATATAACAGTGGAATGGGACGCTGTTATATATGCCTTTACACCAATATTAGTGGAATGGGACGCTAATATATGTGTATTGATATCAATTTATATACATCATCATATTTATTCATGCAAATATATTTAGGATGTTAGAGACTTACTTGATATTGGATTTGGGATATAGGTGATTCATTTGATATTGGATACAGGATATTTATGAGATTGCTGATTTGTACATTCAGGATATATGAGATTTATTCGATAGTGTACATTCAGGATTTGTGAGACTTATATGATATGAGAGCCAATTTAGGGGCTGATTTGAGGAAATTGGGATTTGGATTTGTCTTGATGGATTGTGATCCTACCACGATGTCAAGATTCTGTAGAAATGACATATTTCATTCCATACTCCACATTTATTGTTTATGCACTGCTTCATGTATTAGTTGTACCTGATAGAGTACCTTTCATGACTGTTGCATTTACATATCTTTATTTATATGCATTACTTCATGTGTTAGTTGTACCTGCTAGCGTACCTTTCATGACTGTTGCATATATACACATTCATATCATTATCGCATGATTATTGCATACAGATTGTCATATTATTGCTTCATGTATTAGTTGTACCTGCTAGTGTACCTTTCATGATTATCGCATTCATATGACCTTTTACTGCTTTTAGCTTACATATGTTAGATTCGCGCTGTACGTGCATACTTGCGATTACCTGCATATGTTATTTACTATTCATGAGTTGGCAACTCACCCCCGTTATGCCACAGGGTTTTGCTGGTTGTTTTCCCCAGAGTAGTCAAAGCAGGTTATTCATCTATCACATCATCTTTTTCAGTGGATACCGTTTCGGCTCACGGTGTGCTGTTTTGCTTAGGTGGGTTTTGCGGTTATCCAAGGTTGTTTATTTTATATTCGTTGTATCATGTACTCTCCATCTATCATTATCTTGTATGACTTAGGAACTTGTTGTGAGGACGATATTGTATATTTTGGTGACTTGGATGTCTTTTATGCATTTTTACTTATATCGTCTTTTATTTCTTCGCTACGGCGTCGTATATCTGTTGTGGTGGTTGTTTTCCGCCGTTGGGCGTGGATTTGCTCCCGTTGGGGATACTTTGCTTTATATTTATGTTGTACCCTTTTTGGGGGCTGGTTTTTACAAAGGAGGTGCTGCCGAAATTTTCAAGAAGGTAAATTGGACTTAAAGAATTTATACTTGAAATTTTCAAAAGTTTAAACAATGTTTCTTATCTTTTCTTGTCTTTTAATGGTTTAGATTTCTGATTTTTGGCTTTCTTTTACTGCGTTACGCCTGTAGACGTTGCGTAGTATTAGGGCCGTCACGTGCCTATTTCGGGTCGTGACAATACCGGGAGAGAAGAAACCCCTCCTATCGCTTATTGCCTCCATGTGATTCGGGACTGTACCCAAAAGCCACCATTTTGCGCGTTCTCTTGAACGTGGTAAGGTGGAAATCAAAGCACAGGTGGAAACACACAAGACTCTATGACGATCTCGGGTCTACAGACTAACATATACCAGTGTCACCAGAGAACTGCTATCTGACGATTGGTATAATACCATCTAGGAGTTCTCAGCGAGTCTGTTCAGTGTACCCAGTCTCCACTGAGCACCCGTATACCATCTTTGATGTCAAACACCAATGGATGTAGGATCATCCATCGCCCATCATATGGGTCAAGAGGCGTATACGCTAGACTACTCTGGAGTATCGATGCCCTGTCTCGATACACCCTCGACTAGGAACAATTATAGGATGTACTTTTGGACCATCCTGGCCCTACTAGTATGATCTGCATCATAGTCCTAGTAGTCAAGTACATATCCTAAGGGCTTCATCAATATGTGAGAGCAAGACAGTAACATAATACAAGTCAACATGTTAAGACAAAGAGCAACCAGATAGCATACTATCATATCGAGCAAGAAAGTCATCTCTATATATATCCAAGCATCCACTATAATATACATCATATGTATAACAATGGCCTCTAGGGCATATATATATATATATATATATATATATATATATATATATATATATATATATATATATATATATATATATATAACAGACCTCTCTGACCATAAGTCTTACGCGGAGTAACAACAGGCGTAAGAGGCAATGCTCTCTGAGGTGGAAAAGGTGGTAGGGTAACATGTGGTACGGCTGCCTCGTCCTCACGTGGCTCGGTACAATCTCTGACGCGATGATAAAAACTCCCGCACCGGAAACATCCAGACGATGACTGCTGACCCTTCTGGGGATAAGAGCTAAATAGCTGGCCTCATCCCAAGCCTCTGCTACTCCCACGACCTGAACGAAATCTGTCGCGGCGTCTATACATCGGTCTCCGAGCTGATACACCAGTACGAACCCTCTTCGGTTCCGTAATGACCGAAGTCTCGGAAAGACGCTCCTCAACCAGTAGGGCTGCGTCCACTGCGGCTGCATAAGTGTCAAAATGCTGGGCGCTGATAGCGAGGAACAACTGGGTAATAAGGCCTAGCACAAATCTCTTGATCTGCATCTCCTCGGTGTCCACCAAATATGGAGCATACACAGATAGCTGGGTAAACTGAACATCGTACTCTGCCACCGTCATACCTGGAGTCTAGCGTAACTACTCAAAACTGCGAGCTCGAGCATCCCTGATGCTCTGCAGAAGAAAACGGGCAAGAAAAACCGTCACGAACTTAGCCCAGGTCATAGGAGAAAGACCTACGGCTCTGCCCCTCTCTAAAGACTCGCACCAGGTCTGGGCAAGACCCTCCAGACGAAAACCCGCGAACTCTACCCATCTCGCATCGAGGAATCTCAGCGAATGACAGATCCTGGCCATTTGATCGATAAACGATTGGGGATCCTCAGCTGCATCAGTGCCGGTGAAAACCAGAGGCTTCATCCTCATGAACTCAGATAATGATACGGTGATAACCTCCGTAGCTGTAGGTACGACTTCCTGAACAGTTGGCACTATCTCGGCCCCCATAACAGGTTGGACAACCTCCTGTCTCTGCGCTCGACTGGCCTCAACCAACGACCCCATCATCTGGCGCAAATCCTGCATACCGGCCTCTAGCCTTGTAATACGATCTAGTGAAGGTGGATCAATCCGCTCCTGTGGAATAGGCATACCGCCCTGGTCAGTCCTCGTCTTTGACGAGCCTACCCTGACCTCGGCTCTCACGGCCGCTCTCTGCGCCCTCGTAGTCTTTGGCGGCATAATGGCTGGAAATAAAAACAGGATTCGATAAGAACATAGAAATTGAATCATAGTGATACATGGAATCAAGAAGGAATTACAAGCAATATGTCCTAAGGCCACTTAGGCGAAGCACCGTGTCGTAAGTATGTCGCGGAACATACACACGCTATGTCACTCTGCTTAAGCTACCTACTCCATCATACCAAGGTCATCCTACACTTCGAAGGTAAAACCTAGCGCTCTGATACCAACTTTGTCACGACCCAAATTTAGGCACGTGACCGGAACTTAAACCACGTGACGTCAATAGGCGTAACGCAATTTAAGTAAGCCGAAAACCTAGAAATCTAACCATAAAAAGAAGTGATAAAAACATTGTTAAAAAATTTGGAAATCTCAAGTAAAAATTTTAAACCTTAAGTTTATTTTCTTAAAAATTTTGGCAGCACCTCCTTTGTAAAAACTAGCCCCGAAACGGGTACAAACACAGGATATAAATAAAACATTCCCAAACGGGAGCAAATCACGCCCAAAGGCGAAAACAATCACCACCGGAATATATATGCGACGTCGTAGCGAGAAATAGACAATAAAATGAAAACACATAAAATAGATAAAGCAACATAAGAAAGGCTGGCTCGCACGAGCAAGACACCCAGAGTCACAAAAATATACAATATCGGTGTAAGTGCACGGCGGCGCCCCGGCCTCAATCCGAGGCCAAAATGCGGAAACGATAATTTACTTTAACTTTTTAACCGGCACCACCGCGCACCAAAGTCCCGGATCGGGCCATTAAACTAATCCTAGCTAACTAAAGAACGGGTAGAGAGATATACCGAGCGATCCGTATCCTTCTGTCTTCTCGCCGTCGTCCCGGTCTCGTCGCGGAATCTCCGGTCTTCACCTCCTCGCTGGAAGGGCACCACGTCGCCAACTTCTTTTACAGGCTCCCACCTCTGGACCGAGGCAACTCGGGTACGAAGTTGGCGAGCCGACGTGCCCAAGATTTGCTGTGGAATAAGTGTGGTGTAATGTCTCATGGGGGTTGTGGAAGTTGCCATATGGTGGAGGAAATGAACTAAACTTTTTGGAGATGGAACTTTGGGATTTTTGTGAAGCCAAAAGACCAAAAAATCCCACCACAAAAAATTGGGACAGCCCCCTCTTGTTGTGGCCGGCCATGCTCAAGGAGAGAGTGAGAGGAGAGTGAGAGAGAGAGCAACAATAATGCAAGAGGGAATGATATGTGATCATGAGAAGAAATCATCACAAGGAAAGTCCAACACTCAAACCAACCAATCATATCTCCACAAGTCAAACCATGATGACTAAAAGAAAGTCAAATGAAGTCAAATGATGGTGCAACCATCATGAAGAAACAAAATGCAAAGACAACCCTCCAAAATGCTTATTTGCAAAAATGCAAATAAGCCCTCCTCCACCAACTTTCAGCCAATGAAAGATACAAAGGAAAATGGCCGAAACGGAAAGCAAACTGGCAACTTCGGAAAACTGATCCCGTAATAAATTACAGGAAAACCCCGCTACTGTATATACATACCCGCATTTGTATTCCGACCGAAATACAAATGCAATGAGACAAAATCTACACTGTACAATACTAGGATCCGGCTTAAACCAAAGCCGGCTAGTATTATCCGTCCGATCATGATCCGTGCAATACCGCACGTATCTGATCGAACCCATGCCATATCTCTATACGGCCTCTACAGCGTTTCGCCCGAAACTTGAGTAACTGTCTGCGGGGGACTCTAAAGACTCGTTAATACTATAGCTGTAGATTTAACCACTAGCACGTCAGAGGTATTAGCCATACGTGACGGGCTACCAGCTATTGACCAAAAGGGACATCGATGAGCGAACTCATCCTGACACCCTACTGAGCCTGTCAGTGACAATATCCGTACAGTACGGTCCATTCGTCTATGAGTATCGCATGGCGGGGCTAGGGGGTTGGTAAAAGTCAGACCCCCAAAAGCAGTACAAGTCGTGTCGGAGTGTAGCCCAGAACACCATGAGATCTACTAGAATACCTACCAGTAAATCTCCTTCCTTGGCCAAGGACTTCGTGTAATGGCTCTCCTAGACACAGCGCGACCTCACCCCTAATACCGGGAGAGACGAACCCCTGAAAATACGCTCACTGCCTCCATGTGGCTCGGGACTGTACCCAACTAAAACCTGTTTGCACCTCTCCTTTGAGCGTGGTAGGGTAGTAATCAAAGTACAGTGGGAACTCACACGAGACAAATGACGATCCTCAGGTCGATGAACTAACCTGTACACATGTCACCAGGGAACTGCTATCTGACGTCAGGTATAAGACCAACTAGCATGTTCCCGGCGAGTCCTGTCCGGTGTACTCAAAACCCAATGAGCACCTGTATATATCTTAGGTGAACCAACTGACACCAGTGGCTTGTGAGACCGGCCACCGCCCTCGTTGGGGTCTCGACTGTATACACTAGTCTACTCTGGAGTATCGATGCCCTGTCTCGAAACTCCCACGACTAGGGACCTTTTAAGGATGTGCTTATTGACTACAAGCTCCCACGTATATGATAGCCCTCATACTGCCGGCTGTCACGCAAGAATCCTAGGGGATCTACCAACTTGTAATAGCGACCTGTAAGGTCACCTAAAGCAGTACACGATGAAAAAGATAAACCAGATAGCATACTATCATCTTGAGTAAGACTGTCCTACCGGAATAGGTCCTCCCTCAATCATTGCAATCACGTGCCTGTGATCCAATAATTGACTCTGAGGGCACTATCTCCAACAATTTCCCACTTGCACTCAAGGCTAATTATTGCGATGTCGCATACTCACAGCCCGTGTGATACCGAACACCCAACTCCTCTACTAGTCAGTCTCACAAAGCTCGTTTGCGAAACTATTGCGTTCGAGGAATAGCCTCAGTGAGTGGATCCGCTTTGATGTTCCTTTTATGTCTCTCTATATCTCAAGTTCGCGGAGAAAGCCATCTCCTGAAATGAGCAATACATGTCTTAGAATGTATCTAGATGTCTGATGGGACCTAGCTCATAAATGAACTCCAAATCCAAACTTCTTAGACTGTATCGTCAACTGAACTTAATCAGTATCCCGCGTCATGCCTCCCTCCGTATCCCATTGGACTACCTGTCCAAAATACTTCCCCTCGTCAGAAGGAAACCTATAACTCTGACAACCACTCTGTCATCCAGGTCACCTTGGAAGCTTGGAACGATAACCATCACCTAAATGAGGCTGACGCTATCATATCCCCAGAACATTCACTTATGTTCTAAAACTGCTTCCGAATGTTTCTCCAGGATTGGATCAATATCGGCTTATTGCATCTACTGCAAAAACAACATATGGTGTGGTACTTGACATCTCATGATTGACTCAATTGCCTAAGCAAGTGATCTTCCAATCATGTACATCCCTCTCCCCTTTAGTCTGTAAGACACCTTTAGAGAGGGTGACTCCATCACCTGCAGGTATACTACCGTGCCAGGAGTCGTCCATTCTAAATACTCTTAGAATGCTGTCTAAGTACCCAGATTGGAATCCTACCCAAATCTAGGTCTAAAACCATAGATCCAGTAACCAGAATGTCTGATATAATATCCAAGTCCTTTGTGGAGAAACCACTGTGTGACAACCAAAGTATAACCGATCGTAGTATAGGAACTTCACTTCCTACTCTGTGTATGTCATCCAAATACCAGGACATCACACCCTACTACCTTCTTAACAGATCCATCCCTATTCTGATGAAGTCAAACCCATGACTGTCACATCAGAAATAGATGATCTATCTCCGCTATATCTGCTTTAGTATATAATAGACATAAGCCACTTGTCCACTATGCTTCTGCTGCTCCCACTGACCACGACAACCCTCTAACAGAGTCATATAGACGTACACTCCTAAAGCCAGTTTAGAACGACGCTATACTCATCCTCCTGCCGGGTCTCACAGTCTGGAACAACAGCAATGGCAAGTCTGGGTAAACAAGAACCTCCATGTCACCGTCCTTGAGGCTACCGGAGTACCTCTCGGGTGCCTGAGGTTACCCACCGTATCTGCGGTGTGGCCAATGGAATGTCAAACCAGATTGAATCTTTTGGTAATCGTTTGCGGTTCTGGAATTACTTCCAGTTCTACCATACTCCCACTACTGTTTTCTGAAAAAATCCATTTTTGTTAAAACTGTGGCGAGTCAAGAACAATATCACTATTGATCTTCCAGATGGTAGAAAATCAACCCTCGTCAT